>VZSE01003882.1:304343-458391 GCA_013398275.1 Promerops cafer
GAAAAGGACCTCTAAGAATCATCAGTTTAACCATTAACCCAAGTCCACACTAAACCATGTCCCCAAGTGCCACATCTACTAGGCTCTGAAATACCTCCAGGGATGGTGACTCCACCATTTCCCTGGGCAGCCTGTGGAAGTGCTTGACAACCTTTTCTGTGAAGAAATTTTTTCATACTATCCAAGCTAAGCCTCCCCTGGTACAACTTGAGCCCATTTCCTCTTTCCTATCACTTGTTGCTTGGGAGAAGAGACCGACACCAACCACTTCCACTGATGGAAGTCTTGGTCTAGACTGACTGAAGCAAGAGCAGTGGCCTTTCCAGAGGACAGAGGGGCCAGGTGAGATTTGAAAGGGATTTTGAGTCAGTGGTTCTCACCTGAAATGGAGCTGAATTTCATTTATGAGTTGACTGGAGATCCATATCATTATCTGCAATGGAGATAGACCAGGTATCGAGCAGCTACATGATAGTTAATGCTGGCAGAGCATTTCTGCAACTCTGTCCAATCTGTCACACTCAGGATAGGTAAGAAATCACAGCATGGAGTTTTGTGGGGGGAATAGTTGGCAGACTCTTTGGATGATCCCTAGATTATTTCCAGCTGTAATGCTGCAGGAACAGTACCATGTAGACATGAGGACTCATCACATGGGCTTAGCTGGAGAAATGCACCAGCTTTTGTATAGCATTCCGTAGTCTTCATGCTTTTAGTGATTCTTGGACCCCTAAAGAGCTTATCCTAAGGTCCTTTCCCTAAGGATTAAAAGTCCTTTGTCTTTCAATGTCTCTGTTGTCCAGCATTTCATGTTGCTAAAGGTCACAACTGTATCTGGCTGTAATTTATTAAGGCTTAATAAATTTATAGTGTGTATTTTAATAAGTTGTTGCTGCATAGGTGCATTGATCAAGAGTCTGAAAGTTTCTTTCTAATAATGGCTTATAATGCTTCAAAACTCTGTTTTACTGATGTGAAAGGTATTGTCAGTAGTACAACTACTATTTTCGCTATTTTAGAAAATTGTTTAAAACATTAGCGGTTTGAGAAATACTGGCTGTAATTTAATTTCTGGGTTTATATTCTAGCAAATGATGGCTTGTTTCAACCATTTCTCAAATAACCATCTTAATACCGCTGTAGTACAATATTCTCAGGAGTGGAAGATGCTGTCAGACAAAATGCAGACGGTTCACACTGCTGCTACCTAGCTGGGATAATCTTTTTATATCTATGTATTTATATAGATATATAAATATATTTTTCACTCTGTACAAATCAAGTGCCTTTCTGACTGAACTCTTAAAACTGTCAGTATTCAAACCTTAGCAGTTATACCATTTCATGTAGTTTTATTCAGAACATCTTACAGCACTTCTAGGTAGCTGTATTTTGGGTTGTTAATGTTTTCACAAGGCAGTAGTTTGGGCTGCCATTGAGAATTGGTAGTCATTGCTTTATGCGTTGAAGTTGTACATAGTTATCCTGCCGTTATCATGAATATTTTGGCTGAAGTAATGCCTGAAATGCTCAGATTATAAAAAATTGGTAACTTCACTTTTTGGTCAGATTTAGAGCCATGTTTTCAATGCTTGATTGAGTTGACTATATATTCTTTTCAAACTTGATTTTGCAGATCCCTTAAAAATAGTTTTAATCACTGTTGTATTCTGTAATACAATTTTTTGTTTTGTCTTTTTTTAACTGGTATTTGAATTTATAGGCAAAATGAAAAACACTCTTGAGTGGATAATGGTGAGAGAATTGTGGAGGTTAGACTTCATGAATGGACATAATTATAGCTCTTCATTTTGAGTGAGGAGCAATTAAGAGGGTGGTGACAGTATTTCACTCCAAGGATGGTCAAGCATTTTATCTGGAAATACTTTTAATTCCTCATGGTCATGAGGTATCATGCTTGCCAAAGAGCTCTTGCTGCTGCACTATATTCCACATCAGTAATTTGGCAGAGAGGTGCTGGGATTTTGTAAGTTCTTAGCACTAAACATTTGTGTTTCCTAGTTTCCTGTCTGTGTCTGAGATCACCTCTATTCAGTTTTGTAAGAATTTTTCATTTGTTATTTTTTTAATTGCCTATTCCTTTGTTACTTGCGGGAACCTCTTCAGAGTAAAATGTCCTTTAACTGATTTGGCAAACCCTACAGTAATGTGATGACAATAATTAATTTCTTTGATTTTTATAAGATGCCAGAATTTTGTCTCCTAGTTTGCTGTCCAGAAAATAACTCAAATTATCAGATACTATTTTTATAGTGTAAAAGTGATTGATATTTGTGCCTTAAGGCAATTGTGGTTATGCATTAAAGAAGTTAAATGGTAACAGGTTCTGTGTACACTGCATTCTCATATCTTTCCTTTAGTTGTTTTCTCCTGTCTCAAAACAGCCCTGATTTCAGAAGCAGGAGTGGCTCCTATTTGCATACACAAAGTGTGAAGCCATGTGTCTTGGATAAAATACAAGGAAAGTATCATTAACAGCTGTGGTCCAACCAAGTCCCCTCTTTATATTCAGCAGTCCCCATGGGCTCTCAGTGAGCTTCCAGTCTCTTTTTATCCTCTGTCTAGGGATATTAGACAAAGATGGTGATACAACCCCATGATGTGGCAAAAATCATTTGATGCTTGTCCTTTCTTTTTTTTTTCTTAGAGCCTTCTAAAGGTAAGGTTGGAAATATTATCGTGGTTTGTGGTAGTTTGCTTTTGAGACAGGATGCTATGATTTCACCTCAGGACTTAAATGTGAGGCTTCTGTGCTTTAATTCCCCTCCACTGCCTGTGGGGCTGTCTGGATTTAGACCACCACAGGAAACAAACTCAGTGAGGATGAATGTGACGGGGATGAGCAGAGCCTCATGTTACCTGGCCGCACTTCCTGCTAAAAATTTTGGGAGCCAAGGAAAGATATGTAATCCCTGACCTTGACTCTGGGTCCTGACATTGAAGTGTAGGAAAGCAAATGAGCTTTCCAGAAACAGATGTAAGGTGAGGGACTCCAAGTGACAGATATTGGCTGAGAAGACATCAGTATCTCCAGATTGTTTTTGGTTTAACTACTAGGAAACTACTGAAATACTTCTTTGCCATTGAATTTGGTTTTGATCTCCTTCAAGTTGCATATTTTCACTAGATATCTTTGTTATTTTGCACTAAGTATTTGTGAAAGATAAATTGTTTCAGAAATTAAAGTCTTGCTGCAGTTGGAAATAGCCATTCAATATCCACACGCCACCCAGTGTAAAATAATGCCATCTTCACACATCTGTTGAATAATTCATGTTATGTATAGAAATTTCAAAGTTCTGTCTGTGGGGGCATATATCAATCAGGAGAATGACATATCCAGTTACATCTTTTCTGAGGCAGAGGGTAGACCCGAAGTCATTCAACTATTTCCAAACAACATTTCAAACTACTAATGCAATGTTAGTTTCCTAAATGCATCATTAAGTATTGGTATGGACTTTCAGAGCTTTTGTTCCAATTGTGGTAAAAGTGGACGATTCTATGAAGCAATCAAGTAATTGATAACAGCTTTAATTTCCTGGGGAATATATGCAGTTTTCCTTGTGTCACCCCAAAACTTTAAACTGTGGATTTCATTTATTTGCTGGTTCTAGCTCTCTGATCAGTGCATGGTTCCTACCACATCCTAGCATTGTGAATTATATAGTGTACTTAAGCCAAGAGTTGAAAATATAGTGAATAACAAATAACAAATTCCCTTAATAATCTTGTTAAGGATGGATATGAAAAGGGAAATAACTTGAAATTAGGATGAGAGGAAAGACACACTGCATTAAATGACACCATGTTAGTAGTTTTACCATTGCTATAAGTATAGGCAGCTGTACCGGTTGAATAGGCAGAGTTATACTGCAGTTCTCTCTGCCTTTTGTACCAGTCACGTTGTTGTAGTGCTACTATGACTTCTCTCAGTTTGTCCATTCATCATTTTTTCTGAAATGTATTGAGAATGTGCACCAAACTCCTTCTTCCAAGGCACAAAGCTCTTTTTTCCCCCCAGTTTTGAAGGAAGCTCAGGGCTTTTATAAGGTCTGATGCATTCTATACTGAGCAAAAACAGATATCCTGAGTTCTTCTCAAAGATGCATCCTCTCAATTGAAACACTTAAATGTTGTCCTGTAAACTGACAGGACTCATATAAAAGAAATAAATGAAAGCACTTGAAAAATAATGCCAAATACATCTGTATTTCATGTAGAGTTGTAAATAACTTTGTAGAAAGAAGTAATAGTTTAGTATTCTAAAGCTGGGGAATCTACTTTCTCAGTGGAAGAAAAAAAGTACATTAAGTATGCTATTGCTTTCTTCACCTGCACATTAAAATGTATATCTGTACTTGGATTCTATAGAAAAGCTTTTCATAGAATTAAAGTTAAATTAGTTGTGACAGTTGATCGTGATTAATCACCAGTTTTTCACTGAAGTAATTCTGTTTTTCAATGTTGAAAAATAGGATTCCACAAGGAATTATACACAGTGGGAAACATCAATCATATTTGTATAAAATCTGAAAGACGGGAAGTATGTCATATTAATGGATGCTTGTGTATTTTATTTGGAGGTTAGAGTGACCTTTCTTTGTTACCTTAAAAACAGGTAGTGAGGTGCAGAGAATATTAGAATTTTGGCTGAAAGATGACTGGCAAGTCACCATGTCTTTGAGAGTTTCATGGCCTCCCACAGTTGCTTGGTGTAGGCACCAAGGGTAAAGGAGAAATACTAAGCTGGATACAAGTGCAGTTTGATACAGGTTTCCATGAAAGAAACTTTTGTGTATTTCTGAGTATCATGAGGGTTTTAAAAGTTGTTAAAGGCAGAATGAGTCCCAAGAGCCTTGAAGGAACCTTGAAAAACTCATTTTATGCCCTACTCAGCTTTAGCTTCTCAATGAACAGTACAGTAGGTGAGGTACTAAGTGGCTCAGTCTTTCTTCCAAGCTGGAACTTAACATAGGTGTTAACATTGGAAGACCTTTTGTATTTCTGTGAAACACAAATTTGCAAGGACTTTAAAAAAATTACAAATACTTACTGTGTCTGTACATGCAGAAGTAGTGCTTGGGCACAGGTTAAGTATTGGACTCATTTTGAAGGAAGTTATTAAACCATAAAGTGTAAAATTCTGACATTTTACTTGGTAGCAGTTTTAATACAGGGATTTTTACTGTGCCACAGATAGAGTGCTGCATATAAGGCATTCAGGTGAAGTTCTAATTGGGGGTTAAATTATTCCCAGCCTTAGTAAGAAGCTAAATTCCTTGGGACGAGGAAGATTTTCAAAGATTGAGATGAAAGATTTCAAACAAGATCACATTCTGTTTTATAGCTGGTTCTTAATGAGTTTTACTTCATAACTCTATGTTTTAATTATCTTCTTTGTATTAGCCTGAGCTATCCAGTATGTTTGCATGTGTTAATTCTTTCAAAAGTTATTTATATATGAATAATTATATCTGAATTTTGTGCACATTAATTGGTCTTGTAGGGTTTGATTCTTCAAGTATCTGCATAAGTATTTGAAAAATTGCACCCCAGCGAAAATACTGCTGCAGCTTGTGTCTTAATAGAAATAGTAGAACTCATTGGAAAAAATCACATTAGGATGAGTATTGAGAAGCATTTTGCTGTCGTTCCCACTTCATTTTGTCAGAATTCTGGTGATAGTGTGACTCTGGTAACTGTGTTAACAACTGTGAAATGCAGGTCATTAGGGAGATTAGGCTAGCAGCCAGTTGCATTGTTATTACCTTTCAAACTTACGGTGCTTGGTAAATTATGAAGTAATGCAAGAGATGTAGCTGTTTGTTTTCTGTATTGCTTGAAAACTTTTCAAGGATATTGTATATGCTAAAAAAACATTTCTAATGCTGCAGTAGGGTTCTTAACTGGATAGAATATGTAACATACATCCATAGATTTCTATCCCCAGAAATGATAAATGATAGTGATTGGAGTTGCTCTTATGCAAATGTAATTACTGGCAGGAAGAAGCAGCACTTCACTTCATTATGCATTCTGCTTTTGTCTTTTTGGTGGCTTTGCAGCATTATGCTTGTACATTACTATGACCATCTTTGGTATTTGTTAAAAAACTGTGTGCAATATTTATGCAGGTATTAAGACAGTAAGCATGTATTAGTAGGTGAGACATTTGGATAGATATAGATTTATATGCATACAGGAAAGCACATATGGCATGCATATACATAATGCTTTGTCTTTTTGCACATTCTGAGAGATATGAAACTTGTTATAAGCAAAATCAGCCTCAAGAGAATCAAACTACAGTGAAAGAACCTTGAAAAACTTATTTGGTGACACCCATTATACTCTGAGTTGCTGTTGCAGAAGCATGTGCTGAGCATTAGACCAACATTTGACATATGGCAAGTGTCTTATTTTTCAGCCCTTACACATCCCCTCCCCACATCTAAGCACGTATATCCAGTTTAACTGCAGTAGCTCAGACACTATGACATCTTCAGGTTCTTACAATAAAGAACATTTTCATAGATCATAGCAAGATCTGGCAAAAGTATTTAGTTTGCAGTTAGGGGCTTCTGCAAGTCATCCTTCAACTTGCAAATATTCTGTTTTGTTGAACCAAATCCCCTTTGAAACAAATAGTGGTTTTAGTGTAAGTTTTATGAATTCAGGTTTTCAAAACCTTCTCAGAAGAGCTCCAATTTCACAGTTGCATTTCCTCTGCAGAACTTTAGGAGGCTAGGACATGTTGTACCTTAGATTTCTTCTTGCTTTAATTTGAGATTAACAGTTCAGAGAATACAAAAAAGAAAAAAAAAGGCACTATGGCCTGTCTGCTTCTTTAACACTGTTGTGATTTCATTATCTATAGGATTTTCAAGTCATGTATAAGAATCTTTGTACTTTTTCTGGTGATTCAGACATAAAGTTTGGCTTCCAGAGACAAAGGTTGTTTGCAAAAGCAATAGGCCTTCGAGCCCATGCTCTTAAGTCTTTTTTAGTGCAACCCTCTGGAAATTCCAGTGCAGAATAAAATGGCAGTGATGAAACTCTTTCTATATTCCATAGTATGTTTAATTAATAAATTCATTTTAACAGCCTTTAGGTATTTGCCTGTTATGAAAATAAGGATGTACTTGAGGGAATAACTTGAGGCATATTTTACCTGTATATAAAATAATTTGGACTAATAAATGTAATATTAGAAATCCATAGCATGTGTAAGATTTAGAAATATAGCTGATACTGTTTTAGCAGTTCTACATCTAATATTTCTGAACAAAAATAATTCAGGTTCTTTAAAAAGTCTCTGAAAGAGCTACTCAATCAAGTATGACAGATGAAAGTAGGTGCATCTCTAGTATGCTTGACCCTGAACTCACAGACCTCCTGTTAGATGCCCATGTTCCCTATGCAGTGTACAAGAGAATTGGCCATCACAAGGTGAGAGCTCAGCTGGACAAAGATGTCAGCACGAGCTCGTGTGTTGCTGGAACACCACTTGCATTTAGCTTTAATTAGCCAGCAGGTAATTCTGAGAGTGTGGTGAGCTGGGGGTTCTCTCGAGTCTGCAGAAAGATCGAGTTTTCCACGCCAGCTCCCCAGCCTGTGCACTTCTCTTGCGAAGGTGCATGCCCATATGTATGTACCCTTTCTTAACAAACTCGAGAGAATGGAAGAAGCCACTCTTTTCTTTAAAAATCTGGGTGCCCCCCGTGTGATTTTCGATTTTGTCAGTATGCGGGGACTTAGGTTCCACTCTTTAATCCTGAAGAATTCAAACCTGTACCTTCCACCTGCACATGACAAAAGAAGCCCCTGGGTCACACCACTGCAGTGGTTGCGATAAATATGTACTCTTTTTCTTGTCGTGGTACACAGTAATGGAGTTTGTACTGACAAAGTTTTGGATGAAGGTGAGAGAAAGCAGAAGAGAAATCGTACCCTTGCATCTTACGGGAACTTGGCCTTCCTGGGGAAGGGTCTTTTTGACTTCTCCTTCTGGGAATATTTCACTGTTCCACGCGAAAGAGATTGCAGGTAAAACCACATTTGTATCCTTCTGAAAGGCCACCTGAACAGTGGGTCACATTTCCTTTATTAGGCAGTTTATCCAGCCAATGACAAATGGTCTTCATAAAATCCTTTAAGGTCTGAATACGTATTAGATTTCTGGGGGGGGGGAGGAACAACCAAAAAAATACCCTTCTAAAAAAAAAAAAACCAAAACCCTCAGAATAAACTCAAGATTATGATAGACTTATTTAGGCAGAGGGATGCCTAAAATTTCTGAGTTACAATCAAATGCTTCCATCTGCTTCATCCTGTTAAAAACAAGATACTGAAACTGCTTTTTCAGGTATTATGGGAGCTCACTTTACATGGAAATTTTGGTTTGCTCTCTCTGTGGAGAGGTGCATGCCTTCAGAGGCTGGTGGCACAGAGCAAGGATTTTTAGGGTTACATTATGGGATTCTGGAGGCCTAAAAGCCATTATGAAGTCTCTGTGTAGGTATACAGCATCAACACTGAATCTATCCTTCAAGCTCTCTTGAATCTCATTGCTGATATTTTATATTCTGTAGTACAATAAAAACAAATGTGGTTTTCACTGGCATTTTTCTTTATAGAATGTGGCAGATGGAAACTGCATCTCTGAAAAGTTGGAAGTTTGTTGTTGTTTTTCTTCATCTGAAATGTTGTGTGGAAATTTATCTGCCAACATTCAGCTGTCTGGGATAGGGTATAATGGAAATTGTATCCTTGCCAATTTAGGAGTCCCTGCAAGGCATTCCTGACTATATATATTTGCATAATGAAGCATAGCAGTATTTCTGTAGAAAGTTTTTACAAGATTTTCACTGTAATATATTACAGTTAATATTTAGGTACTGGATTGAGACAACCCACTCCAACTCAGGATAGCATTTAAGTGCACACAACTGAACTTTATAGGCTTGATTAAATCTCATTGGCTTGATATGCTTAAGTACAGTCCTGAATTATTACGCTCCTCAACTAGTTTATTGGGAAATACTATCTGTGCAGTTTTATGGTTCTGGTAGATTGTGAGATATTTCAGTGGAAAAGGGAATTTAGTTTTCTTGAAGTTTTTTGTACCTCATTGTCCTCTAATTTCTTTTAAGTGTTGGACAGATTAGTTATGATTAGACAGTTACAATTTTGACACTGATATATTTTATTGATGTACAATAATATCAAGAGAGGACAAACTCAAATGTCCTGTATCAGAAAATAGAAGTAGTACTAAGTCATGTACCCCAGTACAATGCATGCATTCCTGGGTGTAAAATTGTTTCCTTGACCTGTTAGTATCCACAAATAGATGGAACAAAGGCAAAGACCATTAGAGCAATCTCAGTATTATTTGAAAGCAGTGGGATGCTTTTTCCAAGTGCACCTGAGTCAACATGGGAGTCTCAGAATCCAGTATGTGTTACCTGGCTTTCCGTTATTAATGCAGAACCATCTACCATGTGTACATTTCCAGACAGCACTCGTGCCTCATGAGAATGCCAAAATACTCTAATAAACTCAAACGCAGTGAAAAGAAAAGGCTATACATGTGCTTTATAAATGTATTTATCAAATAGAACGTGTTTTATCTTAGTTGAAAAATCAGCTTTCCATTGTAGCAATCATGAACTGACAGAAGTGAAATTATCTTTTCTAAGTAACAGTAGTACTTTTGCACCTTTCAGAGTTGACAAATTCCTTGTTGGGTATAAAATACTCTCTGAGAGTATTAATCAACCTATTTTACACAGCACTAAGTGCTTGTAGCTTGTTTTATTGGGCATCACTGATGCTTGACATTTATAGAAAGCAATGCCTCTGGTGTGCATATTAGTAACAGTCATTTTAAATTAGTCATCTGGGTATAACTACAGACATTGGAAAATACCAACTTAGCTAACTATGGCATTTAAATGGATGAGGTCAGATTGCTTGAAAACAGACATAAAATGACAAAACGAAACCAGCACTCACCCTGCCAGGTCATCAGTTAGGATATTGTGCAGTCAGATTTGTAATGGGATTGCAGGATATGGCCCTTTTGTCTGTTGGTGAAGAAAGGTGTTTTGTTGCGTTTTCTCTTTGACAGTTCTCATGTCGTGTGTGATTTCTTGTTCCATTTAGTTTTGGGGAGGGATTATATTACTCCTACTGAAAGTGAAGCTCTAATATAATTTACTATTCACCAGAATAATTGTGGGAGTTGTGCAAACTGCTTTGTATCTCCTCTAATTCCCACCGGCTTGATTAGCAACACATTCGCTCCTCTATAGGCTGAGAAAGTGATAATTACCTCCGTCTTTATGAATAAAGCTTGGAAAAGTCTTTTTTGACAAGTCATGAGTTTGCTGAGAAGCAAGAGTTAGACAGAGATTAGAAATATGTGCATTTTTAAGGATGATTACTGCCAGTAATTTTGACTGAAAAAGAAAGATGATTTCCCCAGATGCTGCAGTGTCTTATTTCAGCATTTTCAAAATTAGATCTGTCCTCTTTCCTTTCAAAATATTTTGGAGCTTTTTACTGTATTTTTTTTCTTAAAGAAATAATGTTTTTAAGGATTAAATAACTTTAAAAATAAAGGAAGCATTGCATTTTGGATCAAAAATAATACTTCAGGTTGACCCAAAAAGTAATTTATTACTGTATTATTTTTCAGCATTATCTGTTCCTTTAAATTCAAACTCTTCCCCCATGTTTTGGTTTACTTTTTGCGTTTAAAACTGTCATCAGTTCAGTTCTAATCTAGAGTTTGTACGAAAAATCACTTGAAAGTTTCCAGTAAAATGGATGTAATTTGTGTTTCAGAGTATATACAGTATCTCCACATAAACCAGACAATTGCCTCAGAGTATGTTATTAGAATATCACACTTTACCAAAAAGCTGGTGTATGTTAGCAACTTTACAAACCTGTTCTATAGTAATTGCGTATGAGAGCAGATATATTGCTTCCTCCAGTTTCTTGGAGGGAGTTGCAAACCAAGAACTGGTGGTTCCCACTGAAGTCTTGTATTTTCAGAAGGTATAGACTCAGCCTTCTGAGGCAGTGTATTCAATCCCTTTTCTGATGCATGACTGGCAGCTGAGCCAGGATGATGCAGTTGAAGTGTCTTGGTCTCTACTGCCCCGCAGAAGATGGGAATTGACCATATCCATCAAGAATGAAAGCCGGAGTAATTGCTGCAGATCTGTCCATATTCATTCAGCTGTGTAGTAATTTTGAATGTTAAAATGATCATATTGAATATTTCTATTGTATCCTGTCTGATCAGAGAGACTGTGAAAGAAGAGGGACCCTTTCTTTACACAGGTCTGTGCAGTGGCCGGTGAGTGTAACTTCATTGTGTTGCTGAGTGGGCTTTTGATGCAGAGGTGCTGAGGCAGGTGCTTCCTTCTCTGGCTTCACTGGACCTTGTCTGGCTTGCAAGGGGGCCCTCGGAGCTTCTATGCCTAAGGCAGGGATGGTTTGCCGTGCTTAACCCCTTCACTCTTCCTGCTGAAACTACTAGGTTTTATTCCAGTATTTGATTATGTGGATGCAGTTTCTCTTCTGGTAAGTAGACATTGCTGTGTACCTAGTCAGCTTGCGTGGAATGTTTCTAACCGTGCTATATTAAATTCCGAATAAATAATTATCTGTTTAACAGCCTTTGCACGGAAAACATATCTCCCTGAGAAACAGGCAAATGATGCTACTGCTTGGTACATTTCAGATATATTTTGTTGCCTATTCTGTTTTCATGTTGTCTCATGTAATCTTTTGTGCCAGCATGTGATTGTCAGGTTGAGTATTCTGCAACTGAGAACACAGGAAAATCTTTAATTTGGGAAACAAAATGCTGTATCAATGCATATCAATTGAGTATGTGCCAAGTGACTGTGTGCCAGCTGTGTTTGGGGAATGCTGGTGAGTCACCTTGGTGGGCAATTATTATTCATGTTTTTACCCCTCTGTGCTTTTCATCTGTCACCTCATGTCCCGAGATGCAAAACCCACGTTTAAAACTTCTGGTCTTCATTATTGACTTTACATTATGGCAAGAATGTAGTGCATCCTTGGAAGTTGACATGGATTGTTTATTTTTTGCAGTTAAGGGAAGTAAAGTGTAGTAAATACTTCATGCTGTTACTAAGAGCACTAGGAAACTCCTACCATCTGCAGAAATAAATTTCCTGGAGCAGAAATAGTTGTGCATCAGGCCTTAATGCATAGGATTTTTTTGTCCATGCCTTTTCCGTGTATCTTTCTTGTATGTGCCTGTAGTTGGGCAACCTCAGACAATTTTGCTAGAAGTTGAAATGACTGAGAGATTCAGGGGAAAAAAAAAGACAAAATTGTTGTGCAGTGGCCTCTCCAAGAGCAGTGGTACCAGCAGTTGTTCAATTTTGTAGCAGAAAATAATCATACTCCTGCTCACACAGTGGGTTATGCAACCCTGTTCACATAAACTGTTAGTCATTTCCAAGCATAGGAAAAGATGGAGCTGCCACCTTGCCCTGCATGCTTCTGAAGGCTGCAGGAGACATCCTCCCCACTCTGTGCTTAGGGCAGGCTAAGGGAAGTGGATGACTCTGTGTTTCAGATGTATTGTCAATGACTACAGCCATGGTTTGTCCCTCCTCCCCAGGAAGACTGCCTGCTCCCAGCAGTGGCTTCTTGTGGACCCATTCCCACTTATTTTCAGAGGTGAAATGTGCTTCTCTCTGCTTTGTTCTTAGGTTTTGTCTGTGGTTGTGTCTCTCCCTCCCTTATTTGCTGGTTCTTAGGGAAAGACATTGGCAGTTCATTTATGTATTGTGTGAGGATTATGCACACACTCAGCAGGCCAGCACAGCCCTGTGCCTGCTTATACAGGGGTAAGCATGTCACAGATAGTGAAATCAGTGCTTGTTTCTTAATCTCATGTCTGCCTTCCAGGACAGTGCAGGAATGACCTTCTGTTTTTTAAGTGTCCTGTCTTTAAATGTGAACTGCTTTAGGATGGGTTTTCTACCACAGTTAATTTGGAATTTTATAGAGGTTTCAAGAGATGGTAGGAGGGGGAAGAGTGGGAAGGGCTTTGTAGTGCTCCATCTGTGATACTCTTCGCACCTACTTAGCATCTTTATAGAATCATAGCATCATTTTGGTTGGAAAAGGCCTTTAGTATATGCTTACTGAGTCCAGCCATTAAAACAGCACTGCCAAGTCCACCACTAAAACATGACCCAAAGTGCCACATCTCCACATCTTTTAAATACACCTGGGGATGGTGACTCAACTGCTTCTCTGAGCAGCCTGTGCCAATGCTTTACAACTCTTTTCCTGAAGGAATTTTTCCTAATATCCAGTCTAATTTGGGTGTTTCTGGCTGACCATGCAGTCTGTGCTTTTCCAAACTGAGGTGCCTATTCCTTTCAGGCAGGCATCTGGTAAACTCACGATAACTCTCCAACACTGTTTTGGCCAAATCTTGTGAATTACATGCGGCTTGTCTGGTACCATAAGGAGACAGGCTCCTCTCTGTCTAGCCTGAGAATATGAGTGCTGCTGCTGGTGTCCCTTTGGTGCTGGTCTGGGGTTAAGGAAGAGACACCAGAGCCTCTCCTGCTCCTTTGGGCTGGGCTCAGAACCAGGGCTATGCCAGGGACACTGTCTCCAGCCTTGCCACGGGCAGCTGCAGTCCCGGTGTCTTCAAGCCATGGTGGTGCTTCATGGTGCTCTCAAATGACTCACAGCTGATCAGCACTGCCAGAGGCAAACCCACCAAAACACTGCACCCTCAGCGGCACGGCCAGGGGCATCTCCTTCCTTGGCCACGTCCCCTTGCTGCCTGTCCATCCCTCAGCAGGGGCTGGATGTGTCTCCCTGCCACTTTCTGGCACTCCACGGCCAGTGCATCAGGCCTCCTGCCTCACCTTCAGGTGACTTTCTCAGCTCCTCAGCATTTGTTCTGGAGCCTTGGAGAATTCCTGTACGGCCCCATCATGTGTTGGTGGCTTTGACAGCAGTGCAGTTCAGCAGTAATGGTTACTTCTGTGTACCTTTTAATTACTTTAAATACACAGTCTGTATCTCTGGAACAAACTGCCTGATGCCCCTTAATCTTCCTGTTTATCACGGTTTGCTCTGGTGATCTTCAATTTGCCAGTCAAATACTTGAAAAATGTTTGCAGTGATTCTGTAGTATGACTTGTGTAATACAAGTCTTTTATTTCCATAAATTAAGAAATTAATCCTATATAATTTGAGCAGCCTTTAGATAAATTGATCTTAATTTAAAAAAATGTATAGTAATGGAAAATGAACATTATTGCAAAAGTGTTACTGAAAATCAGTATTAATGATCCAAGAGCTTTTTGGCTTAGCTGTTGAATCAAAGTCATCCAGACCTGCTGATAGTGGACTGCCTACCTTGCTATCGTTGAAAATCATTCTAAATTTTTGTTGAATTAGAAATACACTGTTATTGTCACGATAAGTTATGTAGTCCATTGTTTTTTGACAGTTGTGATTCTTCTTCCTAAAAATACTGAACAGAGATTTTGCAGTGTTTTAATTTTGCCAAACACAGAATTTTTCTTGAAGCCTCAAAACTTTTATAGTAGGTCTCTGGAGCTGATAGTTTGTGGTTTCTGTGCATCACCATCTTCTTCTGCTTTCTCTCATATCAATGAAATATTAGTGACCTGTAAACTAGGAACAGGATTTCTACATGGTACAACATCCCCTAACCTGTTTTCAGTCATACTCCTTTTTCAACAAATCTTAATTAGGCATTTTAATTATCTAATTATGCTTTCTTCTCACCCCAGTACTTTTATCATTTTCAGATTAAATTTTTCCCTATACATTAATTGTTCTGACATCTCCTGCTAGCACACAGGTTTCTAGTTCTGATGCAGACACAATTATCTTCTCTTCCTACTTCCCATTTTTCGTTATTTCAAATAAATTAGTTTCCCAAACCTTGATTTTTTTTTTTTTTTTTTTTTTTTAAATGCTAGGTGAATATTCATTTCTTCTCTCTAACCACCCTCTCCAGCCATTCTCCTTTTTGGTATTAGTTTTATCAGCCTGATTGACCTATTTCTTACAAGGCTGACTCCCTCTCTGCTGAGTTGGAGGGCACCTGGATTTTTCCTTAAAAAGATGGGCATGTCCCATACAGACAAACCCTTCTGTCTTTGAGGGTTGCTAACACATCGGTTTGCTGGGTTAATCTTGGAACAAAGGGAAGCCTAATGTTTGACGATCAATGGCGATTTGGGAGGATGTGCAATAGGGAACAGATGTTGCATTCGGATATTTATCCCAGTGCATCCCTGTGCTGGCCAACAGTTCCAGTTTATCCGAGCTGGACCCACACCAGCTGGCTTTTATCCAGATGCCAGACATTTGTCTAAGCAGGGGATGAAAAACCACCGGGCATCTATGAGAAGTGACATATCTCATCATACCAGAGTTACCACAGCCCAGACCTCTCCAGGCATGCCTGTGGCTTCCTATGGGAGCAGTGGTGGGAGAAGGCAGCCAGGCACAGGCTTTCTGTCGTTGCCCATTGCCCTGTGGGCCTCAACAGCTTCAGCCATTTCATCCTTTCAAATCTTTGCTCAGAATGGCTGACCAATGCATTTTGTACAGGCTGTACCCAGAATGGGCAGGCTGGAGCTCAGCTGTCAGTTCACGGGCTTTGGTTTGCACAAATCACCTTTGCTTCTGTAGCACAGCATTTTGCACGACAGCAATAAGCTTTCATATGGAGAGCTGCATTGCTGGTGAGTGGGTAGTATTTCCCAACTGCAGGGAGTTTCACTGAAATTCCCTGATTATTAGAAATTCTGCGTCTGTGCTGTTGCCTTTGAGAGGTTAGTCTTCTCTCTTAAAGAGGAGCCCCACCAATAAAAAATCCTCTATCTGCCATGCTTTCCTCTCAAGCAAGTAATGTGTTTCCTTTGTAATTTCCCATTTCAGGAACTCTTGCATGCTGTGGTGGGAGAGGTGCCAGTGAGCGCTGTGTGTGCTTTCCTGCTGCAGGCAAGGGCAGTGCAGCCAAACGGGGGCGACAAGGGGAGGATGGCCTAGAGAGAGCTCTGGGAGACACAGTCCGTGGCTGGCACAGCTGAGGGTAGCCTGACCAGATACATGGCTGCAAAGGTAAACAGGGCAAGGGAGAACAAGAGAAACATGAGTTGCAGCCTGTGCTGCTGCTGCCCGTGTAGTGCTCAGGGTGGTGACAGCACCGGGGCTCGGCACGCTCTGAGTGTGCAAGGGCCCGAGTGCAGGGGGGTCAAGGTGTGCCCTGCAGGATATGGAGCTGTCCAGCTGAGTGCAAAGCAAACTGTATCTTTTCAAAAGCATGCTCTTTCCTCCTAGATCTGAGTTAACTTTGGGTCTGGCAACTTCCATGCACTCAGAAACAGTGACTTCAGAATCACAGAGCCGCTTAGGTTGGAAAGGACCTCTAAGATCCCCGAGTCCAAATGTCAACTCAGCACCGCCAAGTCCACCACTAAATCATGTCCCTAAGTGCCATATCTAAATGTCTTTTAAATGCCTCCAGTGTTGGTGACTCAATCACTTCCTTGGGAAGCCTGTTCCAATTCTTGACAACCCTTTCCGTGAAGAAATTTTTCCTGATGTCTAATCTAAACCTACCCTGGCACAACTTGAGGCCATTTCCTCTTGAACAGTTGCTTTTTGGGTCAGAGAATCCAACTGGAGTTCATTCATTTGTCTTCATTAAAAAAAAAAAAAAAAAAGACTCTCCCTTTATACTACTCCTTGCCTGGTGTATTACAACTGTAAAAATATTAAATCTGTAGTGACAGTGCTTTGGGGTGAGGGGATAAGGTTTAAGTTGTGTAGATGTCTGCGCAAGAGAAACAGTGGGAGGAAGCTCAAAAAAAGAGGGAAGAGACTGTCAGTAACAGAGTGAGTAGCTTCAGGCTTTCTTGTTTTGTTTCATTTAGTGGTTTTTGTTGTTATTGTTCCAAATAAACCTCAGACCTCTTTTTCACTTAACCATGGGAATATTTGTTTGGACCCCAGTGCCAAAGCAAGCCGAACACTTTAAATTTAAGAGTTTTGTAAAAAGGTAATAGGGGAAATAGGAGATTGATTTTAATGCCACAGATCATCTCCTAGCACCTTCACTTTCGCATTTTACCTCAAATAAAGGATAGAATGATCTGAGGAATGAAGTCTTCTTGTCTGAAGACAGTGCAATCATGTTTCTTCAGATTTTTTTGCCTCCCAAACTCTTGGTCTCACATTCAGAGGACTTTGGCTCAGGTCCTCCCCTAGTTGTAGATTCAATGAGCAGCACCAAGTATAGTGCTCAGTATGATGCTCATGGCCCCTTCTAGCAAGGTCACGTCAGCAGAGAGCTGAGAGGTTCATGGTGTGTTGTTTTGTTGTCAAAGGTGAGCTCTATGGGTCAAATTTCTAAATTTGTAGCCAGCTTGCACACGGATACATGCACCAGTTCACTGGGTCTGTGTTCAGGCTGGACTCGCTTGCTGGGAAGGTTGTAGTGGACAAAATGATGGTGGACAGCTCACTTACAGGATGTAATAATACAGATCTACAAATACAATCTTTATTAGAATCATACTGTCATTAAGACTGGAAAAGACTCTTAAGATTATTGAGTCTAGCCCTTAGCCCGGCACCGCCTTGTGTACCACTAAACCATGTCCCCAAGTGTCACATTTGCACACCTTTTGAACATTTATTATTTGTACTTGAAAATAAAGTAGCCTTAGTTCTAGACCATATCAGTGTACAAATTTTTCAAAAGCATGAAGGACACTCTACAGGACTAGAGATGGCAATATATTGTTGAATCTTACTTTACAGCAGTTACTAAAATTTGATTTTATGACTTTGTTGGTCTAGAGTGAATAGTGGTCGGCATGGTTAGCTGGGGAGCAGCGTTCAAAACCGACCGAGAGAGAAGAGCAGTCTCCCTCCCTCCTTCATGCTCTCATTCCTAGGGAGAGATGGTAGCTAGACACCAAAGGTGAAGGCAGGCTAATGAGGAGAATATTTGAGGATACCAGGGGGAAGTCAGAGATATAGTTATCCCTGGTAATATTAGCATGCCATTTTTTTTTTCCTCCTTAAAGTGTTTTAGCATCAGAAATCATCTGCTTTCGGCTTGTCAACTTGCTGCTGCAACCTTGAAAATATCTGCCAGTTTGGTGAATGTTTCAGATGGCTGTAATAGAAAATATGCCTGCAGAGTGTCTGGGGAGGATGTCACCTACTGTGACGGTGGAAAAACAGTGCTGCTGGGTGGCAGTTACAATTCTAGTCCCAATAAGCCATGAACCTGATCCCTTGCATGGGTTTACATGGCTGCACACATTAAAAAAACCCCATAGTCTCCATGTAGCATCAAATGTAGCAGTCCAGATGAAACATGGGTCAGTACCTAGCTGTGCTCTCTTCTGCGTGGGCTCAGTTCAAAATCCCTCTCCTCTTTGAAACTCCTCTGGGAGTGTTGGCGTAGGCAGCTAAAACAAACGGGACGGGAACTGCTTGGCAGTGCAGTCTTAGAGCATTTTATTCTGTCATCAGTCTCTTCCAAACCCGAGGTGAGAGACACAGGGAAGATGACAAAGCTCAAGCACGCCACAGCAGACAAAAATTATGTCTGTTACAGAACATTTCAGGAGTTTTTTCAGCCAATAGCATACTGCAAAAGCTCACAGATATTTGCTCTAGCGAATCACTAAAAGCACACGTACACCTGCTTCTAACAATGCTTGCTTGTACGCTCTAAAAAACAATACACAATAATCCATTAAGCTTAAAACTTACTACTATCTTGTTAAGCATATTTTTCTACTTCCTTACATCCTGACTCTGCTAACTCACAAACCCAATTATTGTTCTTGTCCTTGTGGCAACCATCATTGTATCTATTTTATTCCTGACTCACACTGCAAAGTTTTGAGATTTTCTCCTCTCTATACACCTTCTTAGGATTCTCTGCTTTTTACATTTCCCACATGGGAGGACACATGTAATTGCCTGCAGGATCATTTCTCCTTCTTGCTGACTGCTTTCAGCAGCCGTGTGTGANTTCTACTTCCTTACATCCTGACTCTGCTAACTCACAAACCCAATTATTGTTCTTGTCCTTGTGGCAACCATCATTGTATCTATTTTATTCCTGACTCACACTGCAAAGTTTTGAGATTTTCTCCTCTCTATACACCTTCTTAGGATTCTCTGCTTTTTACATTTCCCACATGGGAGGACACATGTAATTGCCTGCAGGATCATTTCTCCTTCTTGCTGACTGCTTTCAGCAGCCGTGTGTGACAGCAGGGAAATGCTCCATGACAAGTGGAGCCAGACCAGTGCTGGCCATCAGGCCATGGTGAATTGAACCTAGATTAACAGAACATTTTCTTGCAAGAGCTGGAAATGATCATAAAGGGCACTTCATGAAGATCTCTCCTTAAGATTTAGTTTCTTCAGAGTAGCTTTCTCTTGATAAGTTCTTGATAAACTCAACTTACTTGATAAATAGTAGATAATATCAAATGTAAATTATATTTTAGAGATACAAATTTGTTTTCCTTGTACAATGTTCTTGAAGAAAGAAGAGAATAATTGTTGTTTTTTAAAACTCTAGTGACAGGTCAGGTGATACTCTATTCGGGGGGCATTTCTGAGGCCAACTAAAGTGAAGATGTATTTTATCCAGGGTCTTTATGGCTTCATTTTTAAGTGTAGTGTCTCATAATTGGAATTGACTGTATAGTCCTTTTCTAGGGAAAAAATGTGGATTTTAAGTGTGAGAACAGCTCTACAGACTTTAATAATTTAAATGTCTTTGCTTCATGCTTATTTGGCTTTTCTGCCAGTATTGATACCACTATTTATTTTCTGATTTTAGCCAGTTCGTATAGAATGTCTTAAAGGTAAATCTCAAAACCCACAAATCTTACTATTTACTGAGGTGGTAATGAATGTTTTCTGTTTATGTATGATTTCACTGAATTTATGTTGCAATGTTAAAGGTGATCTTAGCAAAATCAGGGAGCAAGAACTTGAGAGAAGCAGCTGTTGTATTTAAAATTAGCACATAAAGTGTCATTAAAATAATGATAGAGGTTCACAGAGTTGCATTCTAAGTGCTAATCATCCTATCATGTGGATGAGTTGACTGCTGTGCCTTACTCCACTGTGCTTCATGGATTTGGATGATTGGCCTAACTTATTTGCTAGAAGGCTGGAGGTGATAGAAATAGGAGCACATATATGCGTAATGTGTGACATCTGCCTAATATCTCCCTGCTGAACCCATCAATTAAGTTAACATTTTCTTCACCATCCTTGATCTTTGCCAGTGTCACTGTTAGGTGTAAAGTACTGTCCTCTCTGAGTTGTCATGAGGATTTTCAGTGTACTGGCTTGAATTGGCCTGGGAAGAAAAAGTTTCAATGGACTGACGATATTCTAAGTTGTATTGAGAGTTAGCAAATTACCAGGGCTGGAGTTACTTTTTGGCAAGCTAAAATGTCAACATGAAGAAATTATGATTCACTAAGATTGTCCAGGAGAGCTGTAATTATAATCATAATCCGGAATGGCTTTTCTCCATTCATTTAGGCAGGGTTTTGTAAGGGAACTGGGTCAGTCAAATCAGCACCCATACCTTTACAAATCCACAATACTCCTTTATCACTTGACTGCTCACATAAAAATCATTGTTTCCATTGTACAGTAGAAAAGACTAAAACTTGTGTAAGACTGGAGTTTAGTTGCAAATAATGCATGAATGGTTGTGAAGTCTTTTACTACTAATTAGTGAATTGAAGCAAAATTGAGGTAATAAAGTTGGGCTTTTTTAAAATCAAAAGCCACTAAAATGGTGGTGTTTGTAGATCAGTGTCTGTATGCATGAATGGATTGCAGCCTCTTCTCTTTCAGCACTTTGATGCACTTTAATAAACTTCTGTCTATTTTAAAGTGTGTATGAGCACACAAAACAATTTGTGAAGAAAGGGATGGTAGCCCACACATCTCATATTTCAAAATGAATTTCAAAACAGGTTGTGTGTTTATAAAAAAAAGCTGGACAATCTTTTATAGCCTTTTTATATCAATGTGCTGTTATTCTG
This sequence comes from Promerops cafer, assembly GCA_013398275.1. NCBI lineage: Eukaryota > Metazoa > Chordata > Aves > Passeriformes > Nectariniidae > Promerops > Promerops cafer. The sequence goes on from VZSE01003882.1 coordinate 325,535, forward strand.
AAATTGCTATTGTTTTGTATTGTAAATCACTGTGTTGGAAACATTTGTTTTTATGAGCTTTATGAGAACACGTTACAGTATTTTTTTTAAAAGAGACTAAAATGATCAACGTGTGACTTCCAATATCCAGTTCTTATATATTCTTACACAGAAATTGTGTATCAGACTTGCAGACTGCTCACTGCAGTTTGCCAGGGTATTCAGCAGGAAGCTGCTACAGTAGTGGCCCCTTCTGTTATAGCTGCATTTAGGAATATGATGTTAAGGGCCATATTTTAGAAATGCTTGTAGAAATTATGGTGTATAGATTTGAGATTTTTTTTACTTTTGCCTACTTTTCCTTACATTATAAAACATAATACAATATCACCACACAGAAGAATGTATTATAGTACATTTTATGTAAATGTACGTGTTTTGACTTTCTCAATGCACTTAGAGAGCAAAAAGCCCTGCATGTGCCCAAATAGCTGCAAAACCAGAGCAGGGGAGCATCCCAAATCAGAACAGCATCCAGCCTGTGTTTGAATCTAAAACAGTCTGCTAACTTTAAAATCCCACTGCTTTTTCATTTGGCTTTAATAGGAACAAACGATCCCTTAAACTGACGTATTTTTCAGAGCAGAGTCTTAAGGAAAATTATTGCTTTTACTATTGCTGTAGTAGCTAGTCTGCCTAAACTGAAGATATCCTGGCAATATCAATGAAAGAGTTTAACTTTCTTGTTTTAACTTCTGATTTAATTTTAATAAATCCATTAGAAAAGGATAATAGGAACATTTTATTCTTTATCATATTCTTTATTGAAAAGAACATCTTGAAATAACTTATATTGCTTGTATGAAACATTACATATATATGGATCTTGGCATGAACTCGGGGAATAGGTGTTCTTTGATCTCTGTTGTCATTTTATTCAACTTCTAATTAACTTTTTACATGCAAGTCTCAATAGACTTTCATATTGGAAGCAAAGGGAGCAATTCTGAGGCTAACGCAGTCCCTGAAAAAATCATGCTAGAGAGAAAAATGTGTACAAAACAGTGGTAGTTAAAGAAATAATTTCTCTGCCAAGACCTTATGTTTACTTTGTTTTGTCTTTGTCATTGACACTTCTATATTTTTATTTCATCCATATAATGACAGCAGTAGCACTATCATTGTTATGTGTGCTTCTCTGATAAGCAGAATATTAAAGAAGTTATCTGAACCAAAAATGCCTGCATGGTTGCAGAAGTATTAAGAGTTTTGTTTCCTGAACTTCATAGCTTGTTTTCAGTTCCCACTCAGGTTCCTTGAGCTGGAGATGGTGACAGAAAAGAAATACAGCTCTCACTATCTCCCTTGTTCATTTGTGTCTCACTGGAAGAAACATTAGCCTAGAGCAGAGAAGTTTGGGAAGCAGCAAAGTATTAGTTCCTGCTGTGATACTAGTGTCTTGCTGTTTCTTGCCAAATCAACTTCTCCAGTGGTTTCTCCATTGGCCTTTTGCTATTAGGAGCAGGAACTCAAGGCCAAGGACTTCTAACATCTGTGTGATTTCAACCAGGCTGCTTCAGTTGTACTGTGTAGTTAGCAAAGGAAATATAACTTGTTAAAGGAGTTTGGGTAGCAGTCAAGAAGGAATTGAGAAGTGGGATTAGTCTCTTCCCATTCATCCTTTGCCATACTGTTACTTCCTTTCCTTTTCCTCTGCAATCCAATATAGTTTGGTTTTGCTCTTCTCTCCCTCTTCCTTACTTGACACACAGCATCCTATGCATTGCATATATTTATTTTCTGTTATGTTTTCTGTCAGACCTCATCTCGGTTTTTTATGTCTTCTATTCACCATACACTGTTAAAATGTATTGACCCTTCAAAGGGAGGAAGTATGGACTCAAAGAAGCAGGCAGAAGGCATGCTGCTTTGGAACGTGCAAAAGCACAGCTTTGTTCAGCATCCCTTGCCTCTGGTCTGACCTTACACGGAAGTATGAAGCAAGGGAGCTGCTTTCACAGAGCTGTTTGGTGGAAGTGTCTTTTGACAGAGAGAAAACAACATTTTTATTATAAATTCTGGGACAGAATGGGTTCAGAAAGCCTAGGGTCAATACCACCAGCTCAGCTGCCCTACAACTCGCTCAAGGACAAGTCTGCTTGGGTTTGTACTTTACATGGAAATGGCAGGTGACTGGCAGCTTTGAACACCCATAAACTTCATAGACAATGAGTTTATTATTATTTATTCTCTTAAGGCAAGAAGATCGGAATAGTAATGGAATTTTTATGGAGTATGAGAGACAAGGGGAAAGTGTTAGCAAGATGTTTTATAAGCCTCACAAAGAATAATTTCACTCCTGTATTATGCATTGTGAATGGCAGGGTTTTTGCTGGTAGACCACTTTAGGTGGGTTTTAATGTGTTTCTTTTTCTGAGTGATTGATGGGGACCCAGGTTATTTTTCAAGTACATCTGCCTAGACATTTAACTTAGAGCAAGCAATCTTCCCCTCCTCCTCCCAACTCCACCCTTCTCTCTCCCTCTCCCACCCCCCCCAAGAATTTTGGACAAAACAGGTTCTATTTATTTGTTTAGTGCAAACTCGGACGTGGCTTCTCCTCCTTTTATTTGATGCTCAAACAGCATGTTCACCACTGATTCTTGTTACCAGCCTGTACTTCCTGTACTCTTCCATCCTCTACACCTTGCCCTGCTGATGCTCCCACCTCCTTACCTACCCCTGCAGTCCCACAGAAGGTAGATGCCCTTCCTTCATGGGTCTGCCTCTCTTCCCCATGCTTTCCCCTCAAGGAATGTACCAGAGAAGCTGAAAGCACATTGAGCTGGCACTGTCCATCAGAGGAGTTAACAGTACTTGTTTCGCAGTCCTAACTCCTGTTTGGAAATGTTTTCAGAAGCATTTATGTTTCTAGCCAGCTAAGACCAATGCATATCTTCGAGCTTTTGTAAAAGCTGGAAGTCAGAACGTGTTGGTTATGGAGGGCAGAAACTTGTTTTGTTCAAGCTCTCAAGGCAGATGGTGGTGCCTGTTAGTCTTAATAGCTTTATTTTTCTTTGTTTAGATACTTAGTCATGTTGTACACCTTAAGAACTAGATTGCAGTAAAGGTATGATTTGTTCTTAAGGGCCTTGCAAGACATGTGTCACAGTAGTGTGTGATCTTCCAGGGCTTGACAGACAAAGGTTAAAGGCCACTGCCTAAATCAACAATTCTTGTGAGTCTCAGTGGCTTGCTTTGCTGTTCTCACAGTCTAAATTAGTGTGTCGACTCTTTGCAGCAAACCACTTGCTTTGTGCAATATGGAAATCATACCTTGAATTAGTTGCATTTTTTTTAAATACCAGTTATTTCTTGAAATACCTTAATGATCAAACTAGTGCTATCATCTGTAAGACATTGTCCCCTGGTTATTGGTACAGATACTATCCTCTGTGTTTTCTTGTTGATTTGGTCAATAAAATTCCAGCTGTGCCTGTGGTTGTATTTTCTGCTTTATAGGGGTGGTGCTGCTGGTTATATGGCTGCTTCCTGGCGTGGTTAATAAGATATTGTTGTCACCTGGATTCCTAAGCTGCGGCGAGTAATTGAAAGCATTTTGCTCTTTGCATGCATAGGAATTCTTCCCTTCCTTCTCAGTGGCAGTTTACGTTAATGTGTACTGTATTCTGCACCAGGCTCTCCTTTTAGAGTCTTCAGATCATGAGGGAAATAGGAAGTAGTGTCTCTGAGAAATAATGATGTGGCCTATTTTTCTTAACTTTCTTTTTTCAGACATTTAGTACAGATGTATTCCACAGCCTGAATAGTGTGCAGATGTTAATACATTTAGCACTTCATTGGGTCTGAAGTCTTACACACCATGTCTTATTAATAGTTATGTTCTACTCTGGCTCTTAAAATCAGCTTGGTTTCCCTCAGTCTTTCATTATAAAAACCTGTACAAGGCACAGGCTAGCCATGATAGAGTGATCTGGACTCTGACATTCATCATACTGTTGGTCTGGCAAAACAAGGGCTTATCTGACGTTCATAATGTGGCCAGCCAGGAAGGTCTGAGCTTTTGCCTCAAACATCATGCAGAATAAGTCCTTTAGCTGCATCTGGTTGATTTAACTTATTTTTAATATGTGATATTTCTTGTTATTTTCGGTTGCTATCTGTTGTCTATTTTGAAATTATTTTGTGAATTTAGTAAATCCATTGTTAAAATTAAACGTGCATGCACACACACATACACATGTCATGGAAGATCTGAAAATACTGGCAATGTGCTGGTAATACACAGACAGACGTAATAATTGCATCACCATTACTGTAATGTTGGGAGAAAAAGTTTAAATAGAATTTTCACAGTATGAAAAAACTAAATCCATATTTATTCTTCCTGCAGTTGTGGCCAGCAGTAAGTTAATGCTGTTGTTGTTTCTAGGAGATTCAGAGCCAAAGACATTGTGAGGGTACAGCTGTGAATTCCTGAAAGAGAAGGGATTCTAGTTAAAAGGCTTGGGAGATCTGTGCATAGAAAGGTTAAAAATTATTTGTCTTCATTCTTGAAGGTTATGGGGGTATAATTTTTCATGTATGCCATACATTCATTTTTATCTATTTCTTTATTGCTGTATTTTCCACAGGATTGCAAAAAGCTGATTCACGCATGGGCTAAGTTGCATGTAGGCAAAGATGTGGGCAAGCAGATCTAATAATTACCATTTAACAGAATTTGAGGAATACTGCAGACAGTGAACTGCCTGCCCTAAATAAGCTTTGAGATTAAATAGGACCCAGGAGACACTCGCAAATAAAGATTGTTTGACAGGTTAAAAGCCTTGCTGTAAAGAACTACATGCATGGATAGATGCTGTCTGGAGCACAGAAGGTGGCCTAGGCTTTATGTGAGCTTTAAGTAAGACAAATATGTATATATTGTTTTGTCAACTTGACATGTCTTCTGTTACTAGGCTTTGTTCCCACTTCTAAAAGCACACAGCACTTCATTTAAAAAGAATCTTACTCTGCACTGTGTTCAAACTTGTCACATCTTCCAAAAACAATGAAGTTTTGCTGACAAGTGAAGTTAGTCTAAATTATTGTGCAGTCTCTGTGGTAAACTCTACCAGGGTAGGGGCTGAAAGTAGGACAGTATTTCACAAGGCCATGAGGAAGGTGCCAGGTTTATGGCCTGACTCTTGAAAGAAGTGCAGTGTGAAAGATCTGTTTTTCACTAAGCCTGAGCTGTGCCAATTTGGACTAATGTGCATCATTTGGACTATAAATAAGAGGGACAATCCCACTGGCATGCCAGTATAAATACAGTGGTACTGCTATAACGTTTATGCAGCTCCTAGTGGCAGGTTAGAAATACTCTGTGAATCAAATAAAGCTTGTTAGTGGGATTAAAAAGAACAACTATAATGCTGCAAATGTATACATTACAAAGATGGAAAAGTATGCTTTACTCCTAATGTTGTCCACACTAGAGTTAAACTTGTGTAAATTCTTGCTTTAAAATTAAATGGGATACTCCACCAAATGAATATCCTAGTCAGTGTGTACATTGTGTTTTAGTGACAAGGTCAGCCAGTGTTTGTGCTAAGTCATGTTCTCCTTCGAAGAACAGATAAGGATCTGAGCCTAAAGCAGTAGGCTCACTAATCTGTGTGGTTTCTGGAATGAGCAGAATGCATGAGAGATATTCTTCATAAGATCTTCTAAAGAGTGGAAGAATGTTATTAGGAATGTTATTAATGAATGTCATTCATTAATAGAATGACAGTTAAAGCAAGGAAAGAAAATTGAGGAATGATGAAGGGAACTGTTTTCCAGCTGTGAGACCTGATGCTTCCTGTGGAGCAGCTTCCAGAGGAGGACGATGAAGATGTCATCACTTATAGACACAAATAGGCTGAAAAACACATTATATAATTTACTGCAAATAGCATTAGTATAGCACTGAAATTGAGGCAGGATAACTAACCTCAAGAAAAAGTTACCATTTCCAACTTCTTTTCTTTGAAGACAGTGTTTTGACTTCACTTATTCCTATTTTCCATGGAGCAAACTAAACACCTGCTTTCTAAACAGTTTGACATATTTTACTTATTTTTTATGGAACTTGAATGACAGTCTGACTGGCTCAGCTGTTAACCGATATCACTGGCTTCCCCCTGCACACCTGCAGCTAGCTTCTGCTTCCCCTGGCATGCAGTAGAGAAGTTCCTAGTTGACATCCTCTCTTCCCCCAGTCCGTGCCAGCTGTGAGGTCAGCAACCTGGGCAGATGTTCCTGATCTGCTTTGTGTTGTGGTCTGCACTTGTAGAAGATGGTATGACTCTTCCTCTCTTTTACTTCCTAATTTTCAAGCAGTCAGAGTGTAGGGAAAACCTCTACTGAGATTGGGCTGAAAAAGCACAGGCACAGTTGATGCACAAAGACGCCGCTGTTAAGATCTGCTGGTACAGTAGGGGTGCCATGCAGAACTCAGATGACCAGTATGTATTTCTGCTGTTACATTTTAACCACAAATGTAACAACAGATCATACCACACCTTGTGTTTGATTAACATACAGGGGAATGCTGTTGGCCAGGAAGCCAATTGCCTTTTGTCCAAAGGAGGCACAGTGGTGAGTAGCCACAGCAGTCAGGAGCGTGGTGGCCTAGCTTCAGGCATTGGCCAGGAGCCACGGGATATGGCTTGGCCCCTTTTCTCCCTATCAGCTACCACGGTCTTCCCAGCCCATCTGGGAATGGGTAGCTGAACCAAGGGTAGAGAATTAAAGGTAATTCTAAGGTAACTGATGCATTTTTAAAGTTAATAGCTGTTCATAAAAGTGTTTTTCCATGAAGTGTGGCATTAATGCTCAAATATTCTTGAGGGATGCTGATTTAGCATTTACCAGTGTTAAAGTAATTGAATTTATTAATTATTAGAACTTTGTAAAGAAAACAGTTTTCAATATATTTTTTCCCCCAAAAGCTAATGTATGGCACTTTAATACAACGCCAGCATGCAGCAGTACATCAGAGCTACACACATGCAAGGACAGCAAAACCTTCCTACGGACCAGGATGGTCAGAATAAAATTGAAGTTTGAATATCTGGAAATGCTTTCTGTCAGTGATATCTGTGTCACTTAGGAATTTCCTTTTAAATGAAAAGGTTTATAGCCCCGTCCTCTAGGATAAGGTTTTCTGCAGAAGTTGTATGTACAGAAAAATCCCAAGACTGTCACAGAAAATAGTTTACATCCCCAGTTTCTTTAAGCTTTTTCAAACACCAGCCTCCTCAGTTTCTAGCTTCTCTGGGTAAGCCTCACACATATCACTTATGTGATGCCTGTATTATTTCCGTAAACAATAAACAGCAGCTCAAGACAATAAAGTGAAACTCAAGTTGAATTTTAAAATTATGTAGCAATTCAGTGATGATTCTGGTTTATGGCATTCATGCTTAATGCTTGATGCTGTATAAACAAAAAGACATATTTATCAGATTTGAAGTAGTTTGTGGTTGGGGTATTATTTAAATAGGATTACTTCTTTATTAGATAATCCACTGAAGTGAATTTCACCATATGCTAATATCTCTCGAGACACATTTTGAGCTTTCTGCAGATCCTGCATGTTTTAAATGGTCTTGGAAAGTTCTGAATTTTCATGAGCAAAATAGCTTTGGGAGGAGATCAGCATACTTAGTCATTTAGGAAACCAAGCATTTCCATTCAGGTGCCTAAGCACAGGCATAGGAAATTAACTTTGCACAAGCAAACTTGGGGATATTCAGATCATTTTTCAAACAGTCAAGCTTGCTGAGGTATTGTAAATATCAATACAAAATGGATTCACAGTTATGCATAATTACAGAACCCTACTTCTCTTGCTTCTAGATTAAAACTGAGCTGCTACTGTAATAAGTAACCATATAATTCAGAAAAAAGAGAATTAAATTTACATAAAATATAATAAAATTGAATAAATTTTCACTTTGGAGAGACAACACAGTTATTCATTGGTAGTATAACTGTTAAAATTAAGTTTCTTAGAAAACCAGAAACATGTCTGCTAAATGTGGAAAAGAGAATTACCAGAGGAGCTATTCTAACTCTTCTTATTATTTTTCCATGTCACACTCACCAACAAATGTTACTTATGGAAACATTTGAAACCCCATGTTTTCTTAATAAAGACTGCTCTCAAGAGTACTGAGCACACAATTTGATAAGAAAGGATTAAGATTAAATACATCCATATTTGTCCTACTTGGAGCCTAGTCCATTAATGACTACTTCACATGCAATGCTTAAAAATTTTTAGATAATTCTAAGCACTACTTTGAAGAGCAGCATTGCCGTTTCAAAAATCAAGTCTCATTGGAAGTGACTGAAGCCATAGCTCTAAAATGAACTTGAAAAATTATTATTCCTCTGTACCAGTACAAGAAATTTATGCTTTATTTCATGGTTGGAGCTCCCATAACACATGTGAAAAGGTTAGCATATGGGCCAAGCAACATTCTGACATTCTGTTGTTTTCTGAATCATATACATTCAAAATCTGTACATTATACATCCGGTGAAAAAGGGTAAGATAATTTTGTCTCTTTTTTCAACAGTTTATAGTCCCTTATGCTCTGACACAGCTGTAGTGACATTGTAGTAACCATGAATATTCCAGGATGTTAATTTTTCTCTAGAATTCTGCATTATTTAAAAGGAAATCTTACAAAAACATCCTACTTTCCCAGGAAAAATACATTCTCTGAGATATTTTTTGTTACTTTTGTCAGAGTGAGCTAGCAAGACTAAGTGATTGTGTAGCTGGGAGTTTGGATACTCTCTGTGAATGTGAGAGTGGGCTTCAAATTCCTGCTCCAAACAGTGTTTCAGCTTTCTCACAGAAGGAAAGATCTTTAACAGAAAGGTCTGAGTTTAGAAAAGAGTCAGTTGCTGCAGGAATGATCCTAAAAGTTCTACCAAGACACTCTGTAAGCCTTCCACAACTTCAGGGCTTCTATAGACCACAGGCGTCAGTGGATACGTGTTTATTTTTATCTGTAAAAGCCTCTAGCTGCAAGCAGTGGAGATAATGAAGAATGCTGTAGCTCAGAATTTACCATCACTGGTATGATACTGTGAAAAGAAAATATGCTTTTAGATAACGTTGAGCTTTATGCCATTTAAAGATAAAATTCAAGATAGGTTTCAGATATAAGAAGTATAGGAAGTATGAGAACCTATGGTATTTTGTGCTGTACTGGCAGGATTCATAAAAATTTGTTGTTTTTAGTGAAAAGTACTCTTCTTTATGAAGTTAAGGAACAACAAATTTCAGTGAATGGAATATTACAGATCTAGGAATGTGTGAAGTGACAACTGGGACTCTGGTGCTTTTATTTTTTGAGGAACTAATCTTGGGGATGTTTTCTCAGTTGCAACCAGTCCTCTTGACAATTTGTGGTGTTGCCAGTATCTGCCTCTGTACAGATGTGTGATTCTTTACTTGTCTGAGGTGCATGCTGTCCCAAACAGTGCGAACAGCAACACATGAAGTTGATCTTACTTCTGTACACTGAGACAGCTGGAGGTTAGCCAGCTGAAGATGTAATGTGCTTCTTTGAGGAGTCTTGGGACTTTGTTGGAGATTCTTCACAGTGGGGAACATTTGAGGAACACCTCAGATTTCACTTGCTTGGGTTGTGAAGTCTACTTGGGACTTACATGGTTAAGCTCTAAAATTGTTTGAATTCAGTTTTTCCTTGGCTAAAGAACAGCTTGTTCTGTGGTGAGACATAAGTAAAGCCATCAAAGAATGGAAGATGAAGACCTGAAAGATGGAAACTCTGTTCTCCCTCATAATGCTTTCACATCTACTGTTAAAAAAATTTAATACAGCTTTCAGGCTCCTAAATATTAGAAAATTCCTGTGTTTAAAATTCCTCATGTACAAATTTGACACCACATTATTTCCCTGCTCCCTCTAAGGCAGGTTTTGCAGTAGAAAAGCAGGTACAAATGGTGACATAGAGCTGAGAACAAGTGAAGCATCTTCACATTTCCTCTCCATGCAGGAGGGGGAAAGCGACAGCTGCGGAGTTGTTCAGGAGCTGTTCCCAGTGTGGTGGGAAGAAGCTTCCCCTTCGTATCAAACAGCATGTAGCTGTGCTTAGTCACCTTCTGGGGCCACCTGGTGCTGCCCAGGATTTGGACACATTTACTGGATTCAGCAGTTATCGCGTGGACATGTGTGGCAGCAGCAGTGAAGAAACATCCTCTAACCCCTTTTGAAGACCTGAAGGAGGGAGTGCCCTTAGCCTTTACCACATCTGTAAACAACATTCTTGTTTCAATAGCTTTCACAGCCCCCAAGAGAGGCACGAGAATGGTTCAGTCGTCATAAACTGCCTGAAACGTTAAATGTCTAGACTTGACTGTTGAGGAAGTATCTTTAGGCCTTCCTTTTATTCCCTCTTATGTGCCCCCAGTTGGTATCCTTCAAAGGATATTAAACTAAATACAGCAAATATCTAAAGATTTCATATGGTCATTCTGCTGACACAGTACCAGGCACTTCAGATATATATCTGTACACATTGTCCCACGTATGATCTTTCTGGGGTTACATTACTGTTCTTTCTTACAGTCTTTACAGCCATCCGTCTTGAACAGATGCCCCACACCTGTATAGTAAAAGCAATGCAGAATGATATAAATGGGTCACAGCATGGTCCCTAACTCAAAGAATGAATCAGTCAGTTGGAGGGTAGAGATGCCACCAGGTTAAAAATAGGGAGGAAAGTGCAAAAAAAACTGATTATCTACCGCACAAGCAAAAAGTAATAAACCTACAGTAATAGCTGTAAGCAGTAGGAATACTTGATTATTATCTTTTTAGTCTTTAATGGAATGCAGGACTTTGAAAGGATGATGTGTATGATACTGTTACTGGTGTTTGGGGCTGTTTCATGAGGACAAGTAAAAGGAGAAGAGAAAAAGGAAATTTTGCTTTGCTGGTTAAGAATCCGAATGATCGGCAAGGTGTCACCTCTGAGATGGTCACCTGTGTTCTGCCAAGAAGGAGTGAATTAACACAGTGTACATCTTTCACTATTGCACATTTACAGCTGTAAGAAACATGCAAAGTATGAATTTGGTGGAAATGACCCCTACCTCTTAACAGCCTAAGAGGGTTAGTTTCCTGTAGCCACTGAATGAAGAGATCTGCTGGCATAGCCGACACGTTTATATGACCTACTGACTAGCTGAAATTGTTTACTCTGAGTTGTCTGATTTTTTAGCCAGAGGGAATTACAAGAGGAAAAAAGCCAGTGGTGTATCAAAAGCAGCTGCACAAGTGGATGGGTGTAGGTAGGCTGCTAGGGGATGTGGCCACCTGTGGAGCGCTTCCTTCCGAAGCGGACACGCAGCAGTGCTCTGAGAGGCAGGGTTCGTGGCTGTGTGCCCAGGTGAAGGCATTTCTGTGCTGTGGGGCGATGCTGTTCAGCCTGCGAGTTCTTTATGGACTGGGACTCGCTCCCTGCTGATGATGCACTACTGTTAGGGGTGTAAACAGGTGAGATTTATGTTTCTGAATCTAGCCTGTCTCTCCTTCCACTTGCATGTGTGGTGTCTTAAAACATATCACAGTTTTTCCTGATACTGAGTTATTATCTCCTGTTTGGAGGGGGAATGCTTCATATTCCTTTGCTCCTTTGCTTTCTCTGTGTGTTGGCTTGCTGAACTGAGTTTCATCTCCAAGTCTATCAGTGCTGGTAATACAAAACTCTCCTACAAATCCCCCTAGGCAGTGCTGTCATAAGACATTTTTGCATTTTTAAGACCCTCCCTGCTAACTATAGAGTGGATGAAGAAATCAAGAAATTTTAATTTGATGATAAATTCTTGTGGCTGCTCATGCAACTTTGTTAGTACGTACAAACAGATTTTTTCCTTTGGGGCACCATGAATGGTGTCTGGCATTTCAGGGCTATCAGGACTTCCTTGTCTCTTTAGCTTCTTTAGGGTGACATGTATTTCTGCATCCGTCTGATCTTTATTCTGCTTTCCTGTCTCAATTAAGCCTCTCAATAAGGCTCATTAAGAACTCCTTTTACAGCTGGTTGTGTTTGTTTTCCTTTGCTTCTTGGAGTCCCTTATATCTATTTCTAGTTATGTTTCAGTCTGATTTTACTGTTACAAGGGCATTGGAATAAAATTCCGAGAACAGCTTACCAGTCCACTAATGGCTCATTGTTCTTTCCCAATAATAATAGGGTATATTTTGTGTTTGCAGAGTTTCAGAAGCTTATGAATAAAGTTTTTGGGCCCTTTGTTTTGCTATCTGTGAACTGATTAAGAAATGTAATGCAATTTTGTGCCTACAGTACCCAACCCATATAAGCTTTCAGTTTTAATAGGCTTAAATTAAAATACTAGCTTACTCACCTGTGCAGTCTTAGTTACTTTCACATCTGCCAGTTAGTATGTATGTAAACATTTTTGCTCAGGCTCCCTAGTAAGTATTTGAATGTGCAGTCCCCTCCCCTCATTGGTGTTGTTAACCAGAAAGATTTGCAGACTTGTCCTGTGTTCTGAACTCAGAATAACCACAGGTACTCCTAGTCCAGTGCAATATTGGGAAAATCTTCTTCCAGCATGAGAGTGGAGATCATTTACTCATTTGCTCAATGACAAAGATCCAGTGGAAAGGATCTAGTTGTGAAAATTCTTCTTTCCTTTTTTCCTCTCCCTCAATCTGATGACAATAGTTTGTATGTAAGAAGTCTGACTTGGAGAGAACTGCTTTGTTTTGTAAATTGATAGACTTTTCATAGGTAGGGAATACAGTCAAATAGGGCCCAGAAGTCATCACTATCCATCAGTTATAGAGAAATTGTATTATGTTTCCTGCCCACTTTTTAATAGAAAAATGTATGTCTCACACTATCTGCTGTCACGTTCAGCAACTGCAACTAAGTAGTAATGGATGGGACATACAAGCCGCATGTTCAGTTTCTTTGTCTTAAGCCTTGTCAGTGGTGCCTCTTCTGTGAAAGAAAAAAAGATAAATGCTACTTCTTTCAGAAGCTTTAGTTCAGTCTTACTGTATTTTTTTCTTTAATGAGGGGATGTATATTCTACATATGCAATAATATTAGCTTATCCACTTACCTCAAATGGAAGGATAAGGCTTTACATACCTTTTTTTTTTAAATTATGTACCTGGATTCATATTTTTTCCATGCTTCTCTATTTCCTGTAGTTGGCAGCTTTATTTTCTTGGCGTTTGTACTAGCGTGTGGTATAATCAAGCCTGTTACTCTTCCGCTTGTAACACTGTAGTCCTAAAACAATTGCAGTTCATTTTACTGTAGCAAACACAATTATATTGGCTGTTGTGCTGTTTTACCAATACATGTTCTTCACTAGTTGCTGTATTTTCATCAAGGTTCATAGCTATAAATAATTATTTTGCCTTTTCCTTTTTTTTTTTTTTTTTTTAAACTAATTTAAGCTTTTTGTTGTTGCAACTGCCTAACAGTAGCAGACTTCATTACAGAAGTTCTGGTCCTAAAGGAAAACCAGCTCTTTCAGTCACTTCTTTGAGACCTGATTTTAAATTAAATTATGCTGACCAAACCCTTATCTCACTGGTATAAAAATGGACTGCTGTCTTTGATGCAAGTTTCTAAAGGAGTTTGAGACCGCACCAGATGTAAAGAGTGCAATCAGCAAAGAAGGATTATGCTGTCAAGAGTGTCAGCTGAAAAGATGGTTCTCCAGAAAAAGTTTATATGGTTCTGTTTGATCTGAGGATGCTATAACTATAGATAATATAGTCTTTGATTCCTCTACTCACTGATCAGTGTTTAAGCATGTATTCATGCACATGCTATAAATGCATCAGTCATTTGCAATCTGAAGGAAAATATTCAAACAGAAAGATTTGTGACACTTCAAACTCTTTGAGCACTCAATTAAAGGGAGAGCAAGGCAGAAGCCTTATTTCTTCTGATTCCTTTCTTTTGATTGAAATAATAAAATGCATATACTATTTCTTCTCTTTTATTCACATTTCTTTCCTGCACTTAGAGCTTGTCCTTTTCAAAGCTACAATATAGTTGATTTTTTCCTTACTGTCGTCCTGCTCTTAAGAGGGATGTAGAAGTGACTCACTTTCTTCCTAGTGCTGCCTCTAATTGGTGGCTCATCTGCTCATCCCACCATTACTGGTCTTTTATGCACTGAGGTTAATCAGTAGGTGTTCCACATAGCTTCCTTTTTAGACACAGACAGGTGCAGTGCTGTTCTTGAGGCACAAATGTGCCTGGCCTGTTTGGCAACAGCTTTCTGATGTTTTCCCCAATCAGTTGTTACACAGGAAAAGGAATCACCCACTGACAGATCCTAAAGGAAAAGGAGTGCATCTTCCCAGCCAGAATATTCAAAAGCTTCTGGAAGCATTTTGCTCCTGAACAGGGATAGTGCCTCTGTCATTCAAGTCTTTGACACATGAAGCTTCTAAACATGAGAAAAGGGCAATTTCTATCATTATGTTAAACCTGAAAAAGACTTTGTATATCAGGGTTGTCATCAATATGTGTTACTTCCAATTTGAGTTTTAGCACATCCTTTTCAGCTCTCCTATTCAGAGCCTTTGTCACTGAGTCTAAACATGACATTGAGCATTGAATTAGCATTTAGAAATACGCATCCTCATCTGGCTCACAACATCTCTTGTGATCTGCGCAGCTAGTTCATACAGTATCTGGATTTTAAAAAGTGTTGTTTTTCTAACATTATATTTAACAGTAACTGGAGGTGTTGCTTGTTTCTGTTTAGATGAGAGTCCTTATACAAAATCTGCAAACCAGGCAAAGGCACCTGATGGAGCACTGTCTGTGAGGAGACAGAGTATTCCAGGTAAGACTTGCTTCGCTTCTTGTAACACCTAACTTGTTTTTGAACAGCAAGGTAATACTAATCAAAATTCAACTAGTTATAAAAAGAAATGTATTACAGTTGCTATCAAGCAACTTTATAAGGAAAGTTCCAAGAGAGCTGTAAGAAGTTTCCACAGTTAGGTTGCCTCAAGCTTTTGCTGTGAAGAACATCCCCGTATCTCTGTCTTTTGCAGCAGATTTGAGACACTGAGCACAACCGCCTTTTCATCAGAGGCTCATATATCTTCAGGCCCTCTGAAATCTGTTCTTTGCTGTCTGGTGTCAATAACAGAGTGAGATTGGCTCATATTTTCCACTACTCATCAGCCAGGCTCAGAAGTCTAACAGAGAAACACTCTGCCAGAGTTCTTGTCTTCATGTGATTTTCTGCCACGTGTAGAATCGCTTGGCCATCCTTGTCTTTTGTGCCCACACAAAGCTGGACCATTAGATCAATGTTTAGTTAAAATAGGTGATCTTTCAACCTGTGTCTCTTTTAATTACTTCATACAAGTCTGATATACGTACAAGTTTGACATACATGTTATGCAGCAATCTAAAGGGATTTTCACCTCAAGTGTTATTTTAGAGACCTTTTAATGAAAACAAATGAACGCTGACAAAGGTCGCACTTGGGTGGAATCACTGATGTTGCCATTCTCACCACAAGCACAGTAACCTCTGACTCTCAGGGAAGATGCATTGCAGCAGAAATCAGAAGCTGTAAGGTCACGTCACCCACCTTCTAATGGTTAATATTGCCTGTGCTAAGTGGCTTTATTATTGAACAAAGACACACAGCCCACAGAGAGTCTGTGGATGGGGGGTGGAGCTCAGACCTTTGCCACTGCTAGGCTCAGTTCTCATCCCAGTAGCTATAGTGAACAGCCAAAGCACACTTTGTGGATGCTTTGTGTGCATGTTTCTATGCATGAGAGAGCAAGCTGCCTTATTTAGTATTGCTTATGATGAACACTCTTGTTCATTCTTGAAAACATCCTAGTAATTTAAAAATTGTTATTTTTACAGTAGAATCATGAAGATCATAACCATTGTGAAAAGACACGAGTACAGTGTCCAGTGTGCGGTTATTCTTCTAAGAAAATATTTAATTATTAAAACATCAACCAAGGTTTTTTTTATCCAAGCCAATACAAATCAATATTCATTGGTCTTCAGAGTGAATGAAGACCTCTATAGGGTATTTTTCAGATAAAGCTGTATCTCATAGGTCAGTAATATTTATGGCCGTGAAAGTATTCAACCTTTTGATTTTTTTGCTGTGATCTTAGTAGTTATCATTTATAGTGTTGTTACTGGATTTATGAAACACTTAAGCTAAGGTCTGAGAACACTGATGTTTGTGGTTTCACATGACATTTTGAGAACTCCTGATGAGTTCTTGAAAGAGAAAGTTTGAAGAAAATGTACCAGTACAATTTTTCTTCAGAGCATCTGATAAGATTAGGAATTTCAGGTGTTGAATAATAGTCATCATGACTAATGACCATTTATTTTTATTTTTTTACAATTTTGCTGCACATTCTGGAGTTTTTGAGAGCATTGGAGATAAATTTTTACTGTGTGCTCTGCATAAGTCACAGTTTATTTGGAGAGATAATACAAGTCCTCAGTGAGATGTGCTTTGCTGTATTTCAGGTGTTCTGAAAACAACTGATCTAAGCTTATGTATATTCTTCAGCTTTTAATATAGTGATGACATTTATCTGAATGCCTTGTTCCATCTCTAGACCTTAGGAGCCCCAGAGGATAAATGAGATGGAGCTGGTTGGATATTTGAAAAAATTATAATTAAAATTCTTCATGCCCTAGCAAATTCTCATTGTAGCACAACGGATGTTGTGGGTTTAGATACCTAAAAGGCTTTGCAAAACTAAGCATTATTTTGAGAATTAACTTGAGCATTTAGGAGTTGACTAAAGTTCCTGAAAATAACCTATAAACATTTATATCACTTGACACCATGTTTTGTATGTGAGATAGCACCTTGTAAATAGCTTCTATTCTCACTTATGTATGAGCATTTTATTCATATTAGTCTTGGCAGGGGTGCAGAAGCATCCCAGCTAGCCAGCTTTGCTTGGCAATAGGAGGTTCAGTCTTAACTAGTAGCATTAATGAGTACAAGACCAGAAGCAGAACAGCTGCTTTTGCTCAGGAGCAGGATCACCCTTCTGACTTTATGTAGGTCAGCTCCAAATAGCTTTTGATTTGGAAGGTGTGGTGCAATGAACCCAGTAAATTCTGCTGGACCTGGATGGGAACATGTCAGCTGGAGTTACTGTCAGTAATCCTCACAAGGAGTTCTTATCCTATGTGGAAAGCATTCATTTCTATCCCCCCAGATGGTAGGCCTGATAACACATCTCATTCCTGAACTGCTGTTTTTTCAAGCTTGTAGCATGGGAGTACCTTTGACAGTATAGCTGTCTATTCCACTTGATGCTCTGTCATTCCTAAGACATGGACAGCAGATGTTCCATTCCCAAGGAGTGCTCTGCCTGTTGAATTAGCCAAGAGAAAGCTTCTGGGTTTTAGCAAGGTAATTGATTGTATACAGAGTTTTGCACAGGTTTGAACAGTCTGTGAAAGAAATACTAGTGAAAATCCACAGGATGTGAGATATAAATCTTCCAGCTTGGTAATGGGACCGTGGCATCTCCCTGTGTCTGATGAAAGTTCCTTTTCATGACATTTGAATTCACTTTAAAGGATTTCACTGCTCCATCCTTTCGACAACTACCAAAAAGGGGAGCTTTTGTTGCTATGAGGCCTGAAACTATACCAGCTGCAAACCTCTAGAGGTGGGTTTTATCCTTCCATGTGAAACTGTATTGAAAGAGCAGTATTGATGAGCACTGACTGAGTGCACAGAGAAGTAATGTAATTCTGTAGAGGTTACATGGAGCTCAGGCTTGGTTTATTTTACAGGAAAAAATGTTGAAATAATCATTTTATAATTAAAGTCAAATGAGCACATACTGTGAGATCACTGCACTGAGTTTCATTTCTTTCATCCCTAGAAGGAAGGAATGGATTAAGCATCTCCCTGGAGCAGAACTTGCTTATTTGAGATGCAGAATGCATTATTCATGTGATGAGACTACATGTCATATTTACCATGTCTTCACATGGTGCAAGATCAACAAGCAACAGATCCTTTCAAAGGGATTTACAGAATCGCTGAAATAATAGTTAATTCAAATTATATGCATTAATATAATGCAGTTTGAAACTTGGACTTTATTTTGCATATGTGTAGGTGTTTAGTTACAGTTATATATACATGATTGTTTGAAACGTTACTTAGCTTCACAGTCAGAATTTCTTCACTTAAAAATAAGACTTGAGGTAATGCTAGCATGAGAAGCAACTTGCAGTCAGAAACAAACATATTTTCCCCTCTAAACATTTAAATTTAGACTGTCAACCAGAATATAATGAACCTTTATTGCTACCCTGTCCTTACAGAAGCCAAGGGAGCGAGTGTATTCTCCCCACTGAAGAAACTGTCACTGCAGGACTAGTGTTAAGGCACATAAATGAAAACAATGTGTTTCAGAAGCTGTGGGTAAGACCCCTCCCTCACAATCATAGATGCAGTTAAAAACAACTGTAATTTAAAATGAAGGTATTTGATAGCCAGCCTCTTGAATCCCTGGGTTTAGATGGACGTGGTTCCCATTGAGTTCCTGGACGGAGGTTTCCTGATTTGCTGAGGGTCCAGGCAGTGCCCAGCCAAGGGCAAGTGTTGGGTCAGTAGCAGGTGAGCCAAACGTGTCATTCCTGGGATTGCTTATTCCTGCAGGAGCTTTAAAAAGGACATCAGCTATTCCTGTGGCACTGATACAATGTCAAGGGCTGGTGGCACTGTTCAAGAGGCACTTGGAAGTCAAGGAGACCTTAACATTTACTTCAAGATAAGCATGTTCCTGTGCTGTCCTGAATATGGACAGGCTGTCCTGAATAGCTGTTCCCATGATTTCCAAACTAAAATCCAATGCCCTCTTATCTGTTTTAACAACATGGGTAATCAGTCAACAGTAATGCTGTGCAAACTGTTCGCTTTATTCATCTATTTCTTTGTTTTCAATTCACGTACTGAAAACTGGGGGCATGGAGGGGAAAAAAATGACCTGACACAAGAATAAAAATTATTGCTTTGTGGAGTGAAAATAAGACACCATAAATTTAAGACCGATTAAAATATTTCATAGAATCTGCAACAGAAGTTTCATTTTGCTTTTAGTCCGTATTTTTTATTGACTCTTAAAACTTATCATTACTAAAAACACAACAGTAAACACTTTTTTTTGAGGTGAAATATTTCAGCTTCTCAGTGTTTCATTTTTTGTTTTGTTTTTGGGGAAAAGTGAGTCTGTGCCCAATCTAGTTGGCATTAAATTTAAAAAAAAATTAAAAATCCATACTTCTTCCTTCTTCTGTCTACTGACCTAGGCATGTGCACTGTCTCAGACTTCTGGCTATGAAAGTCTTGTTGCCTGAAGTAGTCAAGGGCTCAGAAGAACTCTAGTGTGAACTATACACTGGGAGAGGTGTTTAAAACATCTGTGAATTCAGAGATTTTGTTTAGCTTAGGACGATTGCAGTTGTGAGCTGTCTCTTTCCTAAGTAAATTCTTGTACGAGAAACAGGCACCAAATAACGAAGAGTAGTGGAAGTATTTCCTCAAAGAGAGGCATTTTCTTGTTCTCTGGGACAGAGGAATAACACAGCTGCCTGCCTTCTGCCCTGCTCAACACACCTAGCAGAAGGCCCTTGAAGTCTTGTCCTCACCATGTTGTCCAATCCACTGTTGTTTGGCCGCCCATGTAACCCTTGGGCTCCAGCTCTGCCTGCCTCTGGGACCCACAGGAGCCTTGCCAAGTCTCATTCCAGACACCTTCTACTCCACAGTGATAATGGATCTGCTGAACAGGCAGATTATCTGCGTTTATGGTGAGAGTGCATGCCAACCTTTGCAGAGACAAGCAAGAAAGGACCAAACCTGGATGTTATAAATCATTCTTTTGACATTTTTTCCACCAACAGGAGCCTCTTTTTCTCTCCAACCAGGTTTTATTATTATTATTTGTCATTTGCAAGTTTTGTACTCAGCTGCAGGGAGGTACTAACAGGTTAGTTGTTAAAATAGGTCACTGTGCTCTGAAGGAAAATTGCCAAGACTTTCAAGTCTGAAATTAAAGTGACTAGATTTTTCAGTTCCTTTGTACATGTGTAAATACTGCACTTTCTTTCCACACTACCTGATTCTTTGAAGCATGCTGTAATACAGATTTTGTATTTCAGCACAGTGTTTGATCTCAGAAACAGGGGTAGCCATCAAACTGGAGGGAAAACAGAGTGAATGTACAGCCCTGAGCACATCCTCTGCAGTGGCTCAAGATCTGCAATTGCTGTTAGTAGATGGTTTGCAGCCTTGTTTGGGGGGAGCTTGGTAACAGGATTTTAATGCAAAAATAAAATGTTAAACAAACATAATTTTAGGGTAGGCTGAATTTTGAACTGCTTAGCTAGAAGGGAGCACATGCAAATCAAAGGAGCTTGAAATGCCTTGGAAAGATAATATTTACAGAGCTGATACTAAAAAAGTAATTGCTGTATGATGTAGTGTCCTCAGTAATTGCTTAGGACACAAAATATTCCTAAGAGAAGTTATGAAATACTAAATTATTGTAATAAAACCAATAATTAACATCGTGGGAATTTTCAGGCTCTGAAATATTTAAATACACAATGTAAATGTCATTAGAAAGCAGTAAGGCAGTTTTCATCCGGTCCTTGGCTCTGAATACATAGAGGAGCTGTTTACAAAAATACAGAGGGATGCCTTTTTTTCCCCTCCCTGACCCACAGCCTGCTGAGCAAATGCTCATATTCTGTCTCAAGCTGCATCAAATCTGGCTTTCCTGAGGTGTTTTTCAACTGCCCACAGCTGATGAACTCAAATGTAGGTCAGGTTGAAGCTGAAGAATTTTAAAGACCCTTCTTCTTTCTTCACTATGATTCTTGGGATTTTGTAACATCTAGAAATGTCTCTAAATAAAAATATATTGCTATCAGAAGGCAAGTAGAGGTTGTGAAGAAATAAGAAAGTAATTGAATTTATAGATATGTGTATATGTGTATATATGTATCTAAAAATGCAAAAATTCCAGAATCCAGTCTAAATTAAAGGCAGAACATGTGATCCAGTTATGAGGTCATTGAGTTGCCAATATAGAATTGCATTGGCTGAATTTAAGATCATGTGTGCTGTGCCTCGATTTAAACGAGGAAAAGTTCTGTACTGCATATCGTAATAGTAGAATAGATGGAGTGCATTAATTTTCTGTTGCAAGATAATCTCAGAAAAAAGTGAGATATCTGGAAAGTAAGACAGAGAGATAAAAGGATTTTTTAAAAAATAGTCCACATTGAAAAAAAAAATAATCAGACTTCTGAAGTGATCCTGGGGTCTAAGTTCCATTAGGTGACACTGCTCAGGAGGGAAGACGGCTCCCAGGTTATTCCTGTAGCTCAGCTCTTAACATCTGAGCCAGGTTCCCAGTGACTGGCAGATGTGACAGACGGATGATGCATTCCTGTGGGTGTGTGTTTACCTATGTGCAAACACAGCTCCAGAGGCAGTTATGTTTTCCTTGGTGATTAATATGGCATTGGCAAGACAGTGAGTGTTCAAAAGCAGCTGTTCTCATGCCGCAGTTAACTTGGTCCAATTCCTTCAGGCTCCTCTGCTGAGTAAAACTGCAGAAGATTTAAATGATCCCATTATTTTTTGACAGAGTGCTCCTAACATCAGCAGGCCCCCTTGCCTCATTTGCTACAGTGCAGCCACCTTCTCAAGCAATGTTGCCTGACTCTTTCCATCCTTGTCAAGAGAAACCTGCCTTGCCTTTAACTTCAGCTTCCCTCAGATTTCAGAACACTCTGATACCACAGATGCAGCACTGTGTTACCTAATCCTTCATCCCCCACCAAAATGTGAAGTAGTCTTCATTGCCTAACTGGTTTTGCAGAGTAAGAGCATGATTTGTCTAAGAAAACCTGTCAAAATCATCCCCGACCTTTTTCATAGTTCTCATGGTGAGAAAAACTAATTCATTGCAGAAGTAAAATTTGAAAATAAAACATATATCAGTAAAAACTGGGTTAGGAAATTCAAGTATGTGTCTACAAAAGCACTTTTTTCCCTCAATTTGCATTTTTCTCAGAGATACTTACTTTTACTATGTACTTTTAAAAACCAGCACAAAATGCCACTGAAGAGATTTTAAGCTTTTAGAAATCCATTAGCCGTAACCTCTGCAGTCACAGTTATTATGGTAACGATCTTGGGTGATTTCCGAGCAGAAGCAGGCGTTCTGACCTGTGAAATGCAGATCACAGGCTAGTAAGCTTTTCTGCACTTGAGGTGTTTATTATATCTGCAAAGTCATTTGCTGATTTTCATGTCTGATGAGAGGCTACAGTTACTGTATCATTTGCAGGCTTCCCTGTGTGTTTGTTTAACCTGCTGGAGGTTTACCAAATGGTCTGTGAAGCAGCTGCAGAGCTATATGTCTTTCCCTTCCCACTGACATTGACAATTTCTGAATTTGCTTTCACGTTTTTATTACTGAAGATTTCTTTCTTGTCCTTCCTCCTTTTCATCAAAATAACTTTGTTGGAAGGACTTCATATGTCATTCATGTTTCATAGACAGATAAACGCAAAAGAAATTTGTCTCTTGTAGAAAATTAACAAAGGTCACTGAGTTCTTACCTAATTGAGATTGCTGATGATTATTTATACATATTCTTTACAGGTCTGCTACATGCTGATGTTTTTCAACACTGAAAAGGATTAGAATAGAGATCAGTCTCATTTGACTCCTTTTACCATGAAGGAGAAAATGTATTAAAGGCAATACTGTACATGAGGAACAATACCCAACTGATTCAAGGTCTGAAAATTTAACTGACTTGAAACAATTTTCACTATTCACACAGCCAGTAGCAGGTTTTGTTGCTGATGGTACCAAACACTTTCATTCATGTGTATTTGGATTTAATTGCATATAGTTTTGCCAGCCTTTAGCCTTTCAAAGTAAAATGTATTAATTTATTGCAGCCGCTTTTTTTTTCCAGAAAAACCAGTTTAGCTATATGTAGTATAGGATGATATACCATATAGCATCTATAACATGATTTTAAAAACTGTCTCAGCAATTTAGTTGTTGCACACACACATTTTGGGGCAGGGATGGGCAGTTCTGAGCAAATTGAGCAAATGTGCTTGCAGTGTGCACGTGCATGTACTCCTCTGGCCATTTGTTGGTTTGAAGCATGAGTCCATAGCACCTGTCTTCCAGTCACAGTGATACCAGAGGATTTTTCAATGGAGCTTGGAACCTGAAAATAGGCTGGGAAGCATCACTGCATCTCCTGAGGTTGGAGGTCCCATCTTCCAGGACAATTGTTTTCCTGCATAATTCTGGCATGCTCTCTAAGCTCCACAAAGGGAAGATACCCTTGTGATGGTTGGGTTTGTTCATTTTTATCAAAGTGTTGGTGATGTCTGTTGAAAAATTTATTCTCCTTTAAAGGTTTTGGTTAGAAGAGGAAGCATGGTGTAGAGGACATGTGAGGGGAGGGAAACAAGGGAAAAAAAGAAAGATGGTCAAGACTAAGTTTGAAATAGGAGCATGGAGACAGTCTCTGAAAGAGACACTGGACTAGCTGGGTGAGCTTGGAAAGAGGGAGGAAACCTGTATGGTCATGGAAGGAGGTGCCAAGCACAGGGAGGTTTGTAACCCTGGGATTTGTGCAACTATCACAATCCCCTTCTGGCTGAACATAAAATCTACCAATCCCGATAATTACTGCTGTCTACAAGAAGTTGTAAAACTTTGTGAAATCGGACTGACTGTCCCTTATGAACACAGCAGCCTATTACAGCTACTAGAGGTTCTTCTGAATAACCGAGAAGCTAAAATTTAATATTGACCTCTTGAAAAATGACTGCATTTTCATGGGATAGCACAGCTGGGCTTTCTTGGGGCTAGAAAAGGGGGTATCTTCAGAAAAATGGATAGTACATGAGAAGAAGATCCATGAGGAATGCTCAGGTTCCCTTGTCAGTTCAGAAGTAAGAAAATGTATTAAAAATTTTTCAGGCAATATCTTCTTCTCTGAGCGGAAATGTATTTAAACATTCTTCTCTATACTGCTATCAGTCCAGTATTGGAGGAAAAATGTGTATTCAACAGCAAAAATGATTTCTGCATCATTATGTTGAGATACTTGTGGGTCCAGTATTTCTAGAGAGGAAGAGCAAGCAGTACATCTGTGTATACAGACTGTGTCAGTGGATTCACAAGAGACTGAATAAATTAATTGCCAAGAGCTTCATATGTAAATATTAAAAAGAGTGAGAAGCATTGTACTCTCTAATGTGACAGTACTGGACGTCAAGGAACTGTGGCAGGACCAGACTGGGCAAAGTAGGCTGGCTCTCATTCTCTCCCTAAACCTCATTTTCTTGCTTTCCAAGGTGGAGCAGGATTAGATGGACTGGAGGGCATTGCTTTCTTTCAAAAGTCTTGTGTTGCACAATTTTGTAGACTAGCATATGACTAGCAAATAAAATCCAGGCTTGTTCCTTTAAGGTCTGGGAAGTTTGCTCATCTGAGAAGTTGGGGATAATTTTTTAATCATTTGCCTGCTTGAGTCTTTTTGCACTTAATTTCTTTTTATCTTTCAGTTATAGATAATTAACTTGATGTTTTTAATGTTCCTAATATATTTTCTAATACCTCTTCAAAGGATGTAGTGCATGATTTCCATCTGTTCAGGGGTTTTTTAATATCTCTTTCAGTTTCTTCAGTGATTATCATTTCAGGGCATGAAAATAGTAAGGAAATAATATACCGTCTACAAAGATAACACCAAAATATGCTACCTCAGATCTGGATAGTAGTTTGCCTCTTCTTTTCAACTGTATCAGTGGATCAAAGCTGTTCATTCTCACTCTGCACCTTGATTTATACACTTTTTTTTTTTGTTGCTATAAAATTCTATGTCCATTTTGCCAATATGAAATGGCTCAAAGTATTTTGTATGGATGGAGAAAAGGTTGTTTCTTTGCTTGTTTACCTTATACAATTTTGTGATTTCTATTCATTTCTTACAATCAAAAGAGGAAAAGAGATTCTGGTGCTCGTGTGTCTTCCTCATCACATCCGTGGTACATGGGGCAGACAGAGATGTAATGGCATGCCTCATAGTGTAGAATAAAAGAAGTGGCTTGGTTTGTGCAGAATCTGGAAGACCAGAAGTTTATTACAGCATTAGTGCAAACTAGCTTCTGTTTCCTTGCTATTTAAAAGTGCAATGGTAAGAACAAAGGTCTTGTCTGTTTGAGCTTCAATATATTTATTGTGAATTTACAGGGCCAAAATGTATTTGTGACTGTCGAAACGAAACATACAACTTCCTGGAATTTATTGTATCTCAACTTGTATTTGAATTATATTTTAGAAGGACATTCAATCTATTCATGGTTGCCAGTGATACAAAACCCATCACAACCTTTTGTGGTTAGACTCACTGCATTTATTTTTAGTTTGAGTATGCACAGGTTCAGCTTCACCTCATTTGTAAGAAAGAGTTGTTTTTCATCAAAATTCACTTCATCCTTTGTAGTCACTTTGCTATGAAATCACCATTTAATCTTCCCTTTGTTAAAGTAATCAAGTTGTGCTTCAGGGGTCTTTGCTTCCAGGCATTTTTCTTTAACTATTGTGAAAACTCTTTCATGACTTTCCTGTCCTCTCTTTTGTTACTAATAATCTTGGGGAATTGTGTCAAAAGAATGAGAAAAAGCATCTGAATGACAGTCACTATTTCACAACTAACACAAAAGTATACTAAGTACTGCTGGTTAAACTCTCTTCTTTATATATTCATGGTTTGTATTAATTATTCTGGCCAGTGAGCGGTTTGATCACCTGGGAGGGTTCCCAAATAATTTTTTGGCAACTTTAATTTTGTAATTAATTTACTGGGTACCTGTTGGGGTTTTCTCTATATCCACACATCCATTCACATCTTATACATTGTTTAGAGTAAGGTACTTTATTAACTTTGTAGGTGATATACAGGCTAAGAGAATGCCGATAGTCACCTTTTTTGATTTATTGTCTTTGTCCAAATTGCAGATATCTGTCTCATTTTATGTCTGTGTGGTTTGGGGAATCCACTAAAGTTATGTGAATAAACACAAAAGGAAGGCTCTTCAGTAAAGTCTCCCAACCTGAAAAGAGTACAAGAAAGCAAAACAAGGAGTATTTTAATAGGGGAAAATAGCAAGGAGGCCACAGTCAGGAGATTTCATTGCTCTTATTCACAGAAAACATTGGTAGAAGGACATTGTGAGTATCAATCCAAGCAAGAACAGAATGTCAGTCTTCAATGCTAATTGATTTTATTGGTGAAGCAAAACGAGCCCTGCTTAATAGTTAACTGTGAGACAAGATTCTGCCAAGACCTTCTTCCTATATTAGATGACACTGTGACCCTGAATACTTGTTGGATAAATGATATAGAAAATGAGCATTGACCTTTGAGATACTAAAGATGTAATGTCATAGAAAAATGAGACGTGTTAGAGCTGAGTTTTAGAAATCACTGCTGAACGATGAGTGATCATATCTGATAACGCAGTGTGACTGTTGAACCCCAAAATATTGCTTCTGTAAAGGAAAGTGAGAAGTAAAAATTGATAGAGATCGTACAGGGAAATCACGCCATTATACCAAGACTGCAACAAAATGGACCAAATCTATCAAGAATAAAAATGCTACAATACAGCTAATAATTTTTAAATAACTTGTATTTAACATATTCACATGGGGCTAAAAGTGTTCTCTTTCAGAAAGATTTCAGATTTATTTCTAGAATTGAAAGTTTGGCAAATATATTTAAAAGTCATTACAAACTTGTAGCTACAAACCCAGATACCTAGTAAGGAACTTAGGCAATTTTATGGTAAGGATGGTACGTAACTCTGATGAGGCCATTAAAAGCCAAGGGCTTTTTCCTTAGCCACTAACAAAAGGTAATGGTGCAATGGAGAGCGTATAGTGGATGGAAACATCTATCCAATCATGAAGCTTGACTTACTTTATCACACACCACAGAAAATAATAGGAAAGCTGTTTACATCAGTCTAGCTTAAGTGCTAGCCAACAAAGATGATAGCTGGATATGATTATAATGTATGGTAAGATGTGCTTTTCATGGCCTGAGTTAAGGGTATTGGGGAAATCAGTATTTTTGACAAATTATAAATACATTTTATAGTCCCAGTTTTCTCTGTGTATAAGATTGGAGTAGAGACTAGAACACTTTATTTGGTGATCCACTGCAAATTTTAATATATCTACTACTCTATAAAAATATCATTGACCAGTAGTCAAAACGTGGGAATCAGAAGATGTCAGGGCATCATCTTGTATTTTTCTAACGCATATATACTTAAAATTAAGCATTATAAACTCAAATTCATGCCAAACAGTCTGACATTAGGCTGATTATCTCCATCTCCATCATAAGCTCTGGGTCTTCACTAAGGAAAATATGATGAGTGTGCAGACCTTTTACAGCCTTTGGTAAATCAAGGGAAAGAAAAACTGGAGCAAAGACTCTCTTACAGACATTTTGTAAGACCACAGGGAGCAGAAGTTTGTTTATTTCAAAAAGACCACATAGTGACTTACGTGGAGAAGAAAAAAATTTCAGAATGCACTTGTTTGTGTAACTTAGCAAAGTTTTATACCAACCTGGAACCATATGAAATGTAAAAATTCCATAACTTTTTCTCTAGTTCTGATTAGCAAATTTAACTCTCAGTGGTAGTATAAGATCTCTGTGCTGAAGCCTCTCTGTTGAGGAAGGCCTGCTAGGTTCCTTAAGTGATTTCTGTAAACTTAAAATAATTTAGAATTTAAATATTTTCTTTAAAAATGCTGGCAGTATATCCTTTAAAAGCAGAGGAGAAAAAAACAGAGAAAAATACATCTTGTGAATTGTTTGCACGGAGTCAGCAACCTGAAGAAGTGCTCTCATGCTGCAGTTTCCTTCTGTTTAAGCACAGCCTTTATTGAGTCAGCTCTTTTTCACAGACAATCTTACATTAAAAGAAGTATTTTCAACAAGTGTGCTTTGAGTTGTGTTAGCAGTTTCCTCATTTGCATCCTTGTTGAGATTCTGTACATTGCACTGTGCTTGGAATGAAAGATGTCATTAAAGCCTTCAGGTAGTACTATTTAGCTGAATCTTTATCTGTTTCATTCTGTTTGAAGATTTTAGCTATTTCTTTAATTCATATAAACATTTTACTGTCTGTTTCAACCTCTTGGTCACTGAAAGAAGAGAAGGACTTTGCAATAGACCCAAAAGACAAGATGTGTCTTTGAAGTAGAAGTGAACCAGAATATACAGTTAGCAGGTCTTAATGTTTTTGTAGAGGAAGGTAGATGCAATCTTTGTTCCTTTTCACACAAAGTTTCTGGAGAATAAGAGTAAATGTTGAAAGAAAAACCAAAAAACTTTCCTGTGAAACTTATATTTTGAAGTTTGACAGAGGAAAGTCTTCTTCCTCTATATAATAATGAGGCTGCTCTGGGATAATATAAGCCTCTTATGTTGGTGTCACATTCATATTTTTGCAAAAACCTGCAAACACCTTCTTGAAGTGACCAGAAGATGTGAAATGTTCCTATTGTAATATATGCAATGTCACTATGTGCTAATATGATGCCATCTCAGTTTCTGTGCTAATTTTATGCGATATGGTGACAATTTAGATGAAAAAAGAAATCACACAGGTAGATTCTTGCAGCTGGGTATTTTACTGTTTCGCTGCAGTGATTTGTTCAGCAAGCTTGACTATCTAATAAGCTGGTTCATGCAAATGAAAGCATCTGTCTTCATCCCTCTTTGCCATTAGTTCATTATGCATACATTAAACTTCAGGGAAAAAGTACAGAGATTGATTAGAGAGTTCCAGAGCACAGGTTAGCAGCCAAGAAATGCCTGAATTATTCCTTTTCTTTTTTTCCCCTTTTTCCCCCCATGTTGGCACACTTACTTTACAGGAATAGTAAATTCTTGTGGATCTTAAATGCTTATTGACATCTAAAGTCATCAGAATTTCTGCGATTTGGTAAACTTTAATATAAGCAAGTAGCTTATTTTGCAGTTCTTTAACCCTCCTTTTCCATTGGCTTTAACTGTATTTTTTCTTCATCTTGAATGTTGAGTAAGTTAATGATCCTTTTGTCACAGGCACTTTTTTTTTTACTATAAAAACCTAGTAAAAAGTCAGTGCATCCTATTTGTCAGGTTGCGTATTAAATTGCACCCTAAGCCATCCTTGTAACTTTAGTTTTATATCAGATTGAAGTATACAAAAAGAATGAGTCATTGACAGATCACTTCTTAAACCATTTGTAGCAATGCATTTATCCAGCCTGATTTTGAACTACCATCTTCCAGAGGTCAGCATTTCTGGGCTGGGGTTTTCCACAAAGGTGAAGAGTAAGCAAACCATAAAGATATCAGCGGTCACTGAGCACAAAGGACAAAAGGTAAAACGTGTGGGAAGCATTCACTCGCATTTTCCATATTTCTCATTTTTCTCATCCATATCCTTTTCTCAAGGATAACCTAATCTTCTACACAGAGACTTTGATAAACCCTTTTGTCGTGCTGGGTCTCCTTTAGTACTACCAAGTAGAAAGACAGGGCGTGTGTATCATTCAGCTGTATTTGTTCTACAAACATTTACATATATGACCCCTAAAAACTTAAATATCTGTTCCCTAATCCAAGTATTTGGAAAAGTTCTGCAGTCCCATTGCTCCAAATTTCAAATATTTGAAAATTCACTACCCACTATTTGAATACATGAATGATAGTTTTTCTAAAAAGGAGTGACACCATTAGTATATCCTTTTCTTATCCTTACTGCTTCAGTTTTGCCATGACACTAGTGATCTAGCTCCATGTCATAAAGAGGAAAACCACTGTGTTATGTTAACTAAAACTGTAGATTATGACAGGCAAGGCAAGGTATATTAGGAAAAATAAATGACAGCTCAAATGGAGAAATGTGATTTAATGACGCTATTGCTGAAACTTACCTGGTAGCAAAAGGATGTTAAAACATTGTGGCAGAACATGTCTTAAATAGCAAAAACCTAAGCAGTTCAGACAGTTCTTAATCTACAAGGGAAAGAAGATTAAAAGGTGATTTGATCAGAGGTTACAGTTCTGCATCACAGGGATATCCTGAATGTAATAGTGGTACTATAATGAGATATTTGTCTTGAAGGCTTGTCTACTCCCAAATCAGATAGACATTATCTACACATGTAGCAGAGTTTTCATCAGGTGATGCTTTCAAAGCCAGGCTGGATATCTTCCTAAAAGGTGATCTATAGGTGGAGATAGCACCATATCAAGTTACTTTGCTTGTGTCACTCAGGTGATGAGGGTGAGAATTGTTTTCAGTGGCTCTTTCCTGCTTTGAAATGCACAAATGCAATCAATCTTGTAATGAATCCTGCCTGATCCATTTTGGTAGCTGTAGAAAGCAGAGAAACTGCAACAGTCAGGCTGTGTTTTTGTGAGTAGTGACACATCAGTGCGAAGAAACACAAATTATCAAGAGTTCTCTTGGTGTTAATTTCTCATTAAAAAGAAATTAAGAGAAAGTTGGAAGTGAATTCATCAGAATTATGGGAAGAAGTTCTATAAATCTAAATTAGTGTCAAAGTTCTGTGCTGTTCTGTACAGTAGGCTTTCTACTAGAGAAGGAAGGTTAATGAAGCCTTATTCCCATTCAGACAGAAATTTAGAAAAGACTAATGTCATGGGACTCTGTCCTTTCATCAGTAGTGTCAACAGAGACAACCAGAGGAGTTCAGGGTCTCACTGCTGTTGCACGAGCCATTTTTGAGTTAAGATTTTGTTGCTTATCACATGATCAAAATTTTCAAAAGGAGATACTTTTTTCATGTGGGAGATACAAATTTGAGATAACTATGGGCATAACCTTCACCTCAAAAGTACCTTCTACTACCCATTCCCCACCCAAGCGAACAATGATATGGTGTGGAAGCAAGGAAGTTTGAGCTCTGGAAAGCCCTGCAGTGTCTACTGAAGAGGTGAAGGTTGAGACCATCAAGTCGTTCATCACTGTGCTAAGCTTGTTTTAGACAGGCAACCAATGGACCCAGGTGTGAACTGTGCTGCTGTGTCCTGCAGGCCTGGTGTTTTCAGTGAGTTATGTGATTGTGTCCTGTATATCACTGCTTGTGATGCATCATAAAATACCATTATTTCCTTTTCTGCGTCATGCCTAGGCTAGGCAGGCCTTTTCTAGTCTATAAGCACTGGTGGAAGGTATTTGGATTTTAGGTAATATTTTTGCAATCACAAAGTCACCTTGTAGATGCTCTTATAGCTGGGGAAAAAAAAAAAAAAAGATAAAAAGGACATCCATCATCTAATGCCCTGTACACAGCCAGAACAGATGTAAAAATTCAGTGTAAACTGAATCTGTTTTAGACAGTTTTTTCAAGTGTCTTAGCCTTACCTACCTCTTTTGCTTTCACTGAAAGTGGTACATTTTACCTGTACATTTATACAGATTAACCTGGCTGCTGACCCAAGGCAGCCTGCATTGGCAGTGTTTTAAATTTACAGTCTTGTTGGTAACTGTGGTGTGTTGTGCCTTGTAGATATGCTCTGCTGCACTTTGTACCAGTTTGTCTTCCACTGTGGGTTGCTGGCATCTGAACTAAGACTAGTTTGGGGATTGTCCCTCCATAGGCTGGAGGGGAGGCCACAGGGCAGGTTGTGACCAGCTTTATGTCTTCAGACTCTCCTCACCGATGTGGTTTTGTTTGTTTTTGGTAGAAATTTAGGTGTTTTAGAAGATAGTGACAGCCTGTCAGGAAAAGGGCAACAAAGAATGGAATGGACTGTTCATCATCTCTTGACATCCCTCTTGTCACACTAAGAGAAATACACATACCCACAGGACTTGAAACATGGAGTAAATGTGATGTCTCCACTATAACAAACTGCTATCTGTTCCCAAAGAATTGACTTTATCTGTATGGGATTTCTTATTAAGCTATGAGGTGCCTACTGTGATGTAAAGCAAAATGTTTTCTCTGCAGAATTCCTGCTGACATACAAGGGAAAATCCATTCAAAGACAGCATTCACTATATTTTCAGCAAACTTACCAATTACTTACCTTTTAATTATATATGGTTTTGGTAGGAAAATGTCAATAACAGCAAGTTTGGGGTTTTTTTTACTTTTATGTTCAGTTCCATTTATGCCCTGCTCCAGCTGCACTTAACAAACTCATTCACTAGGTGGAGAATAGAAGCAAGCACTTGACCTGATTGTGTAGATTTTAGACATTTTTTGGGGTTTTAAAATGAAATTTTCACAGAAGGGACTCAATATCTGAAATGAAGGCAAATATTTTTGAGTTTTACTTTAATATGTACATTAAGATATAAAATTGTAGTAATTTAGAAAATAAATGATAAAACTTTTGACTGACAGTTCTCTCAGCTTTCAAATACTTTTCTGTGAAAAAATCTCTTCTGTCATCTGGTATTGTTTTCTTTTTGAAGAAGTGAATATATTCCAGGCTCATAAGTCTCATGAGATTTTATTTTCCATGCTGTTTATTCATTGAAAGATATTATTTACATACACCAAAAAGTAGAAAATGACAAGAAGTCTGCTCGTGTATAAAATACTGTCAGCTTTACTATGTTGCTATTATTCTTGAAGAAAAATTGGTCATGGCGTTTCTTCAATTTTACCTACCTGCAAGTTGTTCCACGTATTCATCCTCTCACAGTAAGATTTACCCAGTCTTGAATTTGAGCATCTGCTTTATCTTTGAAGCTTTCTTGTGCTACGATGAGTATCCCTGTAGTCCTCCAGGCTGCAGGGCGGATCATAGTGTTAATGCACCAGCTGACCTGGCTGCCTGTCAGGCACACACAGGCATGATATTGCAACAGCAAGCCTGAGAGAAGCATCCAGACCAGCAATTTAGAAAACAGCACCAGTATAATGTTTTCTTTAGAATTCAGCTGCTGTGTATGCTCCTGCTTACAGAACTGGAGATCTAAAGGAAGCTCTTCGGAGCAGAGACCTTTCTTTTTCATCTTATGTCTGCCTGTGTGTAAAAGTGTGCGTATTTGTGCTCCCTTTGACGAGCCATCTCCAGGATTCAGCAGGATTCCTGAACCCCATGCCAGAGGTAGGTGGATGTCAAGAAAGCTGTAGAGTGGCTGGTGCAGCATGGACAGGCATGTACCTGGGATTGTCTGTGCAGCAGCAGGAAGCGATGGAAGTCCTGAGGCAGTCCCAAGACCCTCCTCTCCATAGGCTCAGGGAAGGCAAGTGCCAGTGTGAATTCATAAGAAGTCTGGAAATAACTTCTGTGCCTTCTCTTCTGATGCTGACTATGCTAATATTATTACAAGTGTGGAAGTACATATAGAAAAGAACAGACTCCAGAGACTTCTAACTAATTAGGAGTTTGCTGGTTGGCATAAGTAATGAATTATGAGTGAGGTGATACATTAAGTAGTTTGATTTTTTATCCTCAAATTGTAGCATAGCATTGTCTTAACTAGGAAATAGAGACTGACCTTGCATTAGCTGGGGAATAGCACGTACAGATGCGGTTGTGTGTTGGATTGGAAATGAAGTCCCGGGGTTGTCCTGATATTGGGCATTTCAATAATACTCCAGTGGGATTAGTCTGTAATAATAATGCCAAAGCAATGCAGATCAGTAAGCATGTCATATATAGCATTATAAGAACAATAATCATGCGCGATTTAAGAAAGTGAAAATGAAAAACAGAATGATGAGGGTATCAAATGGGCCTGGTTCAGAGCACTTGGAGGGATAACAGTCTCTTGTAAGCAAAACCAGCTTAGGTAGTTTAATTTCTTCCCGATATGATTATGTGCAACAAAAGCTACAAAATCCTTCAGAGCAGCAAACCTAATGAAACTACTGTGCATGCCTAGATGACCTTATTTGTCAGTGTGCAATGAGCACTTCACACCACCCCTCCCTTACAGTGCTGGTGCATCTTTCCCTCCTGCCTACCAAGGTAAAGTGCCTGGAAGTCATTGTTCTGTTGGCAGAGGTAAACAGAAATTTGTCGTAATAGATGGTGAGAAGGAACGAGCCTGGTTATCACTTTCCATGCCAGTAGCTGAAGGGAATTGTATAATTGTTAGCCTGCTTAAAATGCTGCTTGGATCATCTGTTCCACAGGTACTTCGGGCAGCAGAGTATTGCCCAGCATTGGATTGCAAACTCAGAACCTACGTAAAAGATCAAAATACATGACAGTATTATGCTATGGCAAAAGATTAGGCATTGCATTTCAGTGCAGTGCATTGTTTATGTCCTGTATATGCATTGTGGCAAAATATTTGGTTACTTAAAGCCAGATTGTACTACTGAGAATTACAAACGAAGGATTTGGGAGGTGGGAAGAGAGGGGAATTTTCCTTTTGACTCCAGGTCTTGTGGTTGAGTAAACCCTGAATAAACATGTCACACACTGGCAGAGCACCTGAGGTTGCATCATGGGTGCCAATGTACAGTATGTTCAGTTGCAATAAATACCGTGACTATCTCTTGTATTCATTATGAATACTTAGAAGTTTTTATAAAACTGAAAACAGCATTTTGGTCTGTAGCATCTCTACAGCTATGCAACATGTCTCCATGTTCAGAAGCAGGTAATCACATCTGTTCTTTCTGAACTGTCAAAAAGGCCAGATGCAAGCAAACATTATGGAATCTCAGCAGGTTCCAGATGGTACCAAATGGTGGTTTGGTGTCAGCCAAGTTGCAGAATGCACCAATTAGCTATGCTACTGTCTGTTTCTGACAACCTGTGTTGCTGAATGCATTGCAGAATTTTGTTGTAGTAGAAGCTTTATAAGCACAGAGGAGTTCTTGTCCAAGCATGTAAGTCATGCTGTGTAATGGTAATAATGTGAATAACTGAAGTGAGGTCATCATCAGCTGGAATAGATAGAAGAGCCTGTCAGCCACCTAGAAATGAGCAGGAGCACAGGATGATGCCACATCAGAGAAAGATTCAGCAGCTAATCCTATTAGAAGTACTAGCAAGGATTACAAGCCTGTGCACCAGGACTGGAGTCTCTTCTGAATGATTTTCTCTATCTGCCACCATTTCCTCAAATACAGAGGTAATGGTGGTGGTTTGGCAATTCTTCTTCAGGGCAGCAGTTCTTCATTGTAATGTAAAAATGTGTTATGTCATCTCCTCAGTCATGTGGAATGGTCTTGATAGAGCCTTGTTGCTATTTGTATAGTGCTACTTCTACACTTCCTGGTGAACATTTGAATATATACAAGGACCCTGCTTGGCTTTTGGGTGGCTTTTCATCTTTAAATCTGATGTTGCCACAGCAAACTTGCTAGTGCAGTGCAGACATACTGTTTG
This sequence comes from Promerops cafer, assembly GCA_013398275.1. Taxonomy (NCBI): domain Eukaryota; kingdom Metazoa; phylum Chordata; class Aves; order Passeriformes; family Nectariniidae; genus Promerops; species Promerops cafer. Next base: position 361,101 of record VZSE01003882.1, read on the forward strand.
TTTACAGTGAATAGATGATGTTTGTATGTGATCAATTCACCTAAAAGCTGCGTATTAGTACTGAAAAGGATGATCCTGAGATGGATGGTCCTTCCAGGATTCTAGTGGATCTTTTGGATTTCATGTAATTTTTCCAGAATACCTGGGCAGCTGGTGGTTTTACTAGGTCTTCCCTGTCTGGAAACAGTGGACACGTGGCTTTCCAAAGAGTTGCAGTCCTGCTGAAACTGCGTATGTAGGTTACCTTGTCCACCCATGTGCAATAAGGACATCTCTTTTTGAAAGTTTGAGGCTTTTTGTTGCATGTGACCTGCCTTTGTTGTCTGTGGAATTAACTTACCGTTTTCCAAGAATGGAGAAACTGCAGAAGAGGGTGTTTTAGCATGAGGGAAATTTTATATACACTTAATCACTATGAAAGCCCTTCACTTACTTTATACCTGTTCTGCAGAGATTGCAGAGTTACAGTGGAGCTGTTTTTATGTAAAAAATAAGGAATAAAACTGTTAAGGTCTGATCTATCTCTGTCTGGATTCTTGCTATATTCAATTGTTCCTATTAACATTGACATCTGCTAGTGGCCTCAAAGTCTGAACCTAAAATTATACTTCTGTTATATCATTGTGTGATTTACCCTTCTATTTAATCAGTTGAAGTGCATTATAAAACACAGAGGTCAGAGGTAGAGAGCAGAAAATGAGAAAAGATAGCTTTTTAAAAATGTGAAACAACTGTCTTTAGTTATAAGTGTTCCCAGACTTCATATTTGTGGGCTCTATATAGTATACTAGCACATTGGTGTCGTTTTTAATAACCTTTTACAGAACATATGGCTCAAGGTTTATCTATATGCAGAGCCTTGTGGACAGAACTTGTAAATTGTAGCATAAAAAATCTCCAGATGTACATGTTACTTCTTACTAACACAGAATTATTTTCTTGGGAAGAAGGTGACATATTAGAAAGGCAACATCTGTGTTACAACTTAAATTTTAATAATGTGAATAATTTTCTTTCAACAGAGGAATTCAAGGGCTCAACAATAGTTGAATTAATGAAAAAAGAAGGCACCACCCTAGGGCTCACAGTATCGGGTGGTATCGACAAGGATGGGAAACCAAGAGTATCTAACCTTCGTCAAGGAGGAATCGCTGCTAGGTAACCACATCTCAAGCTACAAAATGCATTATATGTGATTGCTTCAGAAATATGTACTGCATCAGAAAGGTCACCTAAAAAATATGTGACTGATGCATCTATAATGGCAGCCTATCACACTGGAGAACCTCAGAGGAAAATGGCAACAGCTGGTCCTTCTTTTTGCTCAAGGCTACTTTGATAAAAACTGGAAATACCACTGAGATCTTTGAAAGTTGTCATAAGACTCATGATATTTCTTCTAAATTATATATGTTTTATTTCTCTATTTTTTTGTCTTTGAACAAAAATTTGAGAGAAGTAGCATAACATACTAAGAGGGAAAAAAACATAATGGAAAAAAGAATGATAGTGCTACCATAATTTTATTCTTTTTTTACCTCTTGATTAGGTAACCTTGAGATTAAAAAGACTCTAAAGTCATAGGTACCTTGCTTACTACTACAGTGGAAAGAAAAAAGCTTTTAATCATGGGTGAGACAAGTCAAAAGATAAGGGCTGAGCTAAATCATCCCAAGTAACTGAGTAGAACATATGCTTTTGGCCTTGGCCCATCTCCTGTTGATATGATGTTAGCTGTGGAGGCAGCCGATGTCCAAAAAAAAAATTTTTTTTTGGACATTTCCCAAAGAAAGAGACAAGGATGGGGACATGAAGAAGATGACTTCCCAGATCCTACGCCCAAACCACTCAAATCATCCAACTCCTTTATTGTACAGCTGGTTTTGCACCTCAGGAATGAATAATGCAACAATGTTCTTACAATATTTAACAAGCTAGAGTAGATTAAGATCTTAAAGTGCCCATTCCTCTAAGAAAAATCAACTCATTTTAATCTAGATTCATAGAAAAAAAAATTCTTGCAATCACTAAACAGAAATTTAAAGGATTTCATTTGGTTCATCAGATCTGTGTTTCACAAAAGGAATATGTACTTTTCCCTAGGAGTGACCAGCTGGATGTAGGGGACTACATCAAATCTGTGAATGGAATCAACCTGACCAAATTTCGCCATGATGAGATCATCAGCCTGCTCAAGAATGTTGGTGAAAGGGTTGTGTTAGAAGTGGAGTATGAGCTGCCTCCAGTCTGTAAGTATTTCCAGAGCAAACTGAAAACCTATGCAGAATAGCAGATATAGTCAACAGTGAGATGGGCATGGTTGGTAATAGTCATTTTAGTAGTGGTTGTTTTTCAATTTTCTATTCTTAATTTTATTTTTTTCTGTGGCTTATCACAGAGCTTTGAAGCAGTACAAAAGAACTGGCAGTACAGAGGGATGCTTTCAGATGTTTTAGAAGCAGAAATCCCACCAACAACAGAGCAGAGTTATCAATCTCTGCTTTTTGTTGGTTTGTGGTTTTCTGGGGGTGAGGGTTGGTTTTTTGTTTGTTGGTTGGGTTTTGTTTGGGAATTTTTGTTTTCTTCTTTGCAGTTTTGAATACTGGAAATTAGATTAAATAGATTCCAGGGCAAGCAAATCCTTCTTTTTTCAATAAGATCCTCTGAGATGAGACCAGTGAGTATTTGCTAGTTCTGCTTCTGCTTTTTCCTTTCATCTCTCCACTTGCAGCACCATCCCTCTCTCCTAGGTAAGGAGGGACTTTCTAGTCTTTTCTGACACCACATTTAGGCAAAATTTCATTTCTAGAGCAGAAGACACTGTGGGGTAGGCCATAAGGATACATGAACTTGCAAAAAATGTTTGACTGAAACATGGGTTTTCACTGAGCAGGATTTTCTTCAAAATACAAGTTGATGCTCACAGCAAAGTTACAGAGTTCTACTGAATGTTTTCCTTGCCTCTCCTTTGCTCTGTCCTTACGTGCTTGTGTCTGTAGGACAAAATCAGTGTGAATCGAGTCTATCAGGTATGAAGAGAAAGCCAGAGAAACAGTGAGTTGAACACCTGGGACCTAAAGTGAAGGAGTGTCAGGTGGCTGACTGCCACCAAGGGGCTGCACCAGGCACACCCTTGAAAGAGTGTGTGCACATTCGTACTGCTCACTGGAGGGCAGAAGATGTGGTTTCCTGGTCTCTGGCCAGAAAAATCTCAGGTGCCAACTGGGAAGCTCTTGTCTCCTTAAATAAAGAGTTTACTTGCAATATAATCCAAAAAATTCCACTGCTGTCCTTGGTGCTCAGAAGCTCTTGAACTTCCCCACAGCCTTCTAGAAGCTGGAGGGTTAGTCTAGTTACGTATTTGGCTATTTTTAGGACCTCCTGACAAGCACATTTAAAAATTTTGAATGTCCTCTGTTGATTAGTGTTTGCTTGTGGTGAGGGAACTTCATGTTCTGAAGCACAGTATCTGAATTAATCAGCTGAGTTCAGAGTTACTCTGCTGCAGATGTAGTTGTTTCAGCAGCATTATTTGTTTTGCATTTATTCAACTGGGCTTTCTTTGGTTTTCATCCTCTTTTAGCATATGTGCCACTCTTGTTCACTGAGACTGGATTTTGACATGCTAAATTACAGTGGCATTTGTAACATTTTCTTTAAGTCCTTGGAATTTCCAGCCTCTCCATACAAGCATAGATAATAAAGTTGGAGATAATTAGCAGTCTAGTTGTTTCCATGAACTACTAGTGAGCAAGCTGTTTTTGTTTAACATGTAAGTTTTCCTGTAAGTCATGTGGAAAAGTCCTGGCACTTCCTTCCCGGCCCCATACATAATGAAATTCTACTGTTGCTCCCTCAGAGAGAGGCCTGTCGTAGTTTCAGAGCCAGGAAATGTCAGTCATTTAATAATGATAGATTAAATTTGGCTGAGCACTGGTAATCTCCCTCCCTAGTGCTTCCTTCCATTTCTGAAGTGTTCACAGCAGGAGCATCCAGCTGCTGGTTTCAGCACGAGCCACCTCAGTGTTTAAAACTGGAAGGTGAGCAGTGCCCGTCTCGCGCCTGCCTTTCGCGGTCGGCAGGGGTTAAGGAGTTTCTCCCCACAGCAGGCCGAGGCTGGGGTGCAAGGACCACCTGAGTGGCTGTTCCCAAGTGGAAGGACGCTGCTGCCATTCCTCACTGCTGAGCTGGGGGTTTCACCTCTCCCCAGGGGAGGTTACAGGCCACACCAAACAAATGGGGAGGTGTGGGTTCATCATGAGCGAAACGCAAGGCCACTTCCTGTCAATAGGAATGAAGGCAACAGTTGTCTTCTCCTCATAATTCAATTTTCATTCATTTTTAGTCAGTAAAGCATTTCTAACTAAAAAGAAAACAACCACATGGACTCAGTAACATAGTTGTGATCTTCAAGCTGTAGCAGGAATTACTACAGCACGGAGCAATGCTTTGGAGGGCCATCTTTCACCTGTTTTCCTAAGAAAATGAGATTTATGTAATTTCACTGGGTGGTTCTCCTGGCTCCCTGCAGTAACTTTTTTAATAGGGACTGAAAAGCTCCCCAAAAAGTACATTGCATACAGTACATCTCCTGGACATAAACACTTGAGTGATTTGTGAGCAGGGGAGTCCTCAGAGAGAGAGAGAGAGAGGGGAGCAGAGAGCGCTGAGGGCCCTCTGCTCATCCTGGTGCCTTTCATGACTGGCAGCACACACGGGATAGCCTGTGGCATCCACTGCTCCCTCAGGGTATCCTGACAGGGAAACTCTGGTTATTGCAGGCAGGAACATTAGATGACTCGAGTTTTCATTAGTTCTGCCGCTCACAGAGCATGTATTTTATAGAGCTGGGCTGGTTTGGTTTTGATTTCTTTTTTAATTTTATGCGTGTTTGTACTGTTTGCAGTATTTGACTGGAAGGTGGAAAGTGTGAGTGCATGTGATTTTGCACAGAGTCCTTTTCCCATTGGAAAAGAGCGTTCTTAGACCCTGCCTAAGTTTTTCCTATAAAAGCTAATAGCAAACTGTCTGCTGGTCTCTTAACAGCAGTGGTTTCAAATTCTGTAAAGTGGATTATCACACCCAAATGCATTGGTCTGTGCATTAGGCTTCTCACCTCCTAGTCCAGCTGTACACCAGTTCTTTAGTACTTCCAGAGAAAATACTGACCCAACTAGAAGCCAAAGAACTTTTTTATTAACTCACCAATTAAGAGGGAGCATGCTACATTTTGAAAAAGAAATGAAAACTTTATGGTAATAAAATGCATTATGCATTGTAATCTTGTAACCTGAGATCAGAGAAACACCCCAAAAATCTTGATTGTCTTCTCTCTAGGTGACAAAAGTAAATGTTTTCATAGCTAAACAACAAGCTCAATATAGATACTTTTAAGAATTTCATGTCATTTTTGTCTCGATGTGTATTTCCATATTTTCTAGCACTCTTCTGTAACTATAAGAAAAGCAAAATTATGCCATAATTTAAACAGTAAGACTTAAATTCCTCGCCTGTTGTATGCATTTGTGTCTTTTTTCCAAACCACTGTCACTCTGCAAAATATCTAACCCAAAGTTCCCTCAAAAAGAGTATGAGTTCTATTTAATTACAGGTCTTCAGTCTGACTGTTCTGTAATTGAGTCTTTCCAATTGTATGACTCAATATCTATCTTAAATTAGAAAGGGCATAAATCTGTGTGTATAATTAGAAAAATAATAACCATTAAGGTTTGGTTCTTTTTCTTTTAGCTGTGCAAGGATCAGGTCTCATATTTAGAACAGTGGAAGTTACTTTACATAAAGAGGGGAACACTTTTGGATTTGTAATAAGAGGTGAGTTATTGTTGAGTTGAACTCTGTATTTTCTTGTTTAAAAAAAAGTGATAAGTTTTTGAAGCACTTAGAAATATGTCAAGATTTATGGCTTACAGTTTGTAAAAATCGATATATTACATTTTCCATACCCTCATGTATTGCTTTTATGAGCTGCTCTAATTTTTATTTATGGAAGAAGCTTAAGTGATCAACTGTGCCAAGGAAACGTGACAAACTCTGGTCACATAACACCAGATTCTGCTACCACTAAAATCACCAGGAAGATCATTGTTCTTAAAAAAAAAGATTTACATGTAGTACTTGTATATATTAGGCATGAAATTTGATTAATACTGCTGGTAATCTGAATTGTACAACTAAAATATTATCACTGACTTGGAGAACAGAAGAAAAGATGCAGCTGTTAATTAATATACCCCAATAATGAATTATTACTTTCTTCAGGGATAATGTCTTTTTTATTTAATACATAAATTTCTTAGTGGTCACTCATTATTCTGAGTATACATAAAGTACAGATTTTTTTTTCTGTGCTGCAAACATTGCAGAACAATGTGTTCACACTGAGATCACATTTTACACACAGAGTAAAGGTTCTAAGAAAAAAATATGCATTTGGTAAGAATCTCTCCATAGAAATGTTTTTAAAGATTCATCTACATATAGAATAAGTTGATTTTTTTTAGGTAAAATTTAGTGGAGGGTCATATTAATGGCTTGGCCATTTTTTGATCTTTTTAGGCCATCTGTGAAGATGCATGCTACAAGATGTAGGCTTACCTGTTGGAAATGAGCTTGCATAAAAAGCATAAAATGAAGGTATACTTTCTCTGACTTTTTCCTTTCTAGGTGGAGCACACGATGACAGAAATAAATCTCGTCCTGTTGTAATAACATGTGTCAGACCTGGAGGGCCTGCTGACAGGTACAATTCATCTTTCTCTGGAGTTCATGTGAAAGAGAAATGGAGAAAGGTGAATTATTTGGGACAGAAGTTAAGATTTTGAGTGAAATAGATGCAGTTAAATACAGTCCTTTGAAATTCATGGGTTTGTCTTTAATTGTTGTAATAGAAATAATAACAACTGCAACAATAGTAATGGGCAACCACAGAGGCTCAGCACATTATGGTGTGTGTGAACTTTAATTTAGAATCTTGTACCTAAAATAATTAGAATAAATTCCTGCAATAGGTCAGAGCACATTTTTTTGTATTCTTCAGACAACTGATGTAGCTCTTAATTATGCTTTTTATACTCTAACACCAAAATCTTTTTCTCCTGTGGTTCAGAATAATCCTAATAACAAATTTGAGTGTTGTATTATTCTGTTAAGATGTTTGTACATATCTGCATGTGAGGTCACACATAACTGTACGTAGAAAACTTCTGAGTACAGATTTTTGTTTTGGCCATATATGTATATAATACCATTTTGTGTATATATATAAAGAAAGAATATTCAGTTTATTTTTATGTACAAACTGTATTTTCAAAAATGGCATTTGTGTCCTTAAACTATTAAAGAAACTCAACGGGCAGTTTCTTTAAAGCAGTTTGATATCTGTAGCCTACACTGACATTTTTGACCTTGGAAACATTAACTGAGAAGAAAATGTTTCAAGAGAGTGATTCTTTTGTTCCCTCACTTTCTTCTCTCCTTCATCCCCTGCTTTCCTTGTTTTTCTCCATGATTCTTAAGCTGACAGTGTTAGTATTTCCTTTTCTATCATAATTCTGAAGAGATTATGAGATATGCCTAGGAGACAGCACTTTAGATTTAGAACTGAATTACTTCTAGGTAGGAAGAAAGGGAAAATGGAATTATGCAAGTAAAAGATATTTTTAAAGAAAGTCAATAAATGGACATTCATATTTTGCAATCTGTTTCAGCGCCCATGTGTATGCACCTCGTGTTTATTTTTAAGAAAATATTGGAGGAGGATGTGTTTATGTATGTATGAAAAAAGAGTTGTGTGGACAAGACAGAAAGAAAGCATATGTTGAGCAGAAGCTATACTTAGTTGCAATTTAATGTGACTTGATTATTTCACTGTGTGGTAAGCTGTTTTCCAGTCACTGACTTTCCAATTAAAGCAATTTCCTTTCCACTGCGCCCTCTGATCATTCTCACTGTCAAAGTAAATGTTAAGTGTTAAGGCAAGAGGGATGGATGTCAGGGAGGGTGCAAGAGAATCGCTTTGCATAAAAATGGTATTATCTCCAAATCAATTTATCTTACAGTAACAAAGATCATTCCTTTATTCTCCCTTCAGAGAGGGCACAATCAAACCTGGGGACAGGCTGCTGAGTGTTGATGGGATCCGACTGTTGGGAACAACACATGCTGAAGCCATGAGTATTCTCAAGCAATGCGGACAGGAGGCGACTCTGCTGGTTGAATATGATGTCTCAGTCATGGGTAGGTTGTGGGATAGGATGTGGGGCTGTAACACTGGGAGCCATCTGTGATGTTTCGCTGCCTGTTCTCCATGAGCTATTTTAGAAGTGACTGTGACCTGTTATGCTCCTAGTAGCACTGCTGTTCCCTTCTGCATCGTATCATTAATCTTGGGTTCATAAGGAGGTGAGCAGTATTTTACTGTAATTTAGCATTCTGACAATTCCGTGGTTTGTAGGCTGAAACCATAGTGTGGATTCTAGCAAAGTAACTTTTCCAGTGACTAGTTTATAATAAAGGTTAATGAAGTGTAAGCATTTCTGTGTCACATGAAAAAGGGGAATACTTGATCTAACAAGAATTCTTTTGCCTTTTGCCAGTGCTGCTAGCTGGATGAGATAATTAAAAAGTCACAAGACTGCTACAGAGAAAAGAATAGGGAAGAGAAATTTTGTTAAGAAATACAGAGGTGGCAAATCATGACTTGAAAAATGAGCTTACATGTTATACAAACTTAGATTGAAGTCACTGAAAATATGGGAGGTTTTTTTGGGAAGTCAAGTAGACCAGATGATTTTTAACAAGAAATTTAGAAGTGACTTGTTTCCATTTGTTTTGGAAATTGCCATATCCCCTCAATTTTTTCAAGATACAGAAAATTCATAGCAGCAAGAAAGAGAAATACTCACCAGTCAGACTGAAATATTTCTTGTCTGTTTGGGGATTTTTCACTTCTTTTTCTGCTCAGTTCCACAGTCAGGTTTCTAGCCTAGCAGTAAAGCAGCCTCCTAGGGATTTGTGAAATAACACTGTCAAACTTCAAAGCCTTGGAAAAGATTAATACTGAAAAGAATAATGCCCGATATTTGCTTATTCTGGAACAGCCCTCTTTATTCTTCTCTGAGACACAGATTTCTCTTTTTTTTATTACAATATATGTCTCTGTTTACTTTACTGTCAAGAATTGAGGTGGCAGGTTTGTGTAGTATCTGGCAGGCCTGATGGACAGTTGTGTAGATTCATGTCCAGAAAGGTGGAGACAGCTTAGATGAGCCCTAGCTTCTGAGGATAACTAGAATTTAGGTGGTTTCGTTTGTTTCTTTTTCTTCAAAAGATGATGGATGACCAAACACTGTCTATCATCACAGTTAAGTCAATATTCTTTCTTCTCCACTTTTTCTAAAATGAACCCCTGGCTTTAGACAAATTTCCCAGCAAACCTTCATTTCAGAGAAAACTTCCTTCCCCATTTTCCTTGTATACTCCAGGGGGAGAGTCATCCTCCATTTCACTGAGGATCTTTTGGAAATCTTTGCAGGTTTGTGTAAGGAGGGGACCACATGATTAAATACTCTGTTGTGTCCTAAATTGCACCTTGTTCAAGGCAGGAACCTTCTTTTCAGTACTATCTGGATAGAGCTTACTTCAGGAGGATACAGAACTTAGTTGGAAATTTCAGGCTTGTAACTCTAAAGGCAGCACCTGTCAATCAGTCTCTTCATGTCATTTTCTCTCTGAATAAACTCTTTTTTGTTCTCAGCACCAAATCTGGATTTATCATTCCTGCCTTCCTGGCAATGAATGTGTTATCCAACAAAAATTAAAGGGGGTAGAAGAACCTGAGACTTGTGGAGTCAGAAAGAAAGAAGGAAAAGGAAATCAAACACTGGGAAATGTATGGAATGGTGGGCCAGCAGAGTCTGCCATAAGAAATAACGAGGGAACCAGTAGACTGTCTTTCTAATGCATTGTGATTTTTTTAGATATTACCTAGCCTCCAGTAAGTTTTGAATTTTTTTTCCAATTTGCATGCCCTGCATAGTATTTTAGCAGATGTGTGAGCAAAAGATTTTGTTGGGAAGCTCTCTTGTGCAGTTATGCTATGACCATGGTGCAAAGGCTGAAAATCATTCATCCTAATCCACTGAATCCTGGCTCAGGAAACCTTTGCTGATTTGAATCTTCTCTTAATTCTGATTTGAATCTTCTCTTAATTAAAAGAGCAGGAAAGTCAAAGTTGGGAGTAATGTGAAAGAGAGAACATGAGTCATGAAGAGAAGTTTAAGAATTACAGAAATGTTACTCTTTTTCCCAACTCTTATGTTACCCATAAACTGTTCGTAATGCTATCTAAGGGTTGATGTGAATTTGAAAATAGGCTAAAACAAAGGAAGAGCATTGGGTAAGGTGACTTATCAATAACTGATGCTTGAAAATAGACCAGTAGGTTAGCCTCTTGGAGGGGGTAGAAACAATCCAAAGGTTACATAGAAGTCTAGTGTATTCTGTAGAGTCCTCCTGGTATAAACTTTCAGTAGAATATATTACTCCTAGAGATATAATTGTAGCAGTCATTGCTTTAATACCTTCTCTTCTGTTAGTGGATGGTAATATCCTGTGAAGTAGCATTGCGTGTGGCCAGAACTGGAAAGAGCCATAAAATATATTCTGATAGCATGAAATTGGAACTTGATTTGAAATGGTTTTATTAGATGAAGAAAATAATCCTGAACTATTTTTCAGCTACAGTCCTGTAGTGTGTAACTGACTTTTCTTACTGCTGTAAGCATAAACTGTTTTAAAGGTGCTGTATTTCTCAAAGTTTAGTTCTTCCAGCTGAAGTCTTCAAGAGGGCACTTGGGAAGCTTGTACATTTTATTGTTTCTGGACCCTAGACAAACAAACTGGAGTAAAAAAAGCATGAAGGGGTTTTGTGCAGGGTAATCAAGTGTGTATATCCTGTAAGAGATGTGGCTATTCTTGTTGAACTCTCTGGGGTTACACCTGTGCTTCCTTAAGTACATCCTGAAGTCTCCTGCTCAGCTGGGTTCTAGAAAATAACCTTGTCAATTCAGCTTCTTGGAAGAGATTTTTTTTTTAGACTTTGCTGAAAATATTTCCAGGTTGGTGTGTGGAGTGTACTGCTGTGTAGTTTCAAAGAGACTTTGACATAGTAGGAGTTTGAATATACCAAGATAATCCCTGAAAAAAATTGGAAAACCTAATTTCTGAGAAAGTATTTTATAATGTGATAAAAGTTACATTTGAAATTGTGGAGGGTGCGGTCTTCCAAATGTCTTTCTGTTTCCCAAAACACATTCTCCAGTCTTGAAGTACTGTGATTGCTTACCTTTCTTGTTGATTTTAGATGAAACTACCTGTATTTTTAAATTTTGTGATGCTTTAATAATGCTGCACTTCAGTGTTGGCAAAGGACATGGATATGGTGACTCGCTCTATGCAAAACTGTATAGAAGTAACATGATCTTTGTGGGTTTTATTACTTTTCTCTGTAATCCTTAGACCTTAAGTGTCCAACCTCTCTGGTCATATGGATTGCCTGTTTTCATCTAGTGGTGGAAAAAGTCTGTACAGTACAGCTCTCTGTGCCCTACGATTACACCTGCGCCTTCATTTTGGGGAAGGGGAGAAGTAGAGACAAGGTGGTAGCTAGTAGTGACTTGCTGCCACTGCCAAGATAATTTTACAACCTGAATTCTCTCCTGTGGCAATCAAATAGAAAATATTAATTCCAAGCTATAAAGTTAGGTTGGGGAGACTGAAATTTTCACTGTTAGGCAGTGGTCAGAGGAAGTAGCATAATTTACTGCTCACAGCTAGAGTTATAGTGAGAGTGAGACTTGGAATGCAACACTATTAACAAGCTACAGACAAAGATTCACAGTGCCTCTGTCTAAAACAAGAAATAAAAGTTTATCAGTACATTGAAGCTGAGGAGATGCAATTTCCCTTCAGGTTTTCAAAGATCTGCCATGATGCTACTGGGCTCTGTATATCTCTGTATATCTCTCTATAATTGGGGTTGCATCTGCTTGGGTAACCTTCCATATTTTCTCTGAAAGGGACAAATCAGACAAGTTCAAAGTTAATGAGTGCCTTGAGTTTAAATTCTGGCCATTTTTATGTACTCTAGTTCATAAATGGCTGTTGATCTTTTGAACAACCTGCTTTTTAAGTCTTGGATGCTTGTGCTGGGGCAATCTTTGAATCAAGGATGCTGTAGTTAAACAAAACTAATAGCTTTTGCCAGAACTTTGGCACAAAAGGAAGCTTTTTTTAGTTGTTTGCACCTGTGAGACACATCTTTCTCTCTTATCTCTTCAATGGCTGTTTGTTGGTTCAAACCACTCTGTGGTGTTCAGGAGTAAAGGAACATATTGCACTTTTAAATTCCATATGTTTCAATGGCTTCTTTAACAGTTCTTGCTCTTATTTGAGCCAGAATATTTGCTGGAATGTGGCATCCTGTAAGCATTTTCTACAAAACAGAAATAGTCAGCTTGTTTTCTGTTGCAAATCTACCAGAGTCACCCTGACACAGAACCACTTGATTTTGACTAGAGCAAAACTGAACTCTATGAACTCTATGTTTAACACTGGTAGAACTTTCTAGAAAGGGGATTATTTATGAAGACATTTGCAAGTAAATCTTTTTGCTAGCTTCATCCAAGGCTTTTGCCTCTTTAAGTTCACCCATTAAAATAAGCTAATTAATTAATGCTGTAATGATCCTATGAAAGTATATTTAAAGAAACCTGCCTCACCTTTTAGCAATTCTGCCTGACAAGAAGAGCACTAGGGAGAGAAAATTTGCACAGTTTAAAGGTCAGGTGAGATAATCTGCGGTCTAGTGTAGACTTTCAGTAATTTGTGGAAGGGGAGAAATAGAGGAGAAAAAAGAACTTAGGGGCTGACCCTTAAGTTTCATAAAGCACTATCACTCAAGTGCATGGAGAGCTGTGGAGACCCTTAGAAGTTAGAGATTTTACAAGCCCAAAGGAACAGAAGCCCCAGAGACTCCAAGGACTGACTTAAGATCTTCATAAGCCTTACAAGTGTTGCAAGACCTTGAAAGTTGAAGTAAATTCAGGAACCCTGTAGGATTCCACACTGCCTTTTTCCTTCTGTTGCTTTACAAACTTAAAATTTACATTTCCTTTGTCTCATATAGGGTTTTGACAGAACAGATAGGTAGCATACTCTATCATTTGACTACAACTGCAGGTCTCCTGGCTATCACAGGGCGATAGATTTAGATCCCTTGAAATTCTAAGTATGAATTAATTGCTTAAAACTTTGAAGAAGTTTTCTTGTCTTATGTTGCTTCAGAGACAGATAGAATGAAAATTCATGTGCAAAGCAAAGGTCATAATATCTGTATTAATTGAAACATTACTTTAAATACTGCTACACAAACACATATACAAGTTATGATACAAGACTGTGCTGGAAGTCAGAATGTTGAGTGTTCCACTTGGGAAATGTCAGAAGTGAGACTGTCTGCTCAGCCACTGTCCAAAGAGGTGTGCATGAAGTGCAGTCATGAAGAGCCACAGGGGAGATAATAACCTTTTTATGCAGCTATTCATTTTGAATTTTATTTCTGTCTCCAGTGTGTGACCACAGGCTTATTGAAGGCACTGCCCAGATCCTTGTCTAAATGCAAAGTTATTAATTTCCTGGTGTTTTTTCCTGAGGCCCTAATCCAGCCACAGTTTGAGTGCTTCAGGCAATATGCAGATCTCAAGGAGAAAACCTCTGAGTCCCAAGGTCATTCCTTATGTATTGGATCTTTCTTACAGCAGAAGGTAACACAGACATAACTCTAACAGTTCCAGAAATATCCACTCACAGATGTGTCACTAGCTAAAACACTTGGGATTTTTTTGTCTCTCCTGGAGGCTAATGAGTGATTCACATTCACTGAGCAGATACTTAAATCTATGTGCTAGGGCACGTTAGTCTCATCTTACTGGGTGGTTTACTTGTTTATCAAACACATGGCATGTTCTGCCATTGGTGCCAGGTGCCTGCATCAGGGACACCAGTATAAACTGACAGTCAGCCATGGATATATACAATAAATAACTTTTCTCTTTGTAGTGCTAGCAAGCTGTGCTAAGGCCCAGGGCGGTGGTTCAAGACAGCCAACACAGCTTCACCGAGGGCAAGTCCTGCCTGACCAGCCTACTGGGCTTCTATGATGGGGTAGCAATATCAGTGACAGGAGAAGGGCTACAGATGTCATCTCTCTGGACTTCTGTAACGCTTTTGATACAGTCTCCCACAACATCTTTTGTTCTAAACCGGAGAGAGATGGATTCAGTGTGTGGACTGTTGTTAGGTGGATAAGGAATTGATTGGACAGTCATATACAGAGGGTAGTGGTTAATGGCTCAGAGTCCCAACGGGCATCAGAGACAAGCAGTGTCCCTCAGAGGACCAGTGTTATTTAATATCTTTATTAATTACACAGACAAAGGGATTGAGTACACCCTCAGTAAACTGGCAGGTGACACCGAGCTGAGTGGTGCAGTTGACACATCTGAAGGATGGTGTGCCATCTAGAGGGACCCGGACAGGCTTGAGAACCAGGCCCGTTAGAATCTCATGAGGTTTGACAAGGCCGAGTGCAAGGTGCTGCACCCAGATCAGGGCAAACCCTGGCATCAACACAGGCTGGGGATGAACAGATCCGGAGCAGCCCTGCTGAGAAGGACTCGGGGTGCTGGTGGAGGAGAGGCTGGACATGACCCAGCCGTGCGCACTCCCAGCACAGAGAGCCAAACGTGTCCTGGGCTGCATCCAAAGCAGCGTGGCCAGCAGGACCAGGGAGGTGAATCTGCCCCTCTGCTCTGGTGAGACCCCACCTGGAGAGCTGCGTCCAGCTCTGGGGTCCCCAGCACAGAAAGGACATCAGCCTGTTACATCGAGTCTAGAGGAGGCCACCAAGATGATCAGAGGGATGGACCACCTCTCCTATGAGGAAAGGCTGAGAGAGTTGGGTTTGCTCAGCCTGAGAAGGAAAAGGGTTTGCGTCACCTAATTGGGGCCTTCCAGTACCTGAAGGGAGCCCACAAGAAAGATGAAGAGAGGCTTGCTACAAGGGCCTGTAGTGACAGGACAAGGGGGAATGGCTTCAGACTGAAATAAAGTAGGTTTGGGTTAGTTTTAAGGAAGAAATCCTTCACTGTAGGCGCAGTGAGGCACTGGAACAGGTTGCCCAGAGAAGTTGTGGCTGCCCCATCCCTGAAAGTGTCCAAGACCAGGTTGGATGGGGCTCTGAGCAGCCTGATCTAGTGGAAGGCATTCAAGCCATTCTATGATCCTGTGACTTCATCTAGTGTGGGCTATGGTTTACCCTTGGCATGAGAAGCCTGAGGCTTGCAGGGTTTTTTCTGCTATCGAGTTTTGTGGCTTTCAGGACTGCTCTTTTACAATAGGAAGAATGGGTTATTCCTTTTAACCCTTTGTCTCTCATGTTGCTACTAAATGTGATGTGCAGACTTTACTTAGTCTCATCATGAACCTGTAAGATGATTGCTACAAATCAGTTTGTCATAAGTTCCTGCTCCCTTACCTGCTTTAATCTACTATACTTATCTTCTTTAAAAGAAATGTAAATATGTTTTTTAACACCTCTTGAGATAAATGGGGTAGCATGGAAATCTAAGGTAAATAGGCATTATGGTTCAAAAAAATACAGCCTTTTGAGCTGGATTCAAATTCAAATTGAAATTCAAGAACCAGTTCTTGACTGATCAGTTTTTTGTGTGATCAAGAGATATAGCTGTGATAGTGAAATAAAAAAATGCTTGCAATTGGTGACCTGTGCTGTTGGTCCCTTTCAGCCTTTACAGAAATTATGATATAATCTGATACTTAAAAGCAGCAGTCGGGTGTTCCCTCCATGTTACATAACCTTCTTCTCCTTGCAGTTCCCTCTTTATGCCTTACACACCTCCTACCCAACTCATTCACTGATAGCTCCTCAAAACTTGTGGTGCTTTCACCTATGGGTAGGACATTTGTTTCATTGTGAGGACTGCTGAGCAGTGAAAGAGGTGTGTAACGGGGCCTTGTAAGAAAACAGATTTTTCTTTCCAGTGAATGGTACCCCTGGGTTGCATAAGCAGCTCTCAGTTTGTTGTTTTACCAGTACCTGTGTAAGCTTACATCCTTAACAGCATTGACACATTTTTATGTACTATTACCTGGGTTTCTCTGTCGGAAAAACTTCAAGCTTCTGACATTCGTACCAGAATAGTTCCTCAGAAGAGCGAAAACCACTAAGCCCACCAGCCTGCTCTCTGTTAGCAGGGATATCAGACCAGCTGTCCAGCACAGTGCATGTGATTGATTCCTGGAGACCAGAAAAGTCTTGATGCACAGACATTGTTGCAG
This sequence comes from Promerops cafer, assembly GCA_013398275.1. Lineage (NCBI taxonomy): Eukaryota > Metazoa > Chordata > Aves > Passeriformes > Nectariniidae > Promerops > Promerops cafer. The sequence continues at coordinate 377,541 of VZSE01003882.1, forward strand.
CGTTTCGAAGGCGTTTGCTGAAAGTAGAGAACAACTGCAAGGGTTCTGGATCCCATGTTCCTTCCTGTCTATTTCATGGAGGCATGATGCTTCTTTCCTCCATTGTTTGTTCTTATCCTGGTTCTGAGCTGCATTATTGTCTTCTTCCCAGTAGCTGCTTGATTTTTCCTTTCTCAACTGGCCTAGTTTGAGTCGTCTTTTCTAGAAGGTCCTAAATCCCCAACATGCTATTCCCTCTCCTTACAGCCCAGTTTTTTCTGCTGTCTTTTGCCAAGTAAGGCTTAGGTAATTTTCCAATACATTTCTCTCACACTGCTGATTTCCCTCTTTTAAAGGCCTTTTGCAGTTTACGTGCCTGTCCTTCTTTAGCCCTTCCTCTTGACCCTGTCTTTTAGCAAACCATTCCCAAGTTTCTTGTTCTGCAGCTTCTTTACAGATCAATAATCCAGTCACCTCAGTTCCTCCCCTTCTTGCCCAAAAAGTCCTCTCTCCTCTTCTTAGCTCTTGATTCCCAGTGCCAGATCTGTCAGGTAGAGAAGACACATAGGGAACATGAGTTTTCCATACAAAGCCTATAGAATTTTCAGGGGGAGGGGCGGGGTAGGTGGGGCAAACTATGGCTTTTCCTAATGACCTGTTTCAGCTAAAATAACTAAGGGGAGAGAAAAAAGTACAGTCTGAGAAACATAACCATTGTAAGAAAAAAATCACACCAAGTATCTGTACTGTGGCCAAGTTGTAAGTTACAAGCAATTAAAAACAAGATGTTTTAATCAGAGAAGTATTATTTCCATGATTCCCAAGTCTATTTGCCCGGCATCTTTTCTCTGTCTGGTTGTGATTTGCTGCTGCAGTTTAATAGCCATCTTTTTAGTAGGTGATTGCAGAAGGGAGGAGTTGTCATGTTTTACAAGGATTTCATATATCTTACAGGTATTTCTTTCTTTACAAACTTCTTGATCATCCCTAAAGAGAAATAAAAGGAGTTTAGCTGAACCATATAAGTTACAAATTACTCTAACAGGTCCAATTAAAATTTATCTCAAGTGCTTTTGAAACCATGACCTCATTAAAAGCAGCTTAATAAACATTGCTTTGTATGGGAGAAAAAAACTGTAAAGGTGAGATGAGATGTCCCTGAAACAGAAAACTAAAGGTACAATTTAATTGTCATAAATAACTAGGAAGGGGGAGGAGTTCCACTTCATGTATGAAAATGTTCTGTTTTACTTACTGAGTTCTGAGAGTAATGGAAAAATTTGTCTTCAAAGACTGTCACAAAGGTGAAACCTGCATTTGTTTGCAGTGGATCTAAATAGTCTACAATTATAAGCAATCAATCTGAAATATCAAATATATTTCATGATGGGCATTCATTAAAGAAGACCCTTGCTAATCAGTGTTATTATCTATTTACAAAGCACATGGTCTCATGATGCTAATTCAAGGGCTTAGATCCTCAAATGGAAGCAGTCTCTACCTCTTAAAAATATGCTATTTTGCTTCATTTTACAAGTAATTAAAGACAAATGATGGAAGGAGAAGATTCTTGTAGTAATCTCTCCTGTCCACCATCCAGGCTTCAAGGAAGCAGAGCAAAGGAGCAAATAACCCTCACAGACACTTAGTAAAAGACAGGAAATAAGGGATTGATCAAATCTTTCCACTTCACGTGAGGGCTATCCAGATACACCATGAAGTGCACCGTGAAAGAGAATTGGCATCTCTACCACATGCTCATACCTCTGGTCAGCTGGAAGTGGGTCAGTAAGTTGGCTTCTCTGTTACTTAGCATGCTGGTCAACAGAGACTATGATAACAACAGGATAATGAGGTGTCCTGGCTTGTGCTTGTCTGAAAAAAGAAATTAAGCAGGTAGCTGCAGTACTTAAATTCAGAGCGCAGAGGTGAAAGTTTTACAGAATGGTGATAATTAAGTTTTGTGGAGATTAAAGGATCTTTTGTATGTGCCATGCAATTCAAAGCAAGAGAAACTCTGTAATCAGAAAAAATCCAATTAAAAAAAAATACAGTCCCAGATTTGTGTTAGTGCCATTGCAGTCATCTGAGAGACTAAGGAATAAGAGACAGATCTGATTTTCTTTTTACTAGAGAGAATTTGTGCTGTAACCCCAGAACCTGTCTTTAAAAGGGCCTATCTCTAAGGAAATAACAGCAGAAAGGCACCAGTCCTGCCTCCATTCCAGGGAGAGGAAAACACTAAATGTCTCCCAAGACTTCCCCTGAGGGGAGGCATTTTAAAAAACCTGGAACTGAATCACTCCATCCTCTTGACTTTTTTCATGGGTATGAGACATCCAGACTGTGCCTGACAGGTTAGGTCAAGGGGGGAAAAAACCCAAGAGTCCCTCAGGCCATTTGCTGGAGCACCTGTACCAGGCATAATCTAAGAGGTTAAAATGGGATGTAGGTTTTTATTCCTTTGCAGTAAGGTTAATGGTTCATTAATCATTCCACAGAACATTTATGCTGAAAATGGATGGATTTCAAAGTATGAATATTTTTAGATATTTTGCCTACATATGACCTCAGTTAATGGTGTTTTAGTGCAAAACTCGTGTGAATGAGATCTGAAGCTGATCCTGGGAGACTGCACCATCTAGTACTCAGCACTTGGGAGATGTGTACTGCTGAGAGAAGACAGTACTAAGGTCTGTGAGCTGCAAATATAGGTAGTGGGAAAAATCAACATTTAAGGTGAACAGGTTTATCTTGAAATCAACATAGTTCCTCAAGATAATTGCACCAGTGCCACATCTTACAACGTGATCTTGTTATACTTCCAATGGTGTTGCTCATCTCTACAATGAGTGAGTGTTTGACTCAGTCAGATTTCTTTTAACTGATTTCAACTGGGATTTAAAATAGGACCCAAAGGCAAAAAAAAAAGCTCATGTCCTATGCTTGAAGAGCTTTGCTTAAAGGGAAATAAACAGAAGACCTCTGTTTCTTTGCCCCCCTCCTCAGTTCTCACCAAATGGACACCTAGTTTATGCCGACAAATATGTCTTCTGCCAGCATAAAAGTTTTCTAATTTAAGCACTGTTTACACCACTAAATCAATGTTTTATTTTCTTGCCAACATAAAATTAGGGATTCTAAAGCCAACTCAAATCTGAAGTATAGAAAATACTTGTATTGCAAAGACTTGATTGATGCAGATTACTTGAAAATTGTGCTGTTTAGAATGTTTAATTACGCCCAGTTACCACTCAGTCCTCTCCTCTCCTCTCTGCTAATGAGAAAAGAATATGCCAGTCCTATTTTCTCTTCACCCCTTTGCTGAGATATCTCTCTTCTGGTACTCTAGCATTAGCATGGGAACAGGGTATACACACATGAAATAACCAGTTCTGTGCTGTTTTAGAGGTCATCTCACTTTGGATCTAATAGACAGCAAAAGTCTCTACCCTTGAACATGCCAGAGAAACTGTTGGATGAACAGTCACCATGCATTTCATTTTATTTAGTTTTTGGCTTTCACATAACAGACCAGATTTCAAATGTCAGCATTTGATTTTATAAATCATGGCAAGGCATTGATGGTGCTGGTCTTCTCAGTACATTCTGTCATTCTTTAGTTGGAAATGGAATGTGGGAGAAGCATCAGCTGCTGTGTTTAAACTAGAGAACAGCTGCAAAGGGAAAGCGAACAAAAAAGGATGTGTCCTTTCTGTGCTTCTTTAAAGTCTCCCTTGCTGGAGGAATGGCTTTTTTGCACTTTCATAAACTGACTCACAGTTAAACCCAAGATTTTAAAGATTTTTAAAGATAAACCCAAGTTTTTTGTGTATATGGGGGAAGTTTTTTCTTTGCAAAGTTCCTTTCAGTTCAGCTCTTCAGGGATTAGAAATGTAAGAATTTAAGATGCCCATGCAGCCTTATGCAGATGCCTTGGTGCATATGTTACATTACAAATTTTAATTGGAATGATTGCATACATTTTACCTTCCACAGTCACCTGCTGCATAGTACTAAATGATCTGAAAAATAGTCATGTGAGAGAAATGTTCTAAAAAAGGCTGATCTCATCTTGATGCAGATGCCTAAACTGGGACAGGTGAAACACATTTGTCAAATGCCAGTTTTCTTGGGTAGTTGTAGAGAGAGTTTAGGCTCAGGTGTAGCTACTTCAGGTGTGCCCTACCGAGGTCTGCCTTTTGGTGCAGTGAACCCCAACATAGGTGTCTTAAAATGTCCTCTCCAGACAAATGGATGCTTCTAACCTTCATTTCTTTGATCCTTGTTTGTTTATCTCTACAGTGGGAAAACCACCATGCTTATGCTCTAAAATGTGATTATAAGAGAAAATCATTAATAAATGTGTGTTGTAGGAAATACTCAGAGACTGCAGCATACAATAGCTCTCCCCCCCCACCACATGTGCTCAGAGAAGATTGAGAATACTGTTTAGTAATTAAGGCATGAGCTTGGGAAAAAAAGGGAAAAGTGATCCTACTCATTAAATATTCACAGTCTAACTTCCATATGAGGCTCTTGAAGAAGTATATGTGCTTTTTTAATTAAAGAGGGGAGGTAAAAATAAGTACATCCAGGCAATATTCATTCTGGGGATCATTAGGTTTGAAGTGCTTTGTGCCCACATGGTGACTGTAATATTTTCTTTTTAATGTCATTCTGTTTGTAAACAGATGCTTCTGATCTTTATTGGTGTACATGTATTTTTATGATGATTTATACTGATGTTCTGCAGATTTTAATCAACTTCTCATTTGGGTTTTTCTGTTTTGGTCAGCTCAGCAGTATTGTGTGGAATAGCCTTCTTCTGAACACCGTGACCTCTAATTTTTCAAGGTCTTTACAAAGACCTTAGGTAAATTTGGGTGGATTTCACTGGTAAAAGAAAAAGAACAACCAAAACTAAAGAAAGAGAGCGAAAAGAAACACAGATGAAAAAGGCTTTTCACAGTTTCTCCTTTACATAAATTCAGTGATTGCTTAATTATAAATATGAGCAATGGAACATCTTCAAAAAGAAAAAAAAGTCACCAGACAGGGGCATGAGAGGACCTGGAGCCCCTCCGAGCCTGGCAGTGGGAGCTGCTCTGGCAGGAGCTAAGTGTCTTGTCCTGCAGCAAAGGAGGAGCCACGTGGGAACCTTGCCAAAGGTGACCCTGGCAGCAAGCTGGCAGGCTGTCTGCTGAGGTAGCAGATGATAGAGTGCCCTTCCCATTGCTATGACTATAACAGTTATGGGCCACTTGAGTTTCTAGAGGTTATTGCTTAGCTGGGATTTTGGGAGTAGAAATACGGGGAATTGGTTTTGCTGGAAATGTATGCTGCAGAGAACAGGGGATATAGAAGCTTTCTTTTACTTTAAATGTGTGAATACTCCCAGTAGTACTGTTCCTGTATTCTTTGGAACAAATACTGGGAAGGGAAAAGCTGAAAATATATAGGGAATCGTAGCTTATTTTTGCAATGACGGATGAAAGAGTTTATGTTTAGAACTATGGCTTCTGTGTTGGATTTAAGGGCAATTTACCTAAACTACTTTCTCTGTTTCTTTGAAATGTTTTTGCTGAACTGCTGCTGATGCAATACCAAAGCAGAAAGAGAGGGCAGTTAATAAACTTGTTTTCTGACTAATTTTTTTCCTGACTCAAACATACCAAAGTTTGTTCAACCCCTAAGAGCAGAAAAACTCTCTGGTCCTCAGTGCAAAAACCTCCAGGTCAGATCTCAGCCTTGACCTTCTCCATGGCAGCCTTTTATTATGTGGCTGTGCCAATGCATCAATTTTTTTAAATTTAATCTGTGCTAGACCAGAGATTACCAAAGAGACCAAAGTTTCAGGTGAAAAAAGTGGTACCAATAGTACACATTTGTAGGATTAGAAATTCATATTATCTGTTTTGAACAGCAATGTACAGTTTATTTTTTCTTTTCTTCTGGTTCATAATTACCTGATAGGCTTTGCAGAGGAGTGTTTTAGACTAGTCTGAAACTCCTGCCTGTTCAACCAAGCCAAATCAGTTGATGTCACTGTTAGCAGAAGCACACCCAAGGTCAGCTTTCCAAGGCAGAGACTGCAATTATCTTGTCTGCAGAGGTCACTAACACATGTAAATAGTAAGTAACCATGAATGTATTAGTTGGTATGTTTCAGTACAGGGGAGCCCTGAGCAAGGTCCATTCATGCAGCTCACGTACACCAAGCAGCTCAGCCGTATGGGAATGGGTCTGTACTTGGGTCAGTCATCCTGTTGACAAGCAGGAGTGGCTGTCACAGGCTCAGAATCTTGCTTATGAGGCTCTGCTGCTTCCAGGGCTTCACCTCCCACCACCATGGCAGAGAGACGGGCAGCTGAGGTATCTCACTGACACTGACTTGTCCTTATTTGCCTTAACTGTTCTTATCCTGGTGTCTGAACTATCCATGGCACACCTTTGCTGTGAAGCTTTTGGCATTATCTGAGATGTCTTGTCCTGGTGGAGACTTGGACGGATGGGCCCCGTCAGCTCAATGCAAACTTTGGGCGCTTGGGTGTTCGCGGTGTTTGTTCCCATCAGTGAAGTGACAGCAGTGAGGGTCTTTGTGCTCTGCAGGCTTTTGAAGATAATCCAATCCCATTCTAATTAGTACCGTTCCCGTTAGGTGGAACTTAGGGGCATTGTGTCAAATAGGCAAAACTGATGGGTACTGCAGCTCCTTATATTATCTATAGTGTGTACTTATGGGTATGCTTTCGAGGTTGGCTGATGTAAAATTCAACACACCAGCTGTGTCTTAGTTTGCAGGCTGAGGTGCAGATTGTTGCCCTTATTTGTTCTATTTGTTGTGATTAGTCAGAGACAGAATCATGAAAGAGATGGAGAGTTTTGAAGATATCAAAGTTCTTCTGCATTTTATATTCTGTCCTCCTTGGAGGAGAAAATAAGTATGGGAAGTTCTTTTGGACGTATGTATCTGTCTATCAGGCCCAGAGAAGTTTTGGATGTTCCATCACTGAAAGTGTGCAAGACCAGGGCTTTCACCAACCTGGTCTAGTGGAGAGTATCCCTGCTTATGGCAGGGGGTTAGGACTAAATGGTTTTTAAGGTCTCTCCCAACCCAAACCACTCTGTGATTCAATGGTTCTTTGATTTTAGCTGTGCTTTGTGCAATAGAAAAAATAGTGGTTTGTATTGCAGGGCCTCAGCAGAGGACATATTATTTGCACCATTTTGGGGGTCTGTCTCATTTTGGAAGATGGTTTTTAAAAATAATTATTTGTAAGTTCCATTCCTGGAATGAAGTGCAGGCAGAATGAATGCAGTCAGCATTGCTGCTCACTTCTGCAAACGTTTCACAATCAATCTAATGCTATACAGTGCTTCAGGGCAGTTTTTGGGAGCCATCCTTCAATGGAAAGGTGCTATTTGAGGCTCAGGTTGCCAAACTAACCATAAAGGTGTACCTGTAAGCTCCCAAGTTCTGAAACCATGTGCTGCCATCAGGGATAGAGATTTGAGTTCTTAATAGCTCTTTAAGTGCCACGTGAATTTTCTATGTGGTATTCTTTCTCAAGGTAATGAAGGCAGAAAGTTCAGGGTGCGGGCTTATTTAAAATGCACTCAGACTATCCTCAAAGAGGCAGATCCAGGATTTTCTGTACAGGCATCATCTACCAAGTTGCTTTTGTGTTGTAAATTGTCCAATAGACAGATCACATTTTAGATTAACAAGGCACATGAAAAGAAAAATAGAGATAAATTAAGAGACTGGGATTTTATACAGCTTTTGAGCAGATAAGGGGCCTAGTAAAAGTGAAAGGTGTGAGCTTGAAAAAGTTAATAAGAGGAAGCAGCATCCTGAGAACTGGGGAGTCTTTTGAGCTGGAGTTTTTTAGGCAGGTTTTTATGGTTTGAACATGAGAGAAAGTCTGAGAAAGTCCAAAGCTGATTTTGAATATATCCACATCCACACTGTGGGAGCATTTTGAAGGCAGAGATGGTTCTTCAACTAGTTAGTGACATTTCTTAGCTGAGTAGTTTGATGGGGCTAAGGTTGCAAAGTATGAAATTAGGTAAAGGCAGCTCCTAAGCTTTTGATTTGAAGAACTTGGCTAAATTAGAGGCATATAAATGAGCTGCAGGAATTAGGCAACAAGAGGAAAATGGAAAGACTATGCCAGTCAGTTGACAAGAATATTAAATTGCTTCTGTATAGAGGGGATAATAGGTGGCACATTTGTTTAGAGAATAGTGTCTCTGTTTTCCATTTTGAGGTTGAGAGGTCTCTCTGATTTTGCTATCACTCATTCTGCTGGCATCCTCTTGGAATTATTCCAATTTATCATTTTTGAAATTTGATTATTCTAAAGGTGAGAGGGTATAAAATGCCATTGGTGGCTTTTTTCCTTGGCAGCAATTTTATGTTTTTTTCCTGTGAACTCTGTGATCTTTCTTTCAGTAGACCAGCAGCTCCAGTGCTATCCTGTTACTTGCAATAATATAAAATACACTATTTTAGTTATCTATTTTTGGTACTGTTTTTGCCCCTCTAATTCTAGCTCAGCCAGGTAAAATTAGAACAGCTGTTACTCATTCTACACCCTGCTTGAAACACACAATACCCCAAAATCAAGGGAACGCAAGGAGCACGTATATTTTATAATAGATTGTAAGTTGGACCTTGGAGACTGACACTGACACTTCGAACAAGAACAATATTTAATTTTTAAATAGTGGTTCTATTATTAAAAACTGCTATCCTTTCTCCACAAATATTACTTGTAATACATTGTCAGCTTACTCTATTTTATAGAATCATAGAATAGTTTGAGTTGGAAGAGACCTTAAATATCATCTAGTTCCAACCCCTCTGCCTTGGGCAGGGATGCCACCCACCAGATCATGTTGCCTAGGGCCCAATCAAACCTGGCCTTGAACACCCCCAGGAATGGGGCATCCACAGCTTCTCTAGGCAATCTGTACCTGTGCTTTGCCACCTTCTGGTAAAGAATTCCTTCCTAACAGCTAAACTAAATCTCTCCTCTTTCAGTTTAAACTGTTCTGCCTTGTCCTCTCGCTAGCTACCCATGTAAGAAGTCACTCTCCATCTTTTTTATAAGAGTCCTTCAAGTGCTGAAAGGCAGCAATGAGATCTTCCCAGAGCCTTCTCTTCCCCAGGCTGAACAACCCCAGCTCTCTCAGCCCATCCTCACAGGAGAAGTGTTCCAGCACTCTGAGCAGCTTCATGACCCTCCACTGGACCTGCTCCAACAGGTTCACAGCTTTCTTAGCTTTCCAGAAATCCTTTTTGAAGCTTGCTAGCTGACATTGATTTTATTTTGCCCATAAGATCTGGGATGAGTAAAAGGTTACTCTGCTAAATGAAGCATGAACAAAGCCAGGGTGCAAACATTATGCAATATTAGTAGAACAGAATACCAAAGCCAGTACCGTGAATCATGCTCTGTGTGTGGTTCATTTATGACCTTTAGTCACAAATGTATGAGGAATCAAATAATATTACTCTGAATGAGTGATAATGGTGCTGCCTAGCTGTAGGGCATCTTGAATGTTGTTCCTGTGCCCTTTATACACTGCAGAAGTCTTATTCCTGCCTCTCTTCCTTGCTGCTACATTCCCTCTTGAAACCATTGACCCATGATCCCAATCTCAATTTCTTGATTAGATCATCTTTAAAAATACGTAATTATATCCTTTCTTTACGAAATGGAGATAAAAATCTTTGCAGTACAAGGAAAGGGTATTACATAAATAAGCGACCTCCCATGCCCCCACATCCACCCAAAACAATCAGTATTTAAATAACCATCACTCAGCTCTCTGTAAGAGACTTGACTAGTCATCCAATTGCTGTAAAAAAAAGAGTAAATTAAAATGCCCCTACAAAAGAAATTTTAAATGGTAGCAAAATAGCCTAAGTGCTTTATGATGTAGATGAAGAACAGGAGCAAAAGTGCGGTTTTGTCAACTCTTTTTATCATGACTTGGTGAAACCTGGAAAAATAGAAGAAGAAAGGTGGAAGTGAATTGAAGCAGAAAGGAAGGAGAAAAGTAGAGAAAAGCTTCCCTACTTGCAGCAGATCTCTCTCTTGCACACGCATTTCTGGTTGTGGCTCTTGTTTTGCAAGAGATCATGGAAAAGACAGGTAAGTTGACTGCCTCTTTGGCAGTCTTAGGGAAACATGAGAAGGGAAATAGAGCCACAGGATGATAGAGGACTATGAATCTCACTATCACAGCTAGGAATGCAATCTTGCACCGGACTGTGAGGAGTTGGGACAACTTTAGTGTATCAGTCTTGTGGAGAAAATGTTTTAATGGACACCAGAAAAATGGAGGGTTTGGGCTGGTATTCACATGAAAGAAATAGTCCTTAAGAACACAAAAACCACACAGAGAATGACATGATTCATTAAGTGTAGTTTAAGATACTGTCTGACAGTAAATAATAGTCTGTGGGTGAATGAAGAAAAGTGAATGTGAATGCACACAGAGTCCCTGAGTGCTTTTATGTTTTTCTGCTGTCAGCTGAGCAGTACTGTAAATGACCTTGCAAAATGGTCTGAATAGAGACTGTCACTGCTAAAACCACACATCTTAGAAATTAAATTCATCAAGCCTGTTAGAAGTCCTGCCTGTTCTTTGGGTTGGTTATCTGGTCTCAAGTTTGTACAACTAGCTGTGGATTTCAAGTGCACTGTAAGATATGTATAGGCTTTGATTTTTGCATTTCAGCACTCTAGCTTCCCTAAGCAATGGCAAACACTCAAAACTCATGGCGATAAGCCTGTGGTATTTTGATCCATTTCTGTTACAAAAAGCTAAAAACTTTTAACATTTCAGCTCTTGTTTCTTGACACAGAAAACAGGGGGGCTAATCCCTAGCACGCTGATTCTGAATGGACTGGCACAACCACACCTGCTGTGCTTTCCTCACCATTTATTATTCTGTCAATCATAGAATGATTTAGGTTCAAAAGGACCTTAAAGATCATCCAGTTCTACCCCCTGTGCCATGGGCAGGGGCATCTTCACTAGACAAGGTTGCTCAGAGCCCCATCCGACCTAGTCTTGAACACTGCCAAGGATGCGGCATTCACAATTTCTCTGGGCAACCTGCTAAATAGATACATATGTATAAAAGAGTTTCTCCTACTTATTTCTTTTTTCCAAGTAAGACAGGGGAAAAGCCCAGCACTTGGATTTCTTCAAAACATTCCGCAACTTCTCTGGGCAACCAACATTGTATGTTATTCTCAACTGAGACTGAGATGCCAAATAAAGGCACAGATTTGGCTGCTTATTCTGTGCCTTACACATCAGATTCATCAGTGCTGCTTTTAAGTACCTTCTGCTTGTGTGCTGAGTGCTGACAGTGGCTTGTTGGGATGTCTTAATCTTCCTGTAGTAAGAACTGACTGCTATGGAGTGTTTTGTATTAGAGCCTTTCTGGAATTCACACGGGCTTGTGTACACAAATGCACACACATACTTCCCCTGCATTCTGTTGGGTTTTGTTAAAGAAAGCAAGTTCAAGGAAAGGCTTGTGTGTTTCTGCATTTTAGGATTTGTGAGTGTCCATCTATGAGAGTTTACTCAACAGGTTCTTCGGGGAGCAGTCAGTGTTGTCCCTTATAGAGCAGAGCTGTCGCATATATGATTGCTGAGTGGGTACTGGAAAAGGATCATTGATTTTTGTGAATTGAAAAAAGAACAGAGAGAGCAGAGGAAAGCAAGACTATAGTCTAAGGCATTTGGGAGTTATGGGAGATTGAAACTGGTTTCTTCAATCACGACTTTCTGTAAATGTTCTAATTTTCTGCTCTTAAAGGCAAGATTGTCAAAGATTTCAGGGTTTTTTCCAGTTCTTGACAATCTTCCTTAACTTCACTAAGATATGCTTCTGTGATCCACTAGTCTGAACATGAGGCATGCAGGCACTAGGTATAAAAATTAGGGTTACAGAAAAGGAAAAAGAAAATAAAGTTCCAGGTGTACTGATAAGAACTGAATGGTGAAAAGGGAACTCCTGCCTGAGGGAGAGATTGCTTTACTTAGAATCATAGAATCGCTATGGTTGGAAAAGACCTCTAAAATCAGCAAGTCCAGCTGTCCAACTATACTTGCTATCTGTAGGCTGCAAAGATTTTGTATGAAGGGAACAAAAAAAAAAGATGTGAAGAGTAGAAAAGCACACTTCTTTGATCAAGAAAAACTATTTCTGTGAAACACTGTCTTCTGTTTTTAACGTGAGACACATTTGGATCTGTGAAGGCACTGCTACAAGTGTTAAAACTTTGCATTGCAAGAACTACAAGTTTGAGGACCTATGCATTTTTTCTCATCTGAACCAGCACCTTGCCAGGTTTTTTGACTACTATCAGTCAGAGAATCACAACAGAGAAGGCTACAGGGACCTGCTATATACAGTTCTAAGGTGAAAACCTTGTTAGTCTGTGACTACTTAATAGGGAAGAAGCTTGGAAAATTAGTGTGAGATAGTAAGATATCCACTTGTTTGTCACATCATCACTAAAAAGTACAGCAGCATCCGGGAGAGGTCAATAGCAGTCTTCTGAAGCTGTGTGTTTCATTTCGTCCAGCTGGCTCTTTAGAGTCAAAATCTGTTTTGACATCCTTCCTCTGTGTCAAGCTCTTTTAAGCTGCTCAAAAAAATGATTTGTACCTTGTGTTGCCATGACTTGGAAAAAAGTAAAAGAGAACCCCAGACCTTGCAGTTAGAGAAGTGAGAAGCTGCAGAGCACAGGTAGTAGCAAGAGAGCTCAGTGTTCCTACAGGAACAAACTCAATAGCAGTACTTCCCAGTTTTAAGTACAGGAAGGCTTTGGAAAGGAAAAAATAAGCATCACAGACTAAAAAAGTTTGGTTTCCTGTGGATTTAGTGTCATTATTGATAGCAAGCTATGACTGAAACTTTTCCCTTTTTAGGCCATTTAAAGGTACTGTTTCACATGTAGATACTCTACTGCCTAATACAAGCAGCTCTCTTTTTGGTTTCCTCTCTGTGGGAATCCTAGTGGTTTTTGTCCCCCACGACACACCAGTTGTTGACCTGGATTTCACATACCATGAGGATCAGTATGGATTAACAGATATATGCATTTTTGAGGACATAAAGAAACACATGTAATGTGATGTCTTTATCAGGTTAGAAATACATTTTTCAATTTTCAAAATGATTTGTGATTATCTTTTGAGGCAAAGGAGATTGGTAACACTGCTTATTTTATCCAAAAATTTTCTAAATACTATACTACATACTATTTATGCTATACTAAATATAGTATATTTACATATCATAGAAGTATCATATCCAGAATAAAACCCCTTGTTGCCAGTGATTTAAGCTGTCAAATAAAAAAGGTGTGCTGCTATCTAGCTGAAGAAATGGTATTAGCATGCAGAAAGCAATGCTGCTTCCTCTGGGAGGTTTTAATCAGGCCTCTTGTAGTGATTGAGATGCAATACTCTAAAACGAGAAAAATTATTAACAAAATCAAAAATCTAGAGTGCCTTTCACGCAAATATTCATCAGTGTATCTTATGTAATTACATAGTCAATAAATCAACATAGTGTGTAAGTGCTTCAGTCATGGTGTAAATATCTTAATGACTGAAACATCTTCACACATGAATAATTTATACCTGTATGATTCATTTTTCATATCCGTGCTTTACTTCAACGTGAAAAACTAATTCTTCTCTGTCAGAGAATGTGTGCTTGATTATTGCCTTCTGATTTCTCTTCCTCATGCTTCTTTTCCACCGTTAGACACACTCCATTTCTTCTCTTCTGTTTCCTCTAATGTAGTTATCTTATTTATTCGTCCTGTCTGCCTTGGTTTGTGTTCCCAGTGCATTTCAACAGGCACCTGGGAAATAACACTCAGGCATAAGCTGCTTGTGCTTATGCAGTTTCCCAAGTAACTGGAAAAAGGACCAGCATCTTGAAAGATTTACACATTTGCAACAGATATTTGCATTCAGTTTCCTCTCCTCGAGGCGACCATTGCAGAATAAACTTGTGCAAGGTGGGGTCTGCCATTTTCTGGATCAATATGTGTTAAAACCTTTGTCAAGGTTACTGATGACAAACATTGTTTGAGTCTTCTTCCTATGTATTTGTAAATGTGAAACTTGTGTGTCGCTCCAGAAACCACTGGAATCTTCAAAATGAAAATAATTGTTTCTCAGTGCAGGAATGGGAATAGGGAATACTTAAATTCTGGTCTGCTGCACATGCTTATTTGGCTGTTTGCAAGGCACTGCATGCATCCTGCCTTACTCAGACGTTTAACCAAGTCACCTAAGACAGGAATTTCATTGTGATAAATTCCTTCTTTAGTTAGTAAGAGAAAGACAGGTAGCTGCTGAGGGCAGTTCATCCAGCTTTAAATCTACTTAGTGCTTGAAGCTCCAGGCAGAAATGCTACTGGGTGGACTCTATTCTTTTGGCTCAGAATTTAAAGAGCAGTTCAGGTTTGTGGGGCAGCTTATTTTGGCAGTGCTAGTGAAGGTTGAGCCCTTAAAAATTCAGCCCTAGTTGTGTACAGAAATTGTTTGCCCAGATTTAATGACCACTTTCGAAATTGCTGAATCTTGCCTTCAAACCCTCAGATTTCAAACTTGAAAAAAAAGAAAACCAGCAGGAATCTAAAAATTATTACAAGTTGTGAGGGAAAAAGGAGTTATATAATAATTAACTGGCATTTTTCTGGTATTATATGTTATTCCATCCAACATTTTTTCACTCCATGTCAATATGCAGTTTGCCTACATTACACTCTAATGAGGAAGAGCACCTTCACTGAGTGTTTATCATTCTCTCATTCAATTTCTTGTATCATATAGATTGTTAGTTCTGTATGCTAATACAGTTTCACTGTCTCTTCTGTGCCAGTATTACATTTTTTGACTAATTTATTAGATTTAAGACTGACTGGAGTATCTTATATTTGCCCTCTCCCCAGCTGCTGTTCTTATACAGCTTCAATTTTAGTGTCTTCTGAGACACATCACAATTGAATGTTGTCTTTGTATCCTCACAGCTGGTTCCAATATGTTGTGAATACCAGTCTCTCCTGTTTGCTGGCAGGACATTTGGTAACTTTGATCCAGCATAAGTCTTCATTTATTCAGTTTTTTCTTATTCTGATAGTAAGCACCTCCAAAGGTTTCTGATAGCACTTTGTTTGTCTCAGTCTTTTTATATCCTTAAAGGACATCTTCTCTTACTGTATCTTACTGCACTGAGTTATTGATCAATGGGTACTGGTTAGTAGGAGTTCTCAGCCAGTCTCCAGAACGTACTTCACCCTGATCACTGCCGGCTTTGTCTTGGCATTTAGGAAGAAGCCTGCTGTCTTTTTGCTTTGTTGTGTCTAGCACTTGTTCTCCTGGGTAGTTTCTCACCACAGTCATCGATCATGACTTGCTCCAACTTAGTTTCCTGTTTTCTGTATTCAGTGTTGATCATTTACTCTCTATGTCCTGTTGTAAGGCAGTATTTTATCCAGTGGCAGGATGTTCAAATAATCTTCAGAATCTCTTCACATCTGTTTTGCTTTAACTTCTACTACTTCTAGGTGTTACGCCTCCTGTACTTTCGCCATTTTGTCCCTTCTTTTTGTGAAAGATTTCTTGTAGACCCTTTCTTTATCTTCTTCATTTGATTGTTATAGCTGCTGTCTACAGACCTTCATCTTCTTTTGTGAAAACTAGTTTAGCTTCCTTCTCTAACCTATTCACTTACTCATTTTTTCAGATAGTTTTCAACTGTTTTAATTAATTGTGTTTTTCCAGCATGTCTGTTTAAATTCCAGGTAATGTTTATCTTCAGTTGTTTAAGAGAATGATTCATTAGCACATTCTGTTTCCCTCATCTGGATCTCTGATTCTGACACACTCTGAAACTTCTGGACATCCCAGATTCACAATCTTCCTCTTGCTTTTATCATTTTCAACATCAAGAGCTGATTATTGACACCTTAAATGATGCTATTCCAGTATTTCTTGAAGTGGCATGTTACCTTGTTAGAGAAATAGAATAGCCATGGAAATTTTATGTGGGGAAAATATGAAAATGGCATAAATACCACATTGGTATAATACTGATATTTTGTTGTCTGATTTTAACAGATTCAGTAGCAACAGCTTCTGGGCCACTGCTAGTTGAAGTTGCCAAAACTCCTGGTACTGCTCTTGGGGTTGCACTAACTACCTCGATGTGCTGCAACAAACAGGTCATTGTCATAGACAAAATCAAATCTGCAAGTATTGCAGACAGGTGAGTGTGACAGAGGACTGACACTGCAGGTCCATGCATCCATTTTCCTTCTTTTTCTGTTTGGTCTGGTTTTAAAGGAACCCTTCCCTTTTTTTGAGAAAATCGACTGAACCAGGTCCTCTCAAGGTTGTATGTCTTAAAATTAGCACTTTGTCAGATCGCTGTTCCAGACTGCCGAGCCTGAGCCTTCCCGGACGCCATCTACTTCAGCTCACTCGTGGAGTATTCAGTGACATAAGCCAGCCCCCATGTAATATGTGACTGGGTGCTTGCACGATGCAGCACAGGAGTTTAGAGGTCTGCTCTGGCTATTAAATGTAACGCTGTGGCAGAGATTAGTATTTTAAAAAAAAACTGTAACCCACTGGAATTCTTGAAGTAAGCCCACCATATGGAACAGCTGTCAAGGGAAGTAAATTTTGAGGCTTTGCAACCTTGAAGTGTTCATATAGAATGTATCACTCATTCTTGTGGCATAGTGAAATGGAACTCCTTATGTCTGGATTCTTTTGCTGATATTTTAGAATACAAGTGAGGTATAAGGAAGACTGGCTTCTGTATTTCTAAATTGTTTTGCTGTAATATTTCCACTTCATTGAAACCTTTAAATAAAACCATTCAAACCATTAAAATTATAGCTAGATATTTTTCCCCAGTGGTCTGAACCTCTGCAACAGAGTTGTGGGATCTATTCTGGGGTGCGTGTGTGTGTGTATGTGTGTGCTTATACATATACAATATATTTCTATATTCATATCTCTATCTAAATTTTTTTTAAATATTACGTTTCAGCAGCAAATTCCTCCTGCATGTCCCCAGTCACCCTACCTTGTAACTCCTCTTTGGCAACGGTGCTTTTGGTAGCACCCACTTGTAGCAGTGAGTCTACAGCTCCTCTGTGGGCTTTTCCCTACAGTAGAAACTTTGAGAGTGACGGCCATTGATCCAGGGGTGTTCTCCAGTTCAATGGTGCAGGATGCTTTAATTTTCTCCCTCTGTTTTTTCCCATTTCGCAGGGGGTAACCAATTAAAGGAGCTGTCCACTTGACTGGTACGTCGGGATGCTGACTGCTGTGTTTGCATTTCTCAACTCATCCAGTAGCCAGTCTCTTGAGTGCAGCGAAATTTAGCAGATAGCCCCCTCCCCACCCCACTCCTAGAGTCACCATGCTAGCCCTGGTTTCATTATTTGTTTGACTACTGCATAATTTCATCATCATTTACAGCTTTTGTACTAATAAATGTTTGAATTATAACTCAAAAAATGATGAACTGGGTGCTTGTGTGAGGGATATGTGACCAAGTTATTCGAGTCTCCTTAAGCTCTTCTCATTTTATCCTGCTGCCATTCACACATATTTATAGAGTCAGCTACCCCATTGCAGTTCTGTGAGTGATGTCTTGGCATATGCTGTATTAACTGAATTGTTTTTAAGGTTTGTACTAATAGAGATAAAGTCTGACCAGTGACAGTGCCTACAAAACACAAATGTCTCTCGAAAAAAAAGAACATGTTCATAGTTGTCATGACCAGTTTGAAGGCAGAAAAACTCATGCAAGCAAAGAGCATACCTGATCATACCAAGATTTTCCCCTTTTATATAGATGTGGTGCATTACATGTAGGAGACCATATTCTGTCCATTGATGGCACCAGCATGGAGTACTGTACGCTGGCAGAAGCAACACAGTTTTTGGCTAATGCAGCGGATAATGTCAAACTGGAGATCCTTCCCCATCACCAGACACGGCTAGCGCTGAAAGGCCCAGAGCACGGTAAGAGGATCTGTAGCACCAAATACCTCTTTCTCTTTCTTTCTTTTACTTTGCCTGCCCAAGCTGAACAGTCAAAGCTATCGCCGCAGTTATGTCTGTAAATGTTGTTTCAGCTCCCCAGGTTATGCTTCTGCAGTTTCTGAGCAGCTCTGTGTTTTCTTGCTCTTAATGAACCCTCTGAGATTCCTATGGCCAGAGAGGGAAATGTTTTGCTAAGAAATGCCTCCACAAACTTGCAAGTGTACATAAAGGCACCTGTTGACTCTACTGTTGCAATTGTTGGGGGTGCTCTGAGATACTTCAGTAAATTAATCTCTACATTGATTCTTAAATTTAGAGTGGGGAAGTAGTGCCACAGCCAACTTATTTTCAGAATATTGACTTGATAGTTATGGTCACTTAATTAATAACACCTGTTCTCCCCTAAAATACCTAAACCCCTCCTGTATTTTCTCTTGTTAATGGCATTATTATTTATTGCCATCATCTTTTAAAGTGCTTCTGAGATTGCTTCATGGGTTCACTGTCAGTGCTTATGAAAACTGTTTGGAAACAGTTCCCTAGATTGCAGACCTTTTCACTGTGATACTTATTTCATACCAACATGCTTGAATAGAATGGCTTTCCGTTCTCAAATCAAATGTATATAAAATGTCTTAGTATTTGAAGATGGAGGCTGCCTGTCTTGTCTTCTAACTAGTCGTGAGAAAGTGGCTAATTCACAGTAATCCATAAATTGTCTAAAACAGCGCATATTGATAGACATCAAAACAGTAACAAGGGTTATCAAATACACAGAGAATAGGTACATGTGTTGCAGCGTGAACCAGTAGTACAATTTTTCTGAGCCTGTGGTACTGTGCTTCTGCCTCCTTTAGACCAAGACAAGACTTCTGAGGTCTCGAAATGTCAGTGATGGTAAATGTTCTGGGACATCCATGCAACACCCAGGTTGTCCCTTGATAAGTGGCGATCTAGACAGTTTCTCAGAGTAGGGAATACTGAACTAGTGACAGAGAAGACATTAGTTTCTCCTAGACCAGGGCGAACAAAAAGTAACCTTTGTAATTACATGTTCTCCCTGTACTCAGGGGGTACTCCCTGTACATTCCCTTTTCTACTTAAGCTGGTTAGAGCCACAAGGAGCAGAGGGTGACACTGCACAAGCAGAATGAGATGGAGGCCAAATTTGCAACATACTTCCATTCCTTTCAGTTATGACAGTACATTGCAAACAGATCTTTCTATTTTTTGAAGCAAAGATGTCATGCAAATAATTTCTGGATGGTTAAAGAATTTTGAAGACTGTTTCTTTTGGGAAGACAAGTACTGGGGCCAATGATTTGTGTAGATGATTGTATTACTTGAAGCAGATGGTTTGTTAACCAACATTTATAACAGATTGATGCTGTTAATGTTCTAGTAACCAGTGTAGATGCTTGGAAAAAGCAATGTTCTTGCTATGCCAGAGTTAAGAACTCTGTTACAAAATCATATGAAGGTGATCTGCAAAAGGTGATATATAAGCATCTTTTGGGGGAGTATCGCTAAAGTAATTAAGTTACTTTCTTCAGTAAGGCAGAGTAACTAGGATATTTACAGCCCTTTCCAGCCCCTCACCAGGTAGTGCTACCACAATATCATGACCAATTCAAGATATAACCGGCTTTATGGAAGCAAGTATCCTCTTAGAAACAACCTTTCATCAGGTGTGGTATGACCTAGAGGCTGCAGAGAGTGAAAATCTCCCTTGCTATTGTCTGGAATAAGCTGAGTCATTAGAGCTGTATCTGCTGAGCTCAGTTATTGGTCTTGTGGGAATATGTTAGGAATTTAAAACGGGCAGGAAAGTCAGTATATAAAATAAACTGAAATTTTAGCCCTAAAATAAAGTGAAGAGCTCTATAAAAGACAGGATTCCTTTTCATGTTTTTTTTCCTTTATACTGTGCTGCTGACATTCATTTCTCTTGCTGCCCCATTAGTTTTATGTTTACTATACACAACCCTGTACTGGAAAAGCTGAAATTACCACTAAATTACTATGGTTACACACAAAAGGATTTTCTTCTACAGAACTTTAGTTGAATTGGGACTATCCTTCTACAAGCTGAGCAGACTGAATTGTGTACTTTCCCAATTTGTAGGACATTTTTATCTCTACTCTCAGCATGAAAATAAAACATTAAGAAAAAAATCTCAAGGACTACCAGATAATTTCCTGCTGGAAGCAGTCTTTTTAATTAAACAAGGCTCACAGCAGCTTGAAAATAATGAAAATACACCTGGCCACATTGTTCTTATCAGATTTCAATTTTTTCACCATAGTTAAAGTTCAGAAATCTTGCTGTCTGTGCACGTAATTGAAGAGACTGTTTCATCTGAGAAGACATGCTAAGTCTCTAAGACACATAAGGCCATATCAGGCTGCTTCTGGTGTTTCTGGGACTTTTCTGGCTCACATGAGATTTTCCAAAGTCCGTGAGGGTGGTGGTGCCACTGAGTGAGGAACCACCCAGTGGTGGTGCTGACATTGTCAGTCTGGTGCTGACATTGCACCCCTCTCTTACTTTTGATATCTGATATTGGGGCAAAAAAATAATTCTTTTGATTAAAGTATGTGTCAGGGGACAGAGTGTGTTCTCAGGGAGGGATGCAACTCCAGGGCAATCTGACTGAAGACACAGGGCCAGGTCAGGCAGTTCCAGCGCCTGCAGGGTCTCTACCACTCCACCAGGCTGCAGGGACATAGTGAGCCCCTGTGCTCCCCTTTCCCTGTCCCTTCCCTGGTGTGCACTCCATAGATCCACCCTGTAGAGACAGGCATCGCTTTTGAGTCAGAAGGGGTAGTACAGCCAGGCAATTAGCAGATCAGTGCTCATGTAATATGAAGTGAAACCAAAGGACAGCTTTCCTTCTGCCAGGGCACAGGGCTTGCTGCGGTGGCTGCCCTTTCCCCCCTCATGGAATAAGCTATGAACACAAGGGTGTAGGTCCAACCTAAATGCTCAAGGCTTTGGGCTCCTGTTAAAGGCCAGCATGGGGACAGACAAGTCTGCAGCCATTATAGGTATAGCAGGTAGCAGAGGGACACAGGTCATACAGCTCATGGGACAAAGACAGCAAACTCTGTTTTATAGAAACAGATTTAGAAACAGTTTAGATTAAATATTAGGAAGAAATTCTTCACTGTGAGGGTGGTGAGGCACTGGGACAGGTTGCCCAGAGAAGTTGTGGCTGCCTCATCCTGGGAAATGTTGAAGGCCAGGTTGGATGTGGCCCTGAGCCACCTGGTCTAGCGAAAGGTGTCCCTTCCTATGGCAGCAGAGTTCAAACAAGATGGTCTTTAAGGTCCCTCCAAACCCAAACCATTCCATGGTTCTGTAGTATGGGTGAATCCCTTGGTGTTTTAAGACCAAAAAATTCAGTGAATACTTCCCGGTTTGAACTGTGCCTTTATGGTTCACCAAGGATACAGACATGCTGAATTTAATGATGAATATACTGTATTTAATCAAGGGAGACTTCAATCCCTTTCCTTTAAGATTTGACAACTGAAATGCTTCCCATTCTCTTAGTAAATACTGGTCTTCACTTTTAACACATCCCAGATTCCACATGCATAGAACCCGCAATTAAATAATCAAATACGGTCTCAAATTTCATCCAGTGAAGGATCACTTCAAAGTTTTGAAGATCAAGTTTAAATTTTAAAAAAAAACACACAGCAAAAACATAAAGTTGCAAATCCAGCTAATCAATAAGATCTCTTTTCTTTATTAACCAGGTTTCAGGATAGAGTTTTCCTGCTGCTGGCGTTGGGAAGTCATTTACTGCACAGAATAGCATAATGCCAGCAATAGATTGTGGCAAAATTAAAATGTCAATACAGTAAATGGAAATGGCAGGGAAGCATCTGCATTCTAGACAGTGCCATGTAAAGTATCTGGTTGGTATTTTTAAAATAGATTATTGCAAGCAGAGAGTTATTAACCTGCAGTTAGTGGTCATATGTAGTATCTTAGTACTTTCTGAGAAAGTTTGCATTCATAGCCCCTAAGCCAGAGGGAGATTAGAAATTGATTCAGTAATCATCATTTTTAAAACAAATAAAAAAAAAATTTAAAAACTCAATCAGAAACATTTTTTCTGAGAAAAAATATTGTTTCTGCTCCTCAAGTAAGATAAGAATTATCTTACTTTTATTATCACCCCTGATAAGAAGACAAGACCAGGTTATATTTTATTTTATTTTATTTTATTTTATTTTATTTTATTTTATTTTATTTTATTTTATTTTATTTTACTTTATTTTATATTTTAAATTTATTTTCTTTCTTTCACTTCTGGTTTGTGGTTTTTTTGGTTTTGTTTGTGCAATTCAGTTACTTTTACCTCTTCTCTGGTCCTTTTGTTTTCTGATTTTCCATCATCCCTTCATGCGGGCAGTGAAGGTTGAAAGAAGCAACAGGCAACTTACCTGGGATTCGTGTGCCAACAGCCACAGCAGCCTCTTCACCTACCACCATTATAACATCTACCACCCTGACCATTGCAGGATGCCAGCCTTGAAATTCCAGAAAGCGCCTCCTCAAAAAAGCCTTCGTAATGTTCCACACTTTTTCCTGCTGACATACTCTCTTCTCCTCTTCTTCTTCCTCCTCTTCCCTTCCTTCTTCTTTCACTCATACTTTTCCCATTTCAGGCTCTAAAACCTTTTCAGTTTTACAGATGCTACACTTTTTCATAGCCATGCCAAGGTTATTTCTGACATTTTACACCTTTTCCTCTCTGTAACAAAGCAGCCTTTGTAGACACGAAAAGGCTTGAAAATTCTGAATGAATCAGCTCTTCTTCTGTGTATGAGTAGACCATTGGATTGGAGAAGTGTATATAAAGCATGATTTTTGAATGCAAAGCATTGCTTACAAATCTGTCAGAAATTACCTACAAAAAGGCATTTCTAAAATCAGTGTATCTAGATATATTGATTTGCATTAGTTTGGGGATATGTGTTGAAAAATTTAATTTAACAGACTTTGCTTAAAGTAAGTTGTATACTATGAATATACCTTTTGTGTCTACATTATCTTTGTGAGCTTCCAGCAAGTGTTGTCATGAAATGCTGGCTTTACTTTTTCCTAGGGTCACCTGTGTGGTTTAATGTCTTTGTTATTGGAAATGCACAGACCATTCCTGTGCATCATACACAGTCTATACATACAGTGTTTGCTTAACTGATGAGTTACAGGCATGTGCCGCACTCTTCTGTGAAGACTGAGTGCTGTATGCCAAGTGTGTGATTTCTTACAGCAGCTCTGGTGTCTTCATCCTTCTCTCCTACCTCCATGAGTGCATACAGCCTGAGTTCCCTGAACATGGGGACCTTACCTCGCAGCCTCTACTCCACCAGCCCACGTGGGACAATGATGAGGCGGAGGATGAAAAAGAAGGACTTCAAAAGCTCCTGTAGGTGGTAACAGCATTTGCTCAAAAATGTGCAGTGAATGAATGGGTGGAGGAGGGGGAAGATGCAGAAAGAAAGAGTTGCACAGTACCTTAATTAATATACATATATTCTAGACAGAAGAGAGAGTTTCTGGTAGATGTAGGGAAACATAAGGATAAAGATATCTGTCCAATGCTAAAATGAGATGAGTAGATGCTATGCAGCATAACTATCTCATCTGAAATTTATAAAGGAATGTTTTCTTCAGACAGTGCTGGAAGAGTTTGTTATACTGTTACTGAAGTGTTTTCAAATTCCTTTTTTAACTCTTCCAGTGTCCATTAGGGAATAGAATTCATAGCTGAATAGTCAAAAACAGATAAGCTCAACCAGCTGTCACATTAGGGAAGGCAGAGCTTGCCACAGCACCTCCTAGGTAGTTCTTATGTTTACAGCTACACCATGACCTGTACAGTTATTTTGTACTCTCCCTCACGGAGAGCAACAAGTTACAGCCAAGACTAAAGAGCCTCATTTGACCACTGTCTAGGATTCAAAGTGTGGATTGCCTATGAGTCAGTCATTTCCCAAGCCAGAGCAGATCTCTTCAGGCTGTTCCACTTTGCTTATTGCTAAGCATTCGCTGGGCTGGAAAGAGTGTGGCTGTGTCAGTGCATTTTTTCCCAGACTCCATGCGAGTGCCACCTCTCTTTTGGCTTGTCCACCTTTGTGTGATCCACTGCAGCTCAGTTCCTCCAGAGCAGGGAGGTGAGAACTGCTCTGTAAATCATTTGCTCTAGGTAACAATGCTCAGAAGTCCACTCTGAAAGAGCTGAGCTGCTGCACATTACAGCGCTGCTGCTGTGTTTTAAAGATTCCCCATGGTCATAGTAAAACCAGAGCAAACCAGCAGCTTCTAAGGCCAGTCACTACAGAATTGTGAGAATACATTAGAGAGGAACTGAGGTTTTGCTTTCTTGCAGTTTTTGTTGCTTGCTTGTTCTTATTTCTTCTGTAAAGCACATATTTTTGCATAACATTTGCCTGTAAGTGCATTTTTCATTTTTAATCCGATCAGCCATTTTTCACAGTTCATCTATTGATATGTTAGCTTCTAATGCATTCTTTTGGACCACGGTGGGATACTGTGTCTGTCATGCTATGGTATCAGTAGAGGTCCAGCTCTTACATGTTCTCCTCTGCACATGAGAAACAGTAGTAGTGTTACACTAGTAGTAATTGATTTGAATAGTAAAATCAATGCAAAAAATAGGTCATCAATTGTGCTATGTTTTAACTGTTCAACAAAGGATGAAATCCTCAAAGCTAATCCTGTTATGGATCTTGGACACAGCTGTAACTTGCGTTGTTAAATTTTTCAGATATTTTTCCTTCAAGGAAGCCTCATCCATGTTATCTTGCAAAGACTCAAAACAAGGCCAGTGATGTGGCATTTAAGTGGAACAGTCACATAAGTACTGCAGCCCACCTAAAAGATTTCTCAGGTCAGAAGGCCCTGAGGATGACAAGCTGCTATGAGTAAACAAATCTCTAGATAGGAGAAGTTAGGACGAGGCTTAGCTGTGCAGTAGTTTATTACACATTTGCATTGTGAGGTCTTGATATAGAGCATTACAAAATACATGAAAGTGGCCCCATGACTGAGTGGTCATTACAACCTCATTGCAACCAGTGACTGCATCAACAGCCCTGAACTGGAACTGCCTTTGGAGAATTGGCTGGCCAGCCAGACTTGTTTGCTCTTTTTGTGAGTTTGCTTCTCAGCTCATGCAGAGTTCCTTACTCCGTTAGTAGACTTATATCCATACTTGTGACAGCAGTAAGAGCCAACTTAAGAGACACACACTGCTCTGAATGTCCTACAATGGACCAGGATAGAGCATGTCCGGTCCTGTACCTTTCCACTATCCATCAACAAGACTTGGAAAACCTCTCCCTTTGTGGGATGCTCATGAGAATCAGGTAGATTGACTGCTGTGCTTTTCATGGAAAAAGAGTAGCACGCTCTTAATTTAAGTGAGATTTTTTTTTTTCTTTAATCCAGTTGGATCATTTGAGAGTTTTATTAAGGTAAATTTTAATAAATCTTTTAGAATGTCACTTGGGAATAAAAATAGGTAGGTTGCTATAAAGTTTACTTTGCCAATTATTTAAGAATACTTGCACAACATAATGTGATCATGGCATAATTCATGAAGATGAAGTGTGATTGCACAAGGGATTACAAGACTTTTATGGTCATTATTTAACAATCATTGCATTAGTTATGCAGATCTTTCTAAATGTGTGGCTGTAAAAATTGAGGGCATGCCCTGCTGCCACAAGCTTTTTTTATGCCACTTGTTTTCAGTTTTTATTCTTCCTCTGCTTTTTTTGTTTGTTTGTTTGTTTGTTTGTTTAAGGTGTGGGATTCATTGTGGAAACAGATTATTATTTCATTAAAGTTTAAATCCCGCAGTATTTTGTAACAGGTCCCTATTAGTGGTTGGAAGTGAGACATAATTTATACCAATTTACATTACTAGGGTTGCATATCTGGTAGAAATTGGAGAGGGTTTTAGACATGCATGGGTGCTCTTTTCTCAACAGCTATCAGGAGGAATTGCGAACATTTCTTGATTTCTTGTGGGTCAGAGTGGGGGACTGGAGGCATAATAATAACCCATATATGCACCTTGAACCACATCTTGTTCTGCTTCTTGTATAAATGCAGGCATAAAAGTAACAAGTACGTAGTCTTCAAAATCAAGATCATTATTTGCATAACTGCAGAGCATATAGCAAACCAGCCCCCAGGAATGTTGCTAAGAGTTAGACAAGAACTATACAAGTATGCTGGAATGTACCCCTAGCAATAGCAACCAGTGTTCACTGGAACTACAAACACAGCTATGTCCCCTTTTTTTCAATCAACAACGCTGCTTCCTGGCCTGTAAAAATTCTAATCTATCAAGAATCAAAAAAATGTCAGTGTTTCTTGCTGCAGTTACTGTTGAGTTACAAACCCCAACATGCTCTGAGTCATGGGTTTGGGTACCTGTGACGTTTTACAGAGTCTTAGGAGATAGCTGTTCTTACATGACTAGGAAGGATAATTTTCATCTCTGGGGGGTTCTTTTTGTTCCCGTTTCTCTTTCCTTTTCTTTCGGATTGGAAGGAGTTCCTAATTGTCATACTTAAGAGTCGACATCATCAAAATGTTTTTCAGAGTGAGTTTTAAATCCCACAGATAGTGACTTAATTTCCCAATGTGAATTAAAACTTCTGCTCTCCTGAAAGTTGAAATAAATTTTATGAGACATTTAGGTTCCTGGTACGATGTTATAAAAAGAGTAAGGAGGTTACAGAGTCAACTAGATACCTGCTGCATGGGGGGAATAGATACATAAGCAATGGGAAATAGAGATGAAGTTAACAAGTAATTGTTATATGACCTTTAAGAAAGGGAAAATTGAACTTCTCTGAGATTGGATGCCCTACATTAAGATGTTTCTAGAAGGTGTCTTAGGTATTATATTAATTTATTTGGTTTAGTTATATTTTAGCCTTTGCAGCGGTGAGGGCTGGAGAAACCTATTTCTCACATGCAGTAAAACCTAGAGCTGATGGAAGTTTCTAAAAACAGATTTTTAGTATTTGCATTTGTGTATGAGCATGTCTTATTGAATGCAGATAAAAGAAACAGCGAGAAGGAAGCTACTGAGTATCTGAAATAATGCACAATTCTTACAAAGGAAACTTAAAACAGGATATGAGGGAGAACTCACAGTAATTTGGAAAAGACAGTTTTAGAGTGGGAAGGAGCTTTGCTGGGAGAAAACAGAAACTTGTGAGGTTTTTGGCAAGTGAAAGTCATGCAAAGGACTGTCATTGCCAACTGTGCCATATCTATCAGATTTATACTAATTGATACAGAGCAGAAGTCTAATGCTTGCAGCCCCATAGTGTGGGAAAATACTTATATAACCTCTGACATCTTCCTACCATTGTGCTAATATTGTCTATAATGTCAATTTTTTTTTTCCCACATTTAAGAGAAAAAAAAATGCACAGGTAAACTATCCCTCAAATAAACTGTGAAATTTTACCTGATTCTTAGCAGCTGCTGCAGGCCAAAAAGGATTTTGAAGGAAATTAGAGCTGGAGAGGTAATGACATAGTTTAC
This sequence comes from Promerops cafer, assembly GCA_013398275.1. NCBI lineage: Eukaryota > Metazoa > Chordata > Aves > Passeriformes > Nectariniidae > Promerops > Promerops cafer. The sequence goes on from VZSE01003882.1 coordinate 405,256, forward strand.
TAACAAAAAAACATTCCAAATCCTTGGCATTGGAGGAATTACCATTACTGAACAGGAACTGAAAAACTCCAGCTTTCTGTGTATGACATAATGAAAGGCAATAGTTTTTTGCTGGAGGAATTCAAACAATAATACAATAGACATTTAGACAGAGTTCAAGGAGGCAAAGGTGCAGTCTACTCCTTTCATAGGTAATTGTATTGAACCTCAGTGTTGTTTTTATCTTGACTTGTCCTGTACTGCAGCCTTTGAGAAAAAGTGTGAGTAAAGCAGGAGAACAGAAGTAGCTGCCTGAGTTTCTCATAGAAGAGTCCCTTAGCGGCTTTGAGAGACCCCACAGAACTTCTTTTCTCACAGTCCCTTGAGATATACTGGCTGCCAAAACAGAGTGGTTTGTTCAACTTCCTTATATTACCCCGTTAGCCTAACAAATTGCTGACTTCTAGTAAACCTGTACAAGAAGAAGGCATCCTTATTTCTTGCAAGTAAGCCTGATCCATGCGCTTTGTTGCTAACAACAGTGAATTGCTATGAGATGTTCAAAAGAAGAATCTGCCTGAATAACAGCTGGGCTTGTGCCTCCAATTGCCTTAGTTCCTGTTAAAGTTCTGCTTATCCATGCCTCAAACCTAATGCAAACAGAATTCAAGGATGTCCTGAGATTTTTGGAGTGGGGATATCAAACACATTTATTTTATTCAGAATAAGAACTATCTTTTTGCATTCCAGCATCCAACCAGATGTTTTCTATTCTCTTATATGCCATAACTGTTTATACATAATTTATAAACTTTAGACTAAATTGACTTTTAAAGAAACGTTTCATTGACTAGATTTATTGTAAAGATCAATTTTCTCAAAAAGCAATGGAACTTCTGGTGTATATGAATGTCTTTCCTCCTGGTCTGCTCTGTTTTATAGTGTCTTTAGCCTCTAGCACTGTTGGTTTGGCTGGGCAGGTCGTCCACACAGAAACCACAGAAGTAGTGCTGACAGCTGACCCCATAGTAGGGTTTGGGATACAGCTCCAGGGCAGCGTGTTCGCTACCGAGACCTTGTCTTCTCCACCGCTCATTTCCTATATCGAGGCTGACAGTCCGGCGGAAAGGTGAGGCTCTTTAATTGACTGCTAAATACATTGGGTGAGCATTCCTCGGGTGCTTTGGGCTTGTTGCTCACTTTCAGTTTGTCACGAATTGCAGGGCCTTGCTCAGTGGAGTGGGGCAAGTAATACACTTTCTGTTCTGACAGTGGTGGTGCATGGACTTGATCAGCTACTAAAGAATGACAGGCACCAGTGTTCTGACCATACAGAGTCCTCCAGAAGGAGACTGGAAGCTATATTCATGCAAAACAAACAAACTAACGAAAAAACAATCAAAAAAATCAGTGAAGTCAAAATAGTGATAATTGAGCGTGCCAGAGGGAAAGCTATATCCAGGTCTGTTCAGTTTTGGTAAAGAATCAAATCTTAGGGAATACCAGAATTTTGACTTACTAATTATTTCAATTACATTTTTATGCTTACATATGTATTTAATCATGTCATGAGAATGATAGCAGTTGCACAGACAAGCACCAGCTGCCATTTCACATGCAGCCCGGGGTCAGAGGCACAAATGATGTCCATGGGTGGGGTGGAAGCATGAAGACCCCTCTTCCTGGGTCCCAGCACCTAGAGGGCACAACCCATACTGGGAGTGCTTGATAGTGTTGTGGTGCAAAGGGACAGCAGCTTCTGTGCCTAGGTAGACTGTTGAGCTGCTATGCCGTGGTTGTCCTGCAAGGTCTGGTTGGGTGTGTCTGATCAGATGGATCAGAAACTGTGTGTCCAGCCAAACCAGGGCAGTGACATGTCCCTGTACTCAGCACTGGTGAGGCCACACCTCAAGTGCTGTCTTCAGTTCTGGGTCCCCCTTTATATGAAAGACATTGAGGGGCTGGAGTGTGTCCAGAGAAGGGCAGTGGAGCTGGTGAAGGGGGCTGGAGAACAACTCTTAACATGAAGCAGCTGAGGGAGCTGGGGGTGTTTAATCTGGAGGAAAGGAGGCTCAAGGGGAACCTTATAGCTCCCTTCAACTACCTGAAAACAGGATGGGGATTGGTCTCTTTTCCCAGATAATGCACAACAGGACGAGAGGAAATGGCATCAAGTTGTGCCAGGGGAGGTTTAGATTGGATATTAGGAAGCATTTCTTCACTGAAAAAGGTTGTCAAGGACTGGAACAGACTGCCCAGGGAAGTAGATCAGACTCAATCCCTGGAGGTATTTAAAAGACATGTAAACATGGCAATTCCACACAGATAAGGTGGACTTGTCACTGCTGGGTAAGTGGTAGGGCTCAGTGATCGTAAAGTGATCTTATTTTCCCAACTGAAATGATTCTGTGATTCTATGATACTGCTGGTTCTGGTAACATGCACATCTGATGATTGTTTTGTATCATTTTGTACCAAGGTGTGGGGTGCTGCAAATAGGAGACAGAATAGTGTCAATAAATGGTATCCCAACAGAAGACAGCACATTTGATGAGGCCAATCAACTGCTCAGAGACTCCTCTATCACCAACAAGGTCACTTTGGAAATAGAATTTGATGTTGCAGGTATGAATGTCCCGTTATTCTGTCTTGAAAGAAAAATGAAGGAATAAATCCCAAGTACATTGCAGGTGTTAGGCATCTGAGGTAGAGGTTTTCTTCTCACATCTACACCATTCAGTTTTCAACTGACCTATTTGAAACCTTTTTTGTACAGCTTTCTCATTTCACACCGTCCTGCAGTCTGCTTCAGAAAGCAAATAGAAATGACAGGTCCTGTAGTAAGATCTGGTGACTGTCTCTCCTCTGAGTTATTTCCAGACATTTTTCTGGCCTGAGATAAAAACATTCTGCTAAACAGAGACAAATCCTCTACAGGCCAAATAATGAAATGTTTTGCAAGACAGAAAAGTAATAAAAAGGGTGGAAAAACAAAAAACTCCTCAGGTGTTTCACTTACAGTATCTCTAAATAAAATAATAGAAACTGAATTAATGAAGGCCAGAAGAATCATTGTTAATTTTTCTGGTGAGTATTATTACTAATGGCATTCCTTTATTCTGTAATGTGTTCAAGCATATAGAATATACCCAGAAATCATAAACTGTGCATATCAAACAAGTACACATTATGTGTGTGCACTGGATTCCTTTTCTTCCCAATAGATGTTAAACCCATGGCAGTTACCTTAGTGGACAGTTAAAAATAAGTGTTAGTCCTGAAGCAACAAAGGTCGAAAATCCTTATGACTCAATCTCCTGTCCTTTTAATTAAAAGCTGTCTGCCAGCAGTAGAATTTTCACATGTGCTCACAGAACTTGCACATGAGCTAAAAACCTGCAGTATCAGCTGGCTGCTGGCCCATGCAATCTCCACAGATTCAGTTAAACCTTAAAAGAAATTGAGTTACCATGAAATTACCAGTAGAGTTATAAATCATACCTCTTTCATTTTACCGCCCATGTTTCATCCCTGCCTTGTGACTCTGATGTGATTTCATCAACTTACATGTATAGTTCCATGCTTGTGGAATTGCTGCGCCTTATAAATTATCTAACATTTAAAATATTTTTTTATAGAATCAGTTATACCAAGCAGTGGAACATTTCATGTGAAACTACCAAAGAAGCATAATGTGGAACTTGGGATCACCATAAGTTGTAAGTCAAAGTGCTTATTTTTCAGACCACGTTTGTGGGATAATCTGCAGATAGTAGATCATGTAGCTACGGACTCACATTTCTTTTGGTATAAACTTCTTTTTCCTTTTTCTAACTTCTTTTTTGTTTTTTCTCTTTTGAAATACCCTTCTGTAACATATCTATACTCCCCTTCAAGTAGTTAACAAAACCAGAAGTTTGCCAAATCTAATGTTTGACTTATTCCTTCATGCATAGTACATATTTAACTCCTATTAAAGTTATTTATTTAGAAAAAAAAAAAAGGAATCAGCAGAATTAGGTCCATGCAAAAGTATTTCCATAGCTGTGAAGTTTAAAGCAGAGTCTGTCATGGTCTCTCACAGGCTCTTGAAAAGAACCCCACTGAATGGAAGGGTCTCAGAGACATGAGGATCCACATACGAAGGGTTATTTTCTGCTTCAGAACCCAGATACATCCTCAGTCTCTAGAACTTGTGGGCAGTCCTGAATGTGTGGGTCACAACAAAATCCCCTTTCACTAGGGATTGCGGAGATTGCCGAAGGTCACAAGGGCCTGCATCAGTCTGTTTCTCAAAAAATATTTTTTGCTGTGGTTTAAAATTAAAAGTGTTTCTATACTGTTTTATTTTGTGAGGAGACAGTAAAACAGTGTGTTAGAACTGGATTTTGACCAGGTAAACTCCGGCATACTGAGTTCAGCTCTTGATGGAAGGAAGAACAATCCATATCAAAGTTAATGGGCTTGACACTGCAGAATCTGGTGTCATCAGAATTAACATTCTTTTATGGCTGTGGCCTTTGTTAGGCTATTAGTCTTTCTTTGGAGTTATTGATGTGGCTTGGGGGAAGATTGGGCTTTGACTTGTATTCTCGAAGGTTTTACCAGCACAGTGGAATATGGTTAATCAAAGGTACAGCAGGGATCTCAGTGCTAAGGATTACATCTGAGGAACAAATGAGAGACACTGCAGGCCTGTTTGCTTGTGTTGCACACTTGAATGAGTAACTGTTAGTTGCTGTAAGATGTTATGGGATGCTTGAAGCAAAATCAGAGGTCTGCATGTATCTGTGCAAATGAAAATATTGTGAAATGAGGAAACCTGGAGCGAGACTGTTCTATTTAAATGTTATTCTTAGGATTGATAAAGGATTATAAGGTTATTGGAAAAATATTGTCTTCCTAGTAATTTGATAGGTGCTGTTTTTTGGAATGCAGACATCTGGGGTTTTTTTGTCTGTAAGAATAAACTTTTAATGGAAAGCTAATGTTCCTGGAATTTAGTATTTAGCACTCCTCTTCCAAACTTTGCACGCCTTACTGATCTGGAATTTAATTCCAAAAATTACTACTTTATAAAATTAGTGCTTTATATAATCAGAGTAACATGTTGTTGGTCTTAGCTCTGCTCTTGTGAATATACTGCAGTATCTTTAATGTTTAAATTTAATTATCTGTTATATATAATAGTCTCATTAAAAGTATTTAATGCATATAAAATTTATCTAGGATTAATTATTTACATGGTTTTAAATGGTTTATATTAATAACTGGTAGAAGTCTTGAATTGCTGCATGTCATGCTTGCTTTTCAGTGTTCTGCTGTTTTACCTAATTAACTCCTAAATAAGGCAGTATGATTTGAAGAATATAAGCGTTTTATATTCATTTTGTCAAATTTCTGTCAGGACACTTTAGCGCGTTAGCGTGCCATTTATTACTGATATTTGCAGAAAGCTATATGATTTCTTTTAAGAAACAAATACTAAGGGAAACTTAGCAGAGTTCATATGTCTGAAGCAGGGGCGATGGAGGTGATCAGATTTATTCACTTGTGGGCTTGATCTCTTAAAAGTGGTAGAGACCTGTTTCATCTTCTTCCTTCTCAAGTTAGTGGAGTTAATGGTAAATGAGAAAGGGCTATTAAAACATTACAGAGAAACACCTTTCTTAACTTTCCATGTCTCTGATTTAGTTTGGGATTTGTATGAGAAAGTCAGGAAATTGCCTAATCTGACAGACAAGACAGACAGTTTTGGTCAAACAGGACATGCAACTTCACTTTGGGCTGGCATGTGAACATTTGTCGATTTTTAAGTCCAAGAGTTCTTCTAGGTCAGCTGTTATGAGTCAGAGATCTTAGAAGAGGAATTTATTTCTCTTTCTTGGAATTGTTTTCCGTGGTAATGAACACCAAGACTGCTTGCATGGAGTTACAACCAGGTGCTTTATTGAAGGCATGTCTGAGGTGACACACAACACTAAAGACAATTAAGCTAATTCATGGTCTTTGAAAAACAAGACTTGTAATAGGAGAAGAGACTTTCCTTAGTTTCAGATTTATTAATGCAAGAGAAAAAGAACAGAAAAAATTAAAAATCCCCTTAGCATAACCCCTTAAAAGCAGGTCAGAAGAAAGTTTCATGAGCATCATTGTTAATATTAATCCAGGGCTCTGTGTTTTGGATAATTCCTGTCAGTTACCTCCCAGTATACTGGTCTTGCCCACTGCTGCCTTCACACACACGTTGCAGTCCTATCATTCATCCCTTATCTCTGCAATATCTGTCTAATTTTACCCATGACAGATACTTACACTCAATAAAGACCTTATTTCATATTTTGCAAATACACGTGACTATATATTTAATGCTTCACATATCACTAGTTTCACACCCAGTTACCTGATTAGAGCAAATAGAAGGTCTCAGTTCTTAAAATTATATCATCCAAAGCACAGGAGTATTCCTGTGCATGTGATTATGCTTTTATGACAGAATCATTCCCTAGAAGAAGGAACACTTACAAGTAGTGCTAGTAGTACTCAAAGCTGTTTCAATTTATTTGCCATTGACATTGACTTTAGACCGTGTAATGAATATAGATTTTTCTTTTTAAAGACAGAAACCTTTTAAAAGGTTTTTGAGGCAACTGGCTACTTTATCACAGACTAATTATTTTTTTGTCAAATACATTGAATGATGTCCAGTAAAATGACTTACTAGTGGATTCTGGTAATTGTAGTTAACAGCTTTTTTTTTTCTTTTTTTTCCTTTTCTTTTTTTTTCTTTCTTATGTAAGATTCTGATATCCTTACTGGTAATGAACTGCAGCACCTTGCTTCATAATCTCTCTGAAGCTAATGGGACTACGCAAGGAATAAGAAGCTGCAAAGCTGGTAAGAATATCAGAATCTCACCCAACTATCATCCGTTTCTCTGAGTCACTTTGACCAGCAGCTATACTGTAGTCTGCTTTATTGTTTTTGTATTTCAAGCTTTGTAAATATCTATTTACTAATTCTCATTGATGATGAGAATTTATTTTCTAAAGCATGCTTCTGTATATTTTGGGATTTCACCTGGCAAGCTCTACTTAATTTTGAAACATTACAAGTAATTCTTTTCAAGACAAAAATATCAACAGATTTCTCAGCTGCTCCACATGAACCAATACTTAAGGAACAAAAGAGCTGCATCAGTGTAATTTTAAAAAGCTCCTTCATCTATGTATTAATCACACTATTCTTAAAAATGTCTAGTAGCTGTAAACCAGCATTGTGGATAAATGAACTGACTTTCTATAAAAAGTATTTTTACATCACATGAGCATTTTCCTTTGTTTGTTCAGTTTGTTCAGAGCTTGATCAAACTCCAAAGTTTGAAGCCAGGCTGAGAGTAGTGAGTTTTGCCTGGGTGGTGGGTGAGATGTCCACCCCAAAATCTGTTGAACTCACTTTGTGGGGGGGTTTTGTTTGACTTAGCAGTGAAATAAGAGAGGAACATTGCTTGAGGGTTTTTTTTAACGTAATGGAACAGCTGGTACACAGAACTGACAATACTTTATTGAACTTACTTTCAAGTGGCTGGGAAAGTGTAGGGTAGAGACCTGGGATGGAGACCTAGGGTCATAGAGTAATTTAAAGAGAGAGAATAAACAACTTGCTTAAGAGCAGCTGTTTCGCTGCAACACTAAATTTAGTACCTGTACAACTTTATGCACTCGTCAGTCCACTTGTAGTTATTCATACAGACTCTAAGGTCTCTACAAAAGCTAAACATTAGGTAGACTAACAGCTGGAACTGGGAGGAGAAAAGGTGAGATCTTCATTGGACAACCAGAATGGGACGAGGAGAGGAAACAAGTGGAAAGCTGTAACAGAGAGGCAGCAAATGAGGGGAGAGACTGAGCTGTGATCAGGATTAGGGGCAGCTGGGACTTGAACAAGAAGGCTGGACATGGGTGAGTGGTAAGGTGCTTCATTTTTAATGGCCTCTTAAAATCAGAAATAATTCTGAAGTGGAAACTTGAAGCTGTACGGTGTCAGTTTAAGCTTGCATTAATTGATGTGGATATATTAACTGGTCAAATACTGCTTTCCCACTGGAACTCTGGTTTCTCTGCTCCCTGGGGAGAGATGAAACAGTGGTGTGTAACAAAGGGGATGGAGGCTGCATAATGAATGAGATGGAGAATTGCAGAAAGACAAAGGAGGCGATCTCATGGTCAAGGTGGTTTAATGCTACTCTAGAGAAATTAGGGTGGTTTTTCTTTTCTCTGCAAAAGACGTGCTGAGAAAAGTCATTCTGGGAGTGGGGTGGAGATTTTCTACACGTGGCTGCTTGATTTTATGCAGAAACATTGAGATCATGAGGTTGCACTCACAGAAATGCTGCTCATCTGCAGCTGTTGCTGAAAATGCCAGTAGTTGTATTTGGGACATAGAAGCTGTGATACTCTACAAACTATTGTGAGATATAAAGGCATGGGTATCTCAAATCGCTCACTCAAAACTGTCATACTTTGACCTAAATTTTCTTATGTTTCCTTTCCTCATCTGTAAAATCAGCACAATATTACTCAATCTTCTTGCTGGAGACAGCATCTGTTCACCAGTGTTTTGGGAGGCAATCTTAGGCTATGGTAATGTGCAAAAAGGTACAAAACATTCAGGAGGAAATGAATGATTTTATCTCTGCAACACAACTTGAATAATTTGTAGGAAGTATGCCATGAGCATTGAGCAATAACAAAACGAAGTGTGGTGTATCTGCTTCTCAGCGTGGGGGGATTCATTTCACACAGAGCTGTGTTTGGTGCCTACAAAAAGGCTTTCATTTTCCAGACCAAATAATAACCCAGGAGTACTCTTAAAATACTGCTGGTTCACACTTCCTCAGTTTGAAATGACACTAACTTTGTTTGCAGCATCATAATCTTTGCATCCACATGTACTCTGTGGCTCTGCTCTTTGAGCTGTGCTCTTTCCCTCATTTTGGTTCCTCCTCTCTTCTTTTTACAATGATGGACTGTTTTCTTAAGTTCTGGTAATTTTGTAGGACAGTTTCATAAAAAATATTTCAAGACTCAAACCCTAGTCTGCAGTGGGTAGCATATAACCTCAGAGTAAGGCAGCCCAGAGGGTAAAAACATAGAATTAAAAAGTAACTAAAGTGATACTCTAAAATTTTAACAAAATACTAATTAGTAAAACAAACCCAAAGGATTCAGGTAAATTATGGAATTATAATATATTTGACCCATGACATGAAAGTATGAGAAACAAGCTATGAAAATTACATATCTTGCAAAAAGTTAATTACTGTTCTCTAAATTGAAACATAATCATTTCCTGAGAGCATGCCATTTTAGACAAATTTCTAAAAATTCTTCAAAGTCCTTGTATGTCTCTCTTCTGGACTTTCACATTGCATTTGAATATGGCTGTTTAGCAGTTCTTGAACAGTTCCTTTGGACATTCAAAGGCTGTCTCAGCCAGGGCAGCTAAGGTTAACAAGACCTGTTAGCATATTGTGTTGGAAATGTCATTATTAATTTACCGTAGCTGAAGATCTCTCATTTTGCATCAAAGAGAAGATTCATGAGCTGCTAAAGTAACTGACATCAGGATTTTATAGGTGATCCTCCAATATGGGCAGCTTTTTGAGTGATTGTCAGTTCAGGCATGGGAGCCTAATGGAAATGTACATTCTGTGAAAGAATGCAGAAGGCTCAGTACACAGAGAAGAAATGGTGTGGAGCAGTTGAAGAACCCTAAATGTGCAAAACTAATTAGTGCTTTCAGGAGAACTGAAAGCATTATACCATATGGCAATGTTTTAATATCAGCACACTCTTTGTTAACAGTCCCAAAAGTCTGTCTGTGTTCACCACATGGAGCACCTCCTGGACAGAGCAGCTGTAGGTGATATTCTTCCCAAAGGTAGTCAGCACGTGCCACACAGTTGTCTAACAATGTGTCTTCATCACCCTCAAATTCTAAGCCAACTGCTTGCCATATCAGATCTTCAGTGCTGTCTTCTGTCAGCAAATGGATGAACCCTCCAACACAATGCATTCAGTGAAGCCACTTAAAGAAACAGTCCTCTGGAAGTAGGTAGTGATCACTGTTGTCTTTCTCTGGTGTATTTAACTGCTTCCTAGGCAACTAAAGGTCAAGCAAAATTGCAGAGCGAATTTCCTGGCCAAGGGAAACTTGTCAAATACTTTTGCACAAGTTGGTAAAGAATTGCAATGCCTGGCGCTGAAGAGCAGAGCGTATTTTTAACCATGAGGGACAGACAGAAAAATTGACCATTAGTGTCAGATTCTTCCAAAAAGAGATAAGTGTGCAAGGAGAGGAGTGGTGGGAGTTTTACTAAACTGACTGGAATTGCAGGGCTTCTAGTAGGTATCCCCAGTACAAAGTTGGGAAAAGTCCACAATTCTTAAGGTCCAGGAGCAGTACAGGGGGCAAGGTTATTCACTGAAAGAAGCACGGGTTGCTTCAGAGGAAGCAGTGAGTTACAGTGAAGCAAACATCGGTGTGATGTAAGCTACACCTGTGCAAACATGGCAATAGTGTATCAGCCCAGTGGGGTGTGTGGCCCCTGTCCACAGCATCTCCTTTATTGGGAAGTGGATTCCTCCTTCCCACCCAGGACGCATTACTTTCATACCTCTGCCTTAAGCACTGGATGGGACAGAAGTGGATGGAAAGAATGTGGACTAGCCCACTCTAGATATTTTGCCAGAGCAGCTCTGTTGGTCAGGGATATAGTGTAGCAGGATTTATTCTGGCAAAAGATCATCAGTAAAGATTATAATGACAGAAAGTCTTCTTTATGTGTTACAGCTGCGCAGAATTTTATGGTAGATCACTGGAGCTGTACCGTGATGTCTTCACATGGCTCAGTCCTGGTCTAACCCAGAATTCAGACATATCAGGCTAAGTTCACTTTGTACCTGTCACCGCAATTCTGAAATTTTCTAATTTTTGAGGAGTATCCAGTCTTGCCAATATGATGCTGGTGTTTGTTTGTACCTGAAGTTCAAATAACTTAGGGGTAGGGAAGGAATATAATACAAGTAAAGAATGTGTATGAAGTATTGGTTTATGGTCAAATTTAGTCCATCTGCATATCCAGAAATAAAACCAGATGTCTGTATATATTCTTTATTACAGCTCCATCAAGTAGAAAACCAGGGGACCCTCTGGTTATTTCTGATATCAAGAAAGGAAGTGTTGCTCACAGGTAAGACATTAGAGCTCCCAATAAAAATCTGTTTATATGTGTAACCAGCCAAATTCAAGTTAAACAGAAAGAGCTTGTGCACTTTTTTTTTATAAAAACTTTCATGAAAAGTTAGAAAATAGAAGGCATATTAAGAAATAATTGTCCTAAAAATCCATCTTGTTTCTATAATAATGTTTAGACCTTTTAGGATACTTTTCTTTTAATGTTACTTGAGTTTCATGTAAGCTTGTTCACTTGTTGGCAGAACTGGGACACTTGAACTGGGTGATAAGTTGCTGGCAATAGATAATATACGACTTGACAACTGCTCAATGGAAGATGCTGTCCAGATCCTTCAACACTGTGAGGACCTTGTAAAGTTAAAGATCCGCAAAGATGAAGATAATTCCGGTATTAGCAATGACTATTGCAGATTTGTGTGTATTTTCAGGATTTCTAGAGCACATGGGATTTCTTTTAAATTTTAGTGAAATGTTTTTTTCTAAACATGTCTGGTTTATGCTAATGATAATCAGAAAATGTCACCTAAAATAATTTTAATGGTACATAAAGTGTTGAATTTTCTCACTGGCTATACTGCTTGCAGGAGCTGCACTGCAAAAATAGCTGAAAAGACAATTGGCCCCAGGTGCAGCCACATAGAGTTGATCTGTTTCTTACCAGAGTATTGGGATTTTCTCTGCTTTTAAAATTGGAATCATGGTTAGCAAAGTATGGATCCCTAGGCTTCAGTTCTCCAGCAGTGATGTAGTGTGTGCTTTGTCCATAAACTTGAAAATTTGACTTCGGTATGACTGTTCACGTGCTCAAAGGTAAGTAGTACTTTACACACTGTGCTGGATATCTGATGGAGGAGCCATGTCTGATCATCCCAGTGGAATAATGGACCTGACATAATTTTCTACACTACACCTATTAATAGTCTTGCGTCTTCCCTATTGAGGATTCCATAAGAGCAAAATTTCTACCTGGAGATAATAAAGTGAGTTCTGTTATGCATTGTAGTGCAAAGGAAGTAAGACAGTTATAACTACTATTACTGCTGGTGTTTATATTACAGTGTTACACAAAAGCACAGCTCTTTACAATCTCACAGCAAAAAGGCAGAACCTGCCACACTTTATTATTTGAAATTAAGTGCAAGTGTTGAAGTGGTGTTTAGAATTGCACTAGAAGACTCTTTTCCTTTTTCTTTCTCACTCCTAACTGATATTGAAAGCAAACAAAGTATCGTCTCAGTATTACAGTACAAAGCAAAGGCAGCTGCATTTAGTACTTTGTGCAAATTGTTGCTGTAATTGAAATGTGGATTTCAGTCTCCACTCATGGAAAATAAGATCTTTGCTCTCCTAGGTATTGCGCACCATGGTGTCTGGTACAGATCTTAGTCTCAGTGGGATTCTTATACCACAATTTTCTTTAAGCACTCACATTGCTTGTTTCATAGTTACGTGATATATCTCTATCAAGATTCTCACACAACTCCTGTGTTTTATCCAGAAATGATTGGTGTAACTGAGCAGATTTAAATGTAACTGGATAGCTACTCAGAAACCTACTGAAAAAAAAAAATCTTTATACAAATTATTCTTGTAAGAGTTGACTAAGTGTCAAAGCATAAATGAAAGTATTTATAGCAGATTTCAGGTACTTTGAAATTTAAAATGAGTGAGTGTCTCCTGAAATGTTGAGGAAAAAATATTTAGTGGCATAACAGTAGCAAAGTAACAAAAAGTGTATCTCAGTTAAAATAATTCTTTGTGTATTTGCCATTAATTTACTTATGAAAGTTTTTTTCTCACAAAGGAAGAAATGTGCTACTCAAACCCAACAGAGGAGAATAGTAAATTCCCTGAGAAAATAAAAGCTTGATGCTAATTGATGAGTAGGCATCATGTTTTGAGCACTCCAAAACATTTTGTCAGACACAGAATAAGATTAAGATCTAAACTTCTTTCTATTTTTCACTGTGTGCTTTTTTGAGGAAGGTGTGGCAGGGAGTAGGGGTCACAGAGCTGTATTCCTCTGAGCCACAGTGCAACTGAGGCCACAGCAGGATGATGCATGTCAGGTGCTCCCCAGATCCTGCTGCTCCTTGCCCTTCTCACTGTATTGGTCAGATGTCATTCTGATGAGCAAGAGGTCAGTGGGCAGAGCAGAGGCACTGCAGCACAGAGAATCTACTTTCATTAAATGTGGTTTCCAAGAATTACCCACAATTGCATCACAAGAAAAGAAAGATGGAAAATTGCAAAAACGTGAGACCCGTAACCACAGTATTTCATTTATATCTTCTCCCCAGATGGAGGTATGTTTCCAGCAATTTTTTCTCTTTCCTTTTCTTCTTGCCAGCTTCCCAAACTGAGGACAATTTTAAGTCCTGATTAACCTAATGGCTACCTCCCTTTCTTGAGTATCACTATTCTTTGCTTTCACATGGCAGAACTGGCCTTCCTGGTGAATTCGGGCCACATGTATGCCCTGTTCTTGGGTAGCTCCAACATTCTGCTCAGCATAACATTCTGCCAATATTTTCTGACCTGCAGCTAACCAGAAAACAGACATTATGGACCGAAAGTCTTCTTTCCAGTCATTCGCTGAGATCTATAGACTTCCAATTCCCATGTGGAAGGGCTGCTGATGTTTAGTAACTTTTTATTCACTTTGTGTTTATAGCACAGAAATGTTAGTATTGTGTCAACCCTTAGCAAGTGCTGGCTATTACATTTTCAGTTAGCTTGGTGTGTTACTTCCCACCTTTCCGTTGAAGTCTTGTACCATGTCCGTGCCACAGCTGCATAAACAGTACCAGCATTGGGTCTCTGGGGATTTGTGGTTTGCTGTGAGCAAGCAAAGCTGCCATTGTTCTGCTGTGCAGTGGCAGCTGGCGTGCTAGCCCACTGTGTGCCAGACAGGGACTTCCAGTGACGTCTGGGGAGTTGGGTGATTCTGGAAGGAGCACGTCAGATAAAGTGCAGTTGATGTGAACTGTACCAAAACCCTGATGGCAGTGCCGAGTAGGCACGAAAACCCCAGTATTCTTTGCTGAATTAACACCACTAATTCTTCTCTCCTTTGATTCTCTGTGTGTGTAGCATTTTCTGTACATGGATAGCAAGTAGGAAATAGGATGGAGTGGAGGGGGGGAGGTGTGGCTGAAGATGTAAATTTTTTGAAAATTGGGAAGAAACAAAGTACCTTTAAAGATACTAGTGTTCCTCCAGCTCTGCCTGAAGTACCATTTTCAGTATTAGAAGAAGGCAACTCTTTGAGCCTTTGCTAGTGATGTAGGTTTGGGTTTTTTCCCTTTTTAAGCTTTACTATCTACAGGAACAGAAATGGTAACATTTGAATTTTCTAAGTTGCTTTAGTTAGTTTTAGTAGCATTTATGGAATGTGCATCCTAGACATTTTCCACATTCACTGAACTGCTCAAAATGGCATTACCCACAGATCTAGGAAAATTTGCCCACCAGACCAGTCATCCTGGCTGAACTCCAGTATAAGAACATGAGCTAGAAAGCATTTATTACTTCGATTTGAGGAGAATTCTGGCATTTTAAATTTTAAAATATTACTTCCCAACTCAAAGATGCTGTAGTTGATTGCTCTCCTGCTGTGGTTGGGGTTTTTTTAATAATATGTAAAGACAATTGTATAAATACAGGCACATTTCTTGTTGGTGCAATACCTATTGAGTGTTGTTTACAGAAATACATTGTATTTAAGTTTACTCAGTGATGGATTCTTTTCCAGTTCTGATAATTGTTCGGTGAGATAAAATTTCAAAATAATGCAAATGACTTCATACAATATCATGAGAGAATATCTAATGGACTTACTATTCAGTTTAGTTGATAATTCAGTATACAGAAGATATTTTTGATGCTGTTACAAAAAGCTCAAAATATGTCCATCAAAAACATGGACTATTTTACGAATACAGCTGCTCATCTTATAACGACTTTTGACTTTTCCCAGAATTCTTATAAGAAAGTTTGGGTTTAAAACTTTTGAATTACCTTTAATTTTAAATACCTTCCATTCAGTTCAAAAAACAGAGGAGTATCAGTATTTATGCCATAGTAGTAACTTGCCTTTTCTCTAATAATGTGACACTGTGGCAAATAAGGACAACGGCCTCCTGGTCTGAAAGAGGCAGAGCTTGGCCAGCAGGTCAAAGGAGGTGATCCTTCTCTCCTGCTCAGCACTGTAGAGAGGTTTCTGGAGTGCTGGTCCAATCCATGGGCTCCCCAGTACAAGACAGACATGGACATACAGTGGATGAGGTCCAGCAAAGGGTCACAAAGGGTCACATTCTCAAGAGGCCAGAGCATCTCTCCTCTGAGAAAAGGCTGGGGGAGATAGGACCCCTCAGCTTGGTGAAGAGAAGGCTCAAAGGGGGAATCTTATTAGGGTGTATAGGTATCTGAGGGGAGGGTGTAAAACAGACAGAGCCAGGCTCTCCTCAGTGGTGCCCAGTGGCAGGACCAGAGGCAATGAACACAAACTGAAACAGATGAGGTTCTGTTAGAGTGTCAGGAAACACTTCCTTACTTTGAGAGTGACCAAACACTGGCACAGGTTGTACAGAGAGGTTGTGGAGTTTCTACCCACAGAGATATTCAAGAGCCAGCTGGACACAGCCCTGGGCAACCAGCTGTAGTTGGCCCTGCTTGTCCAAGGAGGTTGGACAAGGTGGCATCCAGAGATCCTTTTTAACTTCAATCAGTCTGTTATTCTGTAACAAAATAGCCTTAAGTTATAGTTTAATAGGAAAGGCGATCTAAAGATTTTAAAGAGAGTAAAATTTAGTCTTAACAGAATGAGGGGAGTTTTTCTGTTGACTTGTGTCTAGGTTTTGGCAATAAAAAATTGCATAATAGGTAATTTGTTTTTTTTAAAAAATAATCCAGTAGAATATGATTAAGAATTGTATCTGAAGTGTGATCCTTTGATAATGTTGTTTGATTACCAGTCACTAGACTGAATATGCTATTTTTTTCATTCCTTCTTTCATAAGAAACCAATTGCATCCCCTTGGCATTTATTGCAGATGAACAGGAGAGCTCTGGAGCAATTATTTATACTGTTGAGCTCAAGCGCTATGGTGGGCCTCTTGGAATTACAATCTCTGGTACTGAAGAGCCCTTTGATCCCATCATCATTTCCAGCCTTACAAAAGGAGGATTAGCTGAAAGGTAAGTTGGAAAGCAAATTATTTTTAAATGTTCTCTCTGTCAAGATAGAAGTTCATTTTGTTTACCTAAAAACCCTAATTTTCATGGGTTAACAACTGATTTTTTTATAGTTCTCCAAATCTGAGTTTATAATCTTTTTGCTGTTGTTTTTTGATCATTGCCAAGCTCCAGAAGCATGAGCAGGATTTACATACTATACAAGGCAGAGGATTGTGGTCTTTATGGATCACCAAGGAAAACCTAATCAATCCAACTGCTCAGTCACAGGAACATTTTAGCAGACTTTCAAAACCAATAGCCTTGTATAGTACTGATGCCTTAAGTTTTAGCTTTCATATTTTTCATATTCTTTGCTGCTTTGGTGTGTAACTCTGAGCTTCATATTAAGTGTTAGCAAGTTCTCTTCACAGGGTAGGTAGACAAAACAATCCTTTTCCAACTTGTGACCAAGGACAACTGTTAAAAGTTCCAGGCCAAAAAATATAAACAATGATGAATTGAAGAGAGAAAAACAAGAGTGTGGAACTTCATAACCTAAAGCTATNGAGAGAAAAACAAGGAGTGTGGAACTTCATAACCTAAAGCTATAATTAGACAATTGACTCCAATATGCAAATGGACCAAAACTTATAAAAGTGAGAGACCTCATGACTGGTCGTCCATCTTGTGACCATTTTGGGTTCATCTTGGATGTAGCCCTGGCCAGGCTCTTGTACTGCCAAAGGTGTATCCATTAGGGCCTTTTAATATATTTTATTCTTTAACTCTCTAGCCTCTGTTCTAGGTCAGCCTTCTCAAGGCAACAGTACAATAAGTAAAGAAAGCACTTCATGTATCCAAGTTTATCTGAACTCATCATACACATATCTGCATCTATATGTGCACTTACATACACCATAGGAAGCATTATCAGAGGAGCAGAAATGCTCCTCATGGTAAGTGATAGGTAGAGATTAATGAAAATGATAAGGATTTCTGTCACCTGTTATTTCTCAGATTGGTTGAGTCATTGAAACTTGTACCTTTGGTGGTGGTTTCAGACAGAACTTACAGCACACAAAACGTGATACTGTGCACAGCCAGAACCATTTACACAAAAATACTTTATTTTCTTTTCTTGATTGACTCATCCTGAAGGCCAGGTTTGTGAAGTAGCTGGTTGCTTGCTTACAGTGCTTTTTTTAATGTTGTGAGGCTTCTAGAAACTTGACTCATTTTAGGATTTACTAAGCTGTCTGAGATTGCTCTTGAGCAGGTGGGCTGCAGTGAGTATCATCCCCAGGTGATTAACTCAACTGTCACAGTAACACAGAAATCCACACCATGCCTCAGCTCTGCTATTGTAACTACAACAAAGGTGACTTGCTTTAAGCGTTACTAACAAAAGAATTACTCTGTGACACAGCAATAAAAGCAAAATAAAAGAAAGAAAGAAAGAAAGGGAGATGAGACTTTCATGCTCCAAAATGCAAAGAAATTGCCTTTTTTGCCTTTTACACTCTCTTCTCAATGTTTTACTTCTCTCTCTTATTGTAGGACTGGGGCAATTCACATAGGAGACAGAATCCTAGCAATAAATAGTAGCAGTCTGAAAGGAAAACCTTTGAGTGAAGCCATTCATTTATTACAGATGGCAGGAGAAACTGTCACCTTGAAAATCAAGAAGCAAACAGATGGTGAGTGTGGCCAAGGGTACCATCCATGGTCCTTAATGCATGTGTTACTGCAGATTAACAAGCATTTAGCCCATCCATGGAAAAGCTTTGTGTCAGGAGTAAAACCAAATTCTCAGAACTGCAGTAAAACAAGGATCAACACCTTTTTTTATACAATCCCATTCAGCTACCAGTCCCAAGAAATTTTCTGTGCCTGTGGGTCACGTGAGTGAGCTGAGTGATGCTGAAGATGAAAGCTCTGCTGCACAGAAATCTGGCAAGCTCTCAGACATCTATTCCACTACAGTCCCAAGCGTTGACAGCGCAGTAGAGTCATGGGATGGCTCTGGTATTGATACCAGCTTTGGAAATCAAGGTACTGTCAAAAATACAATCAACATTTAAAGCAGGAATTACTGCCTTCATGGTTGACCTTCCTTTGCCCCAAGTAGAACTTTTTATCTGTACTAACTTTTAACCCTGTACTTTATAATGTGCTGCTGTCTCATTATGACCACACACCTCGACAGGCAGCATGATTTCTTGCACTTGGCTGGCCTCAGATTCATTCTTTCATGAGGATGTGATGTGTTACAAAGCATTTATCAATACATAAACAGGCTTTTGTTAGCTTTACTGACATCTGAATAGCTTGGTCCATAGCTCATCCACAACTAAATTAGTTTATCCTTCAAGTACAGATCAATGCAAGGCACAGAACACTCTGGAGATGTTCATGAGTTTGATGCCCATATGCATTAATTTTTAAATGACAGCTGATTTATTATAAACTGCTGAAGGGCAACATTAGTCATTGCCTATGATTTGTAAATCTTTTGCTTCTTCCTCATTCCTGCAGTATTAACACCTAACTGTCAACTGTCAAAAACAATCATTCCATTTAAAGACATGATTTTCCATAATGATAATTTTTTCACCTCTCTCTATTGTTTTATATAGGATTTTCAAATAATTTCAGTTTGTAACACATGTTTATTTAGGCAGTGAAGGATATAGACATCTTGTAATATTCTTGGTAACAAGAAAAATAACTTACACACAACTTCAGTGTTGTATTTAACTCTTTTAAAAATGTTTTTTTCCATAGTAAAGCATGTATTCCCATTACCTGGCAGGTATTTTAACAGATACATCCTTAGCTCAAATAATTTTTTCACTGGAGTTAGAATTTGGATGAATTTGACCCCTTTCCTTAACTGTGTTGGTCAGTTTATCAAAATAAGGCATATTATATTTTCTTCTGATATTTTTAATTTCCAAGGAGAAGTATTGCTGAAAGAGTGCCAGAATGGTAATTCTAGTTTTCTGGATGAATTGAAGATACTTGGAGCAAATTGTTCAGCTGTGGAAAGGACTGAGGCCCAGAATGCTTTCCAAAGTCCTGATGATTCGGATGCTGTGCTGAAGCTGAACCAGTATCTCAAAGCGAATTTTTTTTTTTAACTCCCTTGAAAAAATCAGTCCAGACTTGCCTGGATACATGGCACCTCTGCTAAACAGCCTGAGTGCAAACAGATTTGTGCCTGTATCCCTTGGTGTCGTGATGGCCCCCATTTCTATTAAATTCCTTTCTGTCTGTTGGGCTTTTCTCCAAACCTTTCCTGGCAATAAGCACAGACTAAGCAAGTTGAAGAGTTTGGGGGATGTTTCTGGAGCACCAGATAATGCCTTATCCTATTAATTACCAATTTAATGCTGGTGAGCTGTCTTTTCTCTCCCTGAATTAGTACCCCATTTTGTACCTTTGTCTTATGTGTCTGCCTTACTAATCCAGAAACTTCACCACACAGCAGTCACATCTTCCCAACCAATACCTTTCCTAGAATCTGGGACTATGTTAATATCTGCCAGCTTGCTGGAAAGTGCTCACAGCTCTGTAGTTGCACAGCATTTGAGGGAGACAGGTCTAGGCTGATTTATGGAAGCAAATTACCCTCTTTAGATGGGTGGCAGCAGTGATAATAGTCATCAATAAAATAGTACTTCCTAATCCAATATGCACATCAAAAAACACCAACTATAGAGCTAAAAAAGTAGTATATCAAGGTGCAGTATATTACACACATATGTTACATATATATAGACACATACATATATATATATACATATACATAATGTGTATATATTATGTATATCAGTTCTACCATAATGGATTTTGCTTACTAGATCAGCATCAGCTTGTGACCCGTTGATCCATGTGTTCTTCTTGATACATCACTTGGAAACTGCTTCCTACTTGGAATTCAAATTACACCTGGTTTCAGTTGAAGCAGTGCTATTGAAGTAATACGTGCTTTGCTAGTATGATGAAAGCACCCAGAAATAAACTCTGCAGGTATAAAAGCCATCTGATGCCACTTACACAGCCTTGAGACACTTAGAAATGGGTGATAGAGATGGTTTATATTGGTCCTGGTAATGTGTGCCCATTGTGAGACAAGCCTTTCCTGAGCTCTAATGCATCTTTGGAAACTTTTTTCAATAAATCTGAAGCAGTTTTCTTAATAACTTAGCTTTAATTTTGGGCTATGTTAACATATGACCATGTTAACACATATTTAACACATCCATAGCACATTATTTATTCACTACTGTTCAATCTAGGATGTCAAATTGGAAATTGATAAATTATGACAGTATCTAGAACGAAATATAGAAGCAGCTGAGACATAAACAGTAGGAGAACAGAATTAGATATATTTAAGATTTTACTTTCAGTGGACTTTCACAAGAGAAGTGTAGAGCACACCTAATTCCAGACATAATCTAGGTCAAATAATCTGGCTACAGAAAAAAAAATAAGGTAACAATGACAAATTCAACAGTTCTTGAGAACCCAGCTTCAGAGGTGTGCTTTCCTGTATTTCAGCATATGCATTGCTGTAAATTAGTAATTCATCTTTTTAGGACACACCTATCAGGCTTCAGGATACAACTTCAATGCCTATGAATGGAGGGGTCCCAAGCAGGCCAGTTTGTCCCCTCCAGGCAAGCCACGGAGCCACCCATTTCATGATACAGGGCTGAGTGACGACGAATGGGATCGACCTGCAGCCAGCACGTGAGTTCCCATACGAGTTTCTGTTCTCTGGTTTGCAGCTGCAGCAGTGCCCCCAAAATCAACACTTGCTGTCTTGAATGAAATTATGTTTTTCTAATGAAGTTGTAGCAGCTCTTCCTTTAAATATGAGACACAGTATACTTTATGAAACTTACTGGGGTGGATTAGTGGTCTTTATGGAGGATTATGATGCCAAAGCCAAGACATATATTTATTTCAAATTACTTCAGCCAATAAAACACAGCATTTATCCCTTAAGAATAAACAAAAAAACTAGGGCATTTCCCTGGGCAAATTTCAGAAAAAAATCTGATCTGTTTTCCACTCCACAAAAATAAACCTACAGATAATGTGGCTAAAGACAACTGGTGTATTAATCTTTTGTCTTCTATGAAAATTTATTTTGGTTTGGGCAAAGAAGCACAAATTACAGTCTTCTTCCATAAATACTTGAGACATTCACATTCAGGAGGGGTGATTCAGTAGGAGTAAAAAGTGATCCAGGTACAAATGTCTTCTCCAAACTATTGGTATTTTGCCATGCATTTATTCCTCCTCTTCTGAGAAGTAAGCCTCATTTTCAGTTAATTTCTCTGCAGATAAAAGAACTTCCTAAGGAAAAACGTTTTACTTCACAATTCCTGGAGATAGCGAAAGACCCAAAAATCTCTTATCTTCTATTCTAAGTTTTCTTTTCTTTTGGATTTGTTAGTGGATCCACTGCAGAGACCTGGGTAATTTCTGCCAATGAACAGTTCTTCCTCAGATGCGGGAAGACAGGTATTAGAGTAAAAGAGATTTCTGTGCTCTTTGCACCCACCCTCAGGACCTGCAGACATGCATGTCCTACATGAGAAATACACTTTCTTGGTGTGCCAGCATAGTGAGCCTGAAATCCTAGGCTGTGAAAAATACAAGTTTAGTACTAAAAAAAACCCTTCCTGGTGCCTGTGTATAAACATACTGGGTAAGGAAATCCATGGGGTCCAGTCTCTAACCTTTGAAACACAAATCAAGGCAAAGTTTAGATGCTGCTTTCAGAATTTGAATGACAAACCCTCTGATACAGCCCATGGCTTTGTGGCATTTTGTCTGGAGACAAGCCTGGCGAGATGACAGCTAAGATATGAGCAAGTGTGAATTCTCAGTCCATATCCAGCTCCTTTGGTCCCTACTGCAGAAGCACACTGGCAGTTTTTGTAGGCTAGGAGTGGACAGTGTTTAATAAAGGAAATTAGATCGTTTTCTTCATACTACCCATTCTTGGTAGCCTAATACTTTTAGTTTAATAGGGTCTTTATCCACAGTTACAGCCCATATTTTGTTTCTCAAATGAGATGCAGCCATGGATTCCAGAACACCTACTGTTTTGCAGCTATGTAAGTAATGGGCTGAAAAAGTTGATGAGCAGTGAATCGGGGAGCTGGATTGTAAAATACAGAATCTTCTAAATGAAAAGCACGTGTTCTATTACCACTTAAAAGCACTGTTCAGCAGAAACTATGCACATTAAAGAGTCTTTTTCTGCTTGTCAGTGTGACTGAGAGATACAGTACAAATTAAAATAATGATTACTTTAATGCTGTATCTGTAAAATGGATGGTACCACATCTGATGGTGTTGCTATCCCAAGTGCTGGAGTATTTGAGAAGGCTATGTCTGTTCTTCAAGCCTGTTACAGTAATTCCCAGAAAAGCACCTCTTCTCTTGTAGATCTAGCTAAACAACTTTTCTTCTCTAGCTCTAGAAAGTAATTATTTCTTACCTTTATTTTGTGTAGCACAGCTTCCAAGAATATGTGGCAACAGAAGGAGACTGAGACATTGGGAGAGAATCAAGAAAACCATTTAAAGCAAACATCTGTAGAAAGATCGGGAGGAGAGAGCATCAGGAGTGTGAAGAAAGAGGGAAAGATGTGGAAAGGTGCCTCTGGAGGGCAAAGGAAAGGTGGGGGACAGCTGGAAGAGTGGAATACTTCCAGGTAGGAAGCCAAAAAGTGCACAACAGTGAGATCCAGCTGGGCTGAGGCAGAGGTGGGGGGCGGGGGGTGTGAGAAGACAAGGGAAGAAAGGAAAAACAGTTGAAATGAGATAAACAGGGTAAAAGCCGATAACACAACATTAACTTGCTGTTGATTGACAAGGAAATTTTAGTGGGCAAGCAAATTAAACCAGAGAGCTTAAATCACTCTCTAGCCTGGTGTCTACCTATCAGTGGCAGGTAGGACAAGTCTGTTATAGTTCCTGCTCCAGAGAAAATGTTTAACACATTAAAACATCAATGCTTACAAGAATGAGTCTACCAGATCCAAGAACCTCCTGATTAAAAAAACGAAAAAACCACAAAGACTTTGTCTCTCATATGGCAGTAAGAACCAAATCATAGACACCCATATCTTCATTATCTGTCCTACTTACTGCCTTTCCTCCAGACTTTTTATGCATCTGAATTTCTGACAGTTCTTTTAAAAAGCGTCAGAAAACCAAATATGTTCATTATAGGTCAAGCAATATTTCATATGACTTAAAATCAATCCCTCAGGTTTTAGATAAAAATGATATCTGGATAAATTATTTTGGTACCTCTTTCGGTTTCTTGGTGTAGTAGCTAAGCTACAAATTACTCCTGTGGCTCTAATGAAGATGCAAAAGTTGAGATTCCATACACCAGGAGACAAGACCCAGAGAAAGAGCAAAAGAGGAGAGGAGAGCTGAAAAAGAAATTGCTTCAACTAAGAAGTCCAGGCATAGAGGCATCATGATTTTATATTTCACAGAAGTCAGAGAAGAAATGGACCTCCAGTTCTAGGAAATCCAGGTTTTGCTGTCACAGACAATTTCCTCAGATTATCCTGTTCATTAGCTTAAGTTCCATTTGATATCATTACTATGCAATATAGCAAGAGAGATATTGTAATGGATAAATTACTCTACATTCAACATTGGCTATTGAAAGAACTACATAGATTTATTGATAAAAGCTCATTTCAGAAGTCAAGGATCTTTCTAAAATCATGTTTTAAATACTTTCTTGTCTTGCCTGGGAGGAATTGCATCTGTGATCTGAGTAGGTATTCTTGCCATTGCTGTATCTATTGCAATATCTTAGAAGAGACACTGATGCTAGGTGGAGAATCATTGCAATAAGAGATTGAAATGGCTGACCATTGTCTGCTTGACTGATTGTAGCTGTAAGAAAGCATCTCTGAGGCAGAGTATCATGTGTGTGAAGCATTCAAGCTGTCCTCCCTTGTGCTGGGCAATTCTCCTATTTAAAAGCTATTCTGTAAACAGAATTACATTCACGCTATTCTCAGTAATACATTGTTTGTCAAGCAAGGCCTCAGATGCTTCCATAATAGTGTTTGCTCTGTTTATGTGCTGTTAAGCACCACTAGCTGCAGTCCATGGGCAGCTGCTCCAAAGTAACAGCTTGCTGCCACCAAAAGGGCAAATTGTCACTTTCCTTCCTCATCCTTCTTCCCCTGTGCCTTTCATATAATCAGCCCTCTCCCATGCAGCAGCTCTGATGCTTGTGTGAACCTTTACTGAGCTGCTTCCCCTTGCTAAGGTAGAAAAACCTCCTGCTTCCCTCCCTGTATACACACATAGACTGCGAGGGTGTTGCTTTGGGCTGTGTCACTACAGCCCAGAGTTGTGGTTTTTATCAGACCTCACGTGATGAGCAACTACCCTAAGCATCACTGTCACCAACATCTGCTCAAGAGTGCTTTTAATAAGGCTTTGGTGCATTTTTGAAACACCAGAGACCTAAGTTTCCACACAGGACAGTGACATCCCTGAAAGTTTCTCTGTGTTACGTATGAAATGATTGGAGCAGTTTATATTATGGCGATCGGGTGGGCTTAAATTAATAAATGCAGCTTAGGCTGAGGGAATCAGGTAAAAAGCACCACCAAGCCTCATTTGCAAAATGTTGTTTGCAAAAAAGAGGACTCTTTCCATACTGCCTGGGAGAAGTCTGTGAGGTTGAAAGGTTTTATTGCAGATATTTGTTGCACGGAGCAGCTCCGCACACAGCTACTGGTTGATTCATTAATTTTCATAGGGAGGTCCCGGTTTCAATCCAGTAAAAATGTGTATTGAATTGTTCTTGGAATCCATTTATCTCTTTACTGAACAACTCGCTGCTCAGATCCTGCCAGCTGCTAGTGACTGCCAGGTTATGAGAAGGCTTGTCTGCCATGTGCTGTGCATGTCCATCCAGCCTCTCCTGATCAGCGACTCTTCCCCACTCTCCTGCATAACGTTCTGTCATTCAAGTTGCAGTCTGTGGCAAGGCACGTGTGTAATATATATATTTTAGAGGGGGGGAAAAGTCCACGTTTTTTTTAACTTCTCATTGTAAATCTAGCTTCACAGGTACCCATGATAACACCGAGGCTGACCAGGAGGAAAATTTCTGGTCTCAGGCTCTGGAGGATTTAGAGACCTGTGGCCAGTCAGGAATTCTGAGGGAACTAGAGGTAGAACAATCTTAACCTTTCTTTCCAATTATAGAGAAATATAATGGTTTTGGTTTGGTTTACATTCATTTTATTTTCTCCTTTTTTCTTTTAAGTTGCACTAATCACACCAATTCATTTAAAAGCTTTAACCCCTCTCCACAGGACAAGGCTGACAGGCGTCTGTGTTTGAGAAACATGACTCTCTTGGTACCTACCCTTTACCTTTATATTTTTGCTTGTGCAGCTGCCTCCCCTGCCCCTAACCAGAGCTGTTTTCTTTTGTGCAATGCAACCAAAATTCTATAAACATGTTCACCCCAGTGCTTCTGACTTGCAGCTTCTGCTGTGCATAACCATCGATGCTGTCTGTACAGGCAGTAAATGGCACAGAACTCCTAAGTGGGCATAACCTTCCTGCAGCAATACATTCCATTCGCTGACAGATGCTTCATGCAGCTTTTCTTAGCATGTTGTAGGTTGTCTTTTAAATTGAAACTTAATTTGATTAAGATGAACATAAAAGAAAATCAGCTTTTCAAAATGTTTACCTATAATCGCACCACTCTGAAAGAAAAAGAAGCTGCCAGTGTGAGAAATGTTCATTATACAGCAATTTCTTCACCATGTAACAAATTTTTGTATTTCATCCTTAAGTTTATTACAAATCTAACCATGCTTTGTGTTAGATTGTGCTGAGGGCATCGGGGTAAGAAAACAGAGACAGAGTAACTTGGGAGTCTTTAATTTTCTAATCACCTTTTCTCTAAGTTATCTAATCAGAACAATTACCATTATACTGTCAATTAAAGCTACAGAATGAAAGGTCCTAAAATATTTTCTTTTATGTTCTTTTAAATTCCTGGAGCTGCAAAACTGGCAGAATCTCATTTTCATTTTTATGTTATATAAAGTCCTTTAGCAGCCAGGAGGAATGTGAATGGCATAACTGGGTGAAAGTTTTTCAGTTCAGATTAATTTACTTCCTCAGATTTATGGCTTTTGTATTGCATGTAAGGGTAGCAAAATGTGATTCTCATATATTTGTTATTGAAAACCAGAGAAATGTAGGAGAAAATGTTATACTGGTTTAATTCCATGGTTAGATATGGTGCAGTACTGTAGGCTTCTCTTGCAGTTTTCCGTATTCAGAGCATAATAAAAGGATATGGAAATAGTTAATTCCAAAAGGGAAATAGGTCATCCGTGCTGACCAGAATTCAGTTACTCCAACACACTGAATTTTCCTCAGCCTTTCACAGAAGTGAAATTCAGAACTGTAGATGTACCATTTATAGCATCGCCTCGTTGCACAACCCCCAGCTCTGAAGAGAAAGCCAGACTCATTCAGTGTGACAGGATGCTGAGAGTGGCCATGCCTCTACTTTATGAAGTGCCATGGCATAGTCAAGGACTCCTTATCATTTTTCATTTCAAGGTCTTCAGCCAAAGAGCAAAGAAGGCTGTTGTTTGCCAAGTCCTGTGGCTGCTTTTGCTCCATCAGGCAGTACAATCAGTCATTACTGAGCACAAAAGAGTGTTATGGCTACAATCCATTATCTCATAGTGAAAGTAGTGCTGGAGCTCTGAGAAGGAAGGGTGACAGACATGCTCACCAGAGTTACAGGCAAACATTTATTTGTTTTGCCCTTATTTTTTACTTCACCCATTCAAGCAGGCTGTCTGCATCCAGTTCCAGTCAGAGTTCAGGTTATGGTCTTCAAATTTCCCTTTCCAGTTGTCCATCAGAAGAGGTAATAAATAGGAAATTCAGCACACCCTGTCCCTGCAGTGCATATGCCTCCCATTCCCCAGAGCAGAAAATCTTTCCCCAGGGAGAAGGCTCCTTGCTGTGCATGGATGCTTTTCAAATTCAGTCTGTTCCACCCAGTGGGCAAGGTGATTCCCATCATCATCTTTCATAATTTCATCCTTCATGTATTCTTGCATCTAAAACAAAAGGCTTTCACTGAGATGAAAACCAGCAGTGAGACCAGGGCCAGTATTAGTGCTGAGCTAAGGCAGTCACTCTTGCAGTGTGCATGTCATGCAAAGTTTCTTTCCAGGCATTGAGCTCACCTGCGCTGAGTTTTCCCTGAGCGTGGGGTAGCATCCAGGCACTCTGCCCATGCTGGCTCTAGAGCTACCTACGTGTTCTGCTGACTCACATTTTTTTACCTTGCACACACAGTCTGAATTGTAAATGCCTTCCTGTAGTTCCAATTCCAACAAATGCAATTATGCCACAACTTAGATGTTGTTTTATTTATGTGTAAAATATTTTAAAAATAAGCAATTACAGTACATACTCTTCAGTCTGCCAGGGGACTGGCT
The DNA here is from genome assembly GCA_013398275.1 of Promerops cafer. Lineage (NCBI taxonomy): Eukaryota > Metazoa > Chordata > Aves > Passeriformes > Nectariniidae > Promerops > Promerops cafer. Next base: position 433,229 of record VZSE01003882.1, read on the forward strand.
TACAAGCATAGCTGCTCTGGTGCTCAGTATTTTAGTTTGAAATGCCATCTGAAAACTTTTGCCCATAGGGTTCATATATTGTTATTGTGTTTTGTTGTGGTCCTTTATTTTATAGTGACTTGCAAGCAGATTGAACATCTATCCTCTTGCCTTTTGCTGTGCCCTGAGTGATTGTGTTCTAACAAAGAACAGAGGTGTTTTTCCTACTGCTATGAATTAACCACTTACTTAACCCGCATTCTCTGTTACAAATTAACCTGTTCATTAATGCTCTAGGCCACAATCATGTCAGGAAGTACAATGAGTTTGAATCATGAAAACCCACAACCTCGTAACCAGCTGGGAAGACAAGCCAGCTTCCAGGAAAGAAGTTCTGTAAGGCCACATTACAGTCAAGCTACTCGTAGCAACACATTGCCGTCAGATGTGGGGAGAAAGTCCATGGTTCTGAGAAAATTTAAGCAAGAAATGAAAGAAATCATGTCACCAACTCCTGTGGAGTTACACAAGGTCTGTAATTTTTCTTCTGACAGCTTTGAAATAATATATTCAGCACAGGAACTCTAATTATATGGCAACACAGTAAGCACTTTTTATAATGACTCCACAGATGTAATTTGGGGGCCATGCATATTAGTTCTTACAAACACATTAATGATAGATCCTTGTGGGGGAAAACAAATGAATAAGATGCATCCTTGTCTACTATTTCATTTTACAATAAATCCTCAAAAGGCACTGCTCTTTTGAAAGGAGCATCCACTGGTAATTTGAATTGACAGGACCAATAACTCTTCTCTGCAAAATGTGTTCATTAAGAAAGCAAAGTTTAATTTCTAGAAAATACATTTCTTCAGGAAATTACTCAGGAGGGTTTGGGGCTCCCATAGGTCCTCTTTTAAATTAACACTCATTTTGAACCAAATACAAGAGATTCAATGCACATAATATAGAATGTTATTTCAAATTAGGTATTGCTTCTTTTCTCTTTATAATTCCTTTACTCTAAAAAGGATAAATAATCTTCAGACTATGCAACTTTTAACTGCTCAAGATGGTTGAAATTACTCAGTGGTATGGAGGTGGCACTGCACTCCTAGCAAGTACTGGATGAAGTGTCTTTGGATATGCACAGCAAACACCCGGCCACTTTAGGTGTCAAGTCCAGTGAGGCCATAAGAGCAACCAGTTTCCAAAACTTTGAGGGACATTATAATGCTGTTCTCCCAGATGGGAATGAGCATCCCATTTCCTGCACCCATCTTCCTCTTAAAGGTCTGAGATCTTTCCAGAAAGGAGGCAGAGCACAGGGAAATTTCATTAATACGTCACCTGGTCATTCTCAAGAGATTTGAATTGGTTTCTAATCCCTGTGGATTTGCCTGAGTTTAGTCTGTAGTTCAGTTGAGTTCAGCAACATAAGGAATTGCTGAATGTGGGCTAAATGAATGTTTATAGAAAGTAGTAGAGCATTGATCTCATATATGGTAAATTAATTCATTGCCAGTGTATATGATCAGTAAGGATGTGTTGTGATAGTATTAAGCTATTCCTATTTCCAGTTTGATGTGATCAGTGGAGTTAGGTACTGTGCTCAGTTTTTCTGAGTGGTGAATAAATGTGAAATATAAAACCTAAGTATGCCAGTAGGCATTTCACAGTGTGCTCACATTCAACAAAGGCACAGTTCTGGATTACAAAGCCAGCCTTTCATGTCAAAATAAATTGTTACCTGGAAAGGAGTCCTCAGATTTCTGTTAATGAGTCAGTGGTATTCTGTGATAGTAAGTAGCTGTTAGAGTCCTGGGCATTACAAGTAACCTGTCCATGAGCTTTCTCTTGCTTCAGCTGACTATTTTTAAGATTGCTTTGACCTTCCCTTTGAGTAACTTCCAGATTTTATTCAGACAATATACCCAGTTTTCCCTTGTCTGCTGAAGTGATGCTGAGTTTTCTTTTACTGTCTGTTCCTGTCACCCAGAAAAGAGTAATTTCCTCTCTAAAAATCTAAATATTGAACCTGTACCGAGGATTTTCCAAATCCTTACAGTCATTCAAGAAAAATAGAAACTAGTGACTGGATCTTATGGTCTGAGTCCACAAAGTGAGGTTATACCCCTATGACACACGCAGGTTAGCCCAGGCAGCATGGACTGCTTTTTATCTGTGCAAGTTCTTACTTGTTAGTTTTCCTACGTTCTTGTGTAGCAGTGTGCCTGCTACTTTCTCTCATGTATTCATGTTCATTTTTGTATTAGACCTCTAGTTTAACACTAATAACCTGTTCCTTTGGACAGCTTGTTCAATCAGTTTTCCAAAAGACCTGCAACGCCACGGGAATGACTTCACTGTCAGGGAAATGCCTTGGCTGAAGTATTTTTCATGTATCCTCTTGCTGGCAATGTGTTCTGCCCTCTGCAGGCAAATGTCTTAATTAGCTGGGCCGCTGAAAAATAGGAAGACTTGGAAAACTGTGATGATACGGGCAGTTTTGAGATACAAGCTAAGATATAGCTTGTCTAAGACCACCCTCAGCAGATTCTCAAGCATGTGCTTGACTATGTGCTGCTGAGCTTTCCCAGTTCCACGGGCAGGACAGGGCAGGTGCCTTTGTTCTGTGTCAGTGAGATGAGTCTGCATCCCTGCCGAGGCACGGCCTGTGTGCCCACTTTGCAGCAAGGTAACCTGAATTCTTCTCTGCTCTTTCTGTCTGCATTGCATTCACCAGTTGTGCACTTGAACTGTCTTTTTCCTGAGGAAACTAGGATTGAGACAAGTGTCCTACAAATCTCTTCAAACATTTGTTCTAGATGGTTTAATAACATTTAATTTAGCTGGATAGTGTATTGCTATATCGGTACCCAAATTTAATGAATGCCTTTAATGATTTCATCTACTTAGGTAATAATATAGATTAATATTTTTCTAGAAATCATAGCAGACCATTTTTTAGAAGTTTCATAGAGCACACATTCCTCTGAGAGCAAAAATATGCACTAGGATCAGATAATTTTTCAATATTATTATTATTGCAAGTAGTCATTAACCTAAAATTACAGTCAGTAATATCTCAATAGCTGATCTGTGCAAGATGTATGAATTTAAATTAAGCATTTTCCCATAGATTTGAGAGGGAGAAGAGGCATAGGCACAGACTCAAAATGTATAAGCTTGTGTTTTAAATTTGTAACTATTTAATTGCTTATGAAATATGAATTAAATTTCCAAATCCACTTTCTTTTTCCCTTAGGCTCCTGATGTAAATTTAAAAGTCTAACAAATCACCTAAATGGAGATTTTGCTATTGAGATCAGACCTTCCAAAGAGTTGTGATCAGCAGTACAGATAAACCAGCATGATTTAGGTGTTGTGTGAATTGTCTGCAGTTTTATTCCCTTCAGAGAGGGCTGCTGCAAGTCAAGATGAGGAACCTGTGGTAGGGCTTTGTTCATACCCATTATTAAATAGAAATAGAGTATTTCATATAGCAGGGCTTTTATCAGAGATTCTCTTTGAAGAATACATGTTGCCCTAGGAAGAATTAGCCCCAAAATTGTAACCTCTAATACAAAAGAAAGTTGTCTGCAGATGACTTCCATCTGAAATATGTGACAGCTGTCAAACATGCAACAAAGTTAAATTGCTCTCTCATCCCTGAAGCGAGCATCAGTTTCTTTAAGTTCCAAGCTCCTGTTAAACACAGCAAAAGTCAAGAGAAGATAGCCATAAGGGAAGAAGTTTGTAAAAACCTAGGATCTGTAGATCTGAAGAACCACAAACATCAGAAAATATTTTGAAATGCATAAGTTGTGATCGATAAAAGACTTTGGATGATCATTCCCAAGGTCTCCTTGTCCCCTGCCTTGCCCACTCCATTGCAGTAACTTCCCACTGACCCTCTACAGCAAAACCCCTCTTTCATGCCCTTTATCATTTGAAGTGCTCAATTTTTTGTCTCACAAGGTGGGCATGAAGTAGCATGTGCATTATTACAGACAAGACACAAGTTAAGGTGAGCTAATGTGTACTGGCTTTTCCTACAGATGTCTAGAGCCAAATTTGTATGTGTCCTGTTTGCTGATAGATTGCTCACTAAAAACAGGGGGAAAAGCAACACTGTCATAGAAGATATGAATGGGACCACCATCTGTGGTGACCTATTCTCCACTCCAGTTTGGCTTTGAGAAGGTCTTGACTGTAATAGTGTCCAGTTTGGGATAAGAAACCTAAAGAAAAATGTTGACCATATGGACAGGGTCCAGAGAAAAACAAGCCTTATTTCACATCACTGCAGAGAAAGACAGAATAAAGTGATCTTGTTCTCTGTGGATAGCAACAGGCTTAAGCCTCAGCAAGGGTGATTTAGTTTAGACCCAAGGGAAACATCTGAAGGACTGGAAGGGATTACTTTAATAGACTGTGCAGTCTTGATCACTGGAGATTAAAAAAGCGGGGCCGATACACGTATCTCTGAAATGGCTTAGGTGCAGTTGATCCTGTCTTAGGACAAGAATACAGTCTAGATGACTTCAGAGAGTCCCCTCTTTCATGTGCTTCTGTAGTTCATCTGGGGCTGGATCCAGCTCCATTTGACTCCAGTGCCTGAAGAAGGGGAAAAGAAAAAGAGTAAGGGGAGAAGGGAAGTTCCTTTTAAAAATCATGCCACCTGTGCTAGAACAGGACAGAGTACTCAAGTCTTCTTCTCTTAGGCATGGTATCCCATTTTTACATGAACTTTCCAAGGCTTCTTTGAGAAGCAGTTAACTTGAAGAACTTCTGTCCTTTGTGATGATGAGGATAAAAAAGTTACTTAGCTAGCAGAGAATTTGGGTCTTGGTCCAGAGCTAATTATTTTTAATTTCTGCCAGGAAGTGCACACAAATCTGTCAGTAAAATATATCTCCCTGCTTTATTTTTTTTTTTTTTCAGTCTTGCAGGATGGTGGGTGGTCTTACAGCACTTTTGTAGCAGCTTCAAACACGCTTTTCATCAAAGTCATGTTAAACATGCTATGATATCACAAACAAAAGCCTCTGTTCATAGCAAATTATTAGAATTTACCCAGAGTCCTGCTGATATAGCATCTGTTGATACAAATTAAAATCATTCTATGATGAATTATTGTGAATTTGCAGGTAGGTTTTTCAGTAGCTGAAATGCCCATTGACTACTAAAGTTCATGCAGGGATGGAGGACATATGACAGGTTCAGCAAGAACTTTTCTTGGAGGAGGATGGAGGGAAAAGAACACCACAGTCCCTGCAAAGTACGAAATGACAGCTCATACCCAAAAAAGTCACTGGCAGGAAGAAAGCCTTTAGCTTAGTTAAGGGGACTTTAGGTGTGGCTTTCTGCTCCACAGTGCTGTTTAGGGGGAGAAGAACAAGGGAAGAGGATGAGCTGGGGTAAAGTAAGGCACGAACACCATTGGGGGGGCGTTTGTGCTCCCACACTGATGTTTTCACAGCAACCCCGCAGTGCACCATCCACATCTACAGAGAAAAGGGTGCTACTGCTGCAGCCACTGCCCTCGTATCCAACTTCTCTCAACTGCTGCCCAGGACAGCTACCAAACTTACTAAGTGTGATTTCATTCTGGTGAAAGCAGGGCTCATACACCCCTAAACCCAAGTCAAGAAAAATGCAGAGAGCAGGAAAGAAACCCAAACCCCAAATCCTTTACTCCTGTTTTGCAGCAACCTGGTCTGTTCTGGCATACCTTTTCACACTGGCAATTAAGACAGGAGCTCAGCAGCTTTCTGAAGGCAGCAGCAACCAGTGCTGTGCCCCAGCACTGCTGTGCCTTGGAATTCTTTTGTGAAATATTGACCAAGTCCTCAGCCTGCTTTGAGCAGGACACCAGACTAGAGTCTTCCCTAAGTCCCCTTCAATTCAAATGATTCTGCAATTCAGAAACATCAGGAAGGAATTCAGTGGCTGGTGCGCACACACAAGGATGCGACACATGAAACGTTATTTGTACCAACCCGTTATAAAATTTTGGAACAGTGAATGTTGTCATTTTTATCAGCCAAGGTATGATAAAACCAGTGCATTTTGAATTCAAAGTGATACATGCTACAGCACTAAAACCACAGGTTTGACTGTCCAACTGTATCTGTGCACGGTGGCACACCACCCACATAATTTACTTGCATAGGTCAGCACCCCTGATGTGAGGGAGGACCAAGAAAAAATAAAAACCTAAACATGCCACTTACCCACAAAGACATCTCTATCTGTCAAATAGCTGAATTCACAAAACTGTCTGTGAGGACTTGTCTTCTAAACACCTGAAAAACCATCTCCTAACTGTTTTATTATCTTCTATTTCCTGCTTTTTAATGACCACCTCATGGTCACTGCCTGCAAGGTCTTTCAGAAGGAGCCTTATTTGTAGTTCCTTAAAAGATTGCTTTCTAACTCTTATACTGAGCACTTCTGAGGTTAGGCTTTACAGGGTGGACCACTGCCTGGCCAAAACCAGGCAGTCTAGAGCTTACACTGACAATGGTCTTTATTCCTTTGATTGCAAGACACAACACCAACTGCTTGATTGAGGCCAGGTCTTCATACTTGAAGCAAAACTAAGCCTTATCTTGTACTGAGATCCTGTCAGCTACAGAATAGAGACAAAACACTAAGAATCAAAAAGCGACACCAGAAAAGGTGGGCTAAATACCATAAATTTCCAGCTGACAAGCAGAAGTGAAAAGGGCTGTTTACAGAAGAATAAGGTGGCTTCTGAGAATATTAACATAATGTCAAAATGGGGACAACTTTAATACTGTAATAAGTACCAAATAGTAGGTAAGTGACCTCTCTAATGTGGAAAAAAAAAAATCACCAAAACTATCCTAGGAAGAAAACCTGCCTCATGTTTGTAGAAATGGGGACCAAGGTTTTTTTCTTTCTCATCACATCACCTCTCCTCCACAGGTAACTTTGTACAAGGACTCTGATGGAGAAGACTTTGGGTTCAGTGTCTCAGATGGTTTATTGGAAAAAGGAGTGTATGTTAAAAACATTCGACCAGCTGGCCCTGGTGATCTGGGAGGTTTAAAACCATTTGACAGACTTTTACAGGTAATGTAAACTGTGCAGGTTTAGCATGAAGGGACATGACATACAGATTACTTTGTAAAAAGGTTTATAACCACACTGGGGGGTATTTGGGCATGCATCTTTGGAGATGTGACTGTAGAAAACTGCAGTTTTGCAGTTTTGTTACTTGGAACAGCCCTGTAGTCTACACTGCTTATTATATTTTAAATAATGAGCACCACTGTTTGTATTTCTGCTGGGAAGGGATGTGTGTAGGGAGACCAGGAAGGACAAATGACCATAATTGCTCTGCACCACAGGCTGTGCTGTGTAGATTTCTTAAGTTTCTTTTCTTGGCAAGAAAAGGCAGCACTTCATGGAGCTTTGGACTTTTATGCAGTGGCACTAAAGCTGGATTTTCCTCTGCAGTCACGTTTATAGCAACAAATTCTTTCAGAATGCTAGGTATTTTAGAACTCCAAAGGAGGCATACAAATGCTCACTAGGAAGCTGGAATCTCCCATAGCATTTCCAGACAGATTTTTCTTGCTTGCTTTTCTTGATACAGACCTGAGAATTATTTCCGTGTTTAATCCAATCCGTGTTTAATTGACTGACAGTTGGAATAATGGAATACTCACTCAGCACCACGCTTATCACAGTCCCAAGTTGGACTATGATGAAGAAGCCAAATTATTCTCAATTAGCCTAATAAAATACTTTATATAAATCTATATATATTAGGTAAAGACAGAAAAACTATATGCTGTTAAATGTCATTATTGGAGTGAGCATAGTGAAAGCTGGCAACAGCCAGCACCAGTGTAAATATCCCCACTTCAGCTACCTTCTGTTTAAAAGTGAGTAGAAAACTTAACTGATGTCTTCAGACCAGACATCACAGTTAAAGTCATACATTGGGTGATTCTCTACCTGGAATAGAGTCTCAAGGATAAATTTGTTTCTCTTGTGATCTCATTTTTTTTTCCTAAAACGGTAACAAAAATCAATCCTCTCATCCATCAGGTAAACCATGTTCGCACCAGAGACTTTGACTGCTGTTTGGTTGTGCCCCTCATCGCAGAATCTGGCAATAAGCTGGAACTGGTCATTAGCAGAAACCCACTGGCATCTCAGAAAGGAAGCTCGGAACAGCACACTTCAGGGAGTGCGGAGTGGAGCGACCCGAATGCTGCCTTCCTCCAGCAGAGCGGACACACCAGCGTTAGTACGGAGACACGGGATCCTACAAATACCTTATAGCAGAAACCACTGGAGCGGGACATTTGGTAACAAAAGACAATTATGGTGCTAAATCCATTCAAGATTTCTCTGAGATTGAGGCTCAAGATGCTGTACAGCACTGAAAAGCACAGGAGGTCAGTTGGTCTGTCTCATGGCTTCTATTAATCCATGGTTACTTTGGAAATAGTTTCATTCTTCATTAAGTCAAGTCATTCCATTCTAAACAATCTAGGATCAGTAACTGTAAAAAAATACATAAGGGCCTTTTTTTTCCCCAAATAAGAAACTGGGGAGATGCTTTAAACATGATCTAAATGTTCTTCTCCCTTTGACAGCAGCAGCAGCTGTTTGAGGGAAAAACATGGAGTTAACCTCTGCTAACAAACAGTAGTGTCCAGGTTATGCTGTTTTTAAAATCCCTTTTATCAGGAAGGTGCTGCTGTCTGATGGACAAGGCAGAGTGGTTTACTGCACTGGGTTTTCCTGGGAAATGGCTACATCTCTGATTTTGGAAACCTTTATTCACTGGCAAAGCAGGGTTTAGATGTTGTAACAAAATGCTTGCAGGAAGCTGCAGTTTGCATTGAACGTAACTCCCCACTTCAGCAAACTTTGTTAGAACATATGTTATTCCCTATGCAATGAAATATTTAATAGTATGTCTTGCAGCCTGTGGGGGTTTGTAAGCAGAGACTTTTTTAGTGGGATAAAACCTCTGATGGGGGATTACTGAAAAGAGTGAAACTGAAACGAGTTAAGACAAATTAGAAAGGTTTTTTTTAAAGAAAATGGCTTTTTTAAAATTATGGCAGTGGACATTGATACAAAAGCTCTTTAATGATCCACAAACCTGTAAACTTGTATTGTCATACGTGAGCTTTTTAAGTCAGTCAGTTTCTTGAACGAAGAAAGGTCCTATTTAATATGCTTTGTTTTCAGCCTTCTTTATGATAAACATTAGCCCCTGCAGCACATTTTTAGAATTTAAAATTGTAAATATATTTTACAAACACATCACACAAATTGTCTCCTCTCCTCTCTTCCCCCAAGCAATAAAATACTGCCAGTTGCTTTATATGCTCACCAGCAGCTGCATTGGTTTATTCTGGTATTCAAGTTGTTATTGGTAATTATTGTTATTGGTGAATATAAAGATACTGGATTTGTACATTTGTAGAGTCTCCATATCTAAGCAATCACCTTACAGAGTTGTTTCTGGTCAATTTAAACTGTTTAATGTATCCCTGTTGCTGTTTCCAATACATAAACAAGTTCACCTGCCCTGCACATACAAGTATCTCTAATTTCTATTTCAGCACTGCCAGAAAAGGTCAGAATGACATTAAAGGCTGAATCATGTAAAAAAAAAAAAAAACAAAAACTCCAAGGTTCATGAGTCACTTAAATATGTATTTTTATTTGTAACAAATAAGTATTAAACTGTAAAGTATTTTTGTACAAATTTAATACTTTAATAGCATGATATTTATCGTCTATGTTATGTTTTTTGAAATTCAAACTGTTGCAAATATTTGTATGGAAAAACTGTATAAATTGAAATAAACAGTAATTTAAAGACATTAAAAATGAGGTAAAGTTTTTCAACTTTATATTTTTCCCAGGTTTTTTTCCACAGTTTTAGAAAAAAATACCATTTTTATGTTTGTGGTATACTCTTTCCAACCCTAGGTGAAAAGAAAAAATTGTTAAAAGGTCAGCAGGTTGTCCACATTTTAGTATGATGTGTCTGATGTTTGATTTAACATTCAATTTATTAATCTCAAAACTGCAATGCAGCAAGTCCCATAGTACACATGAGAAAGCCAAAAGTGGAATGTTATTTGAACTCTGATTTGGAGTTTTGCTCTTCTTACCAAGATCATCATCAGCATAGAACTATTAGCAGCAATGGCAAGTTCTAAATCATAGAAAAAGTTTTCTGTGTCACTGATTGCAACTTCCTTGTTATGTCTATAACAAGATTAGAATCCATAATGCATCAAAGCTTCATGGCCACAAATGTGCCACATCAGAAAAACCTAGACCGCTTTGTAAACTGTCTTTTTACTCAAGGAAACTATCGTTTTGGCACATCAGTAAGAGCATTTCATCAATACTGTAGCATTTGGAGATGAATAAATCTTTGTATGGGCAGCTAGGAGTCTTTAAATCAAAATACATCCTTGTGTATTTTTTAAGGGAACATCTGGATCCTCAAAGACCTGTAAGTTCATTCTTCAGCAAAACGTAAGAATTACCTGATTTTTGATGACCAGTACACCAGTGAATCTACTAAAAATGTATCACTGAAAATTTAAAAGGCTCAGCGTAAAACAAGCTGCTCTTCATAGAACATGCCTTTGAAAGGCACCTGCATATTCAGCTTCTCCGTCCCAAAAACCTTGAACAGGTTCAGTAAAGGTTCATACCAAGACCAATTAATAATTGTCTGTTAGGTTTTGAAAAGCTTCCTAGGAATATGCTGTCCCAAAGTTAGATTCTTAAGACTGGAAGATCCAAGCAGGGATTCTTCTACTGTTGTCTGTCAAAACAAAACAAAAATGTTACCCAAGTTTGAAATAGACCTAAAATATATTAACTTTTTCAAAAAAGGTTCTTTCTCAATGAGCTCAGAAATTAGATGTAATAAAAAAAAGCATGTTAGTAGGTTTGACTTTATAAAAATCTATTTCAATTATTAAATTTTATACATATCTCTCACAGCACGTCACCTAAAAACTGACATCTGTGCACAAACCATAAGCTGATACAGGCTAAGCTGGCCAACAGATCACTCTGAGAGTAAAAACATGTGTAAGTTTGCTACTATAGACATTAAACCTTTTTTTTCTGTATTAGCCATATATTACTCTGCAAAGGCATCTGCCAAATTTGACTGCTTCACCAACTGGTGAATTTGACTGGTCAACCTGAAAATTATTAAATAAATATTCATAAAACAATTGTAAAAGTACCCAGGTGAATTGCAGTGGTGAAAGAGTACAAAAGTTTGTTTTAAACTTTCTCAGTAAGGAGATACTTACAGGGGGTATTTTTGTAGCATCCTCAGATGCAGGAATTTGTCTTTTACATGGACTTTGCTGCAAACTGCCCATCTGCTCTTTACTGAGAACTGATGACCGCTCCTGTATCATGAGGTCACTTTGAAGTTCAGGTGGGTCAGGAGCGTCTTGAGTAACAGAAACAGACTGAGTCTCGAACTCCTGACTTTGCCAGCACTCCATCAGGGAAGAGGACGTTTCTTTAGGACAGTTGTTTGTTTCTGCAATTGCCTCTCTCAGAAACCTCTGCAAACGCGTTTTTCTGGTTATCTCCTTGTTCTTTACTGCTCTCCTGAGGTGCAGCTCCTCAGCCACGACGTAGACGCGGCAGCGGCCCCTGGTCACGGCTGTGTACACGTGCTGCCAGTGCTGCCGGCCCGCATTGCCAACCACGTACACGACGGTCCTCTCCTCGGAGCCCTGAAACGTGGGAGAACACTGATTCAAAGGCTGATCTCCAGGAAATTGTTAAAAAAAACACAAGAATGAGGAAGTTGGAGGCAACTGGGGACGCTCTTGAGAATATTTTCTATCCTGCATTCAAGGAATTCTAGTTTCAAGAAAAGTTTCTGATTGTTTCATGAGAGAATAGGTGCATTAGCTCAGCTCACAGCTGCTGTGTTTTTACCTGGAATGTGTGAATAGTTCTGGCCCAGGCATGCTTTATGTGACACAGCTTCTTCAGTGCCTTGTAGTTCACAGTGAACGTGGAGCCGTACGTGCTGCTGATGGTCAGCAAGCGCTGCTTATCAATTTCTGCATCCTAAAGGAATAGCACAACACTCAGCAGTGAGCCTGGATCAGCAGCTGGAGCAATGTCTGTACTTCCCTATTCTAGCTTTCCCTGAAACTACAACAGCTGTGATGTCAACCAACGCAAAGTTTCAGAAGACGCTGAACCCAATAAATTGCTGTCTTTCACTGACCACCTTCAAGGAAAACAGTTTTCACTGTTCAGGGCCTACCCTAACTACTGATACTTTCACTGCTCAACTCACTGAGCCCAGCAAAAGAAACAGTTTTTTGTTGCTGTTACTTTTAGGCTACCTTGGCTTTCTGCCAGGGAAAACTTAAGCTGTAACATTATTCTTTACTTCAGACTATGTTAAATGTTATCTATTTCAATTAGAATACATTTGAGTATTTACAGAATATGTTTACACTGAACACAATCAGACCAACTGAAACACATTGCACGAAAAAAGCCTACAATTGAGGTTTTCTGAATTCTCTATCTCTATTCTTGCCTCTTCCATGCCTTTTACAGTATTGTTTAGCAGAACTAAGTATGTTTTGTGGACTAAACATAGAAAGTGTGAATTGTTTTGTTCTGGGGATTCAGCAAGCAACGAGTCATTTCCCTCCAGGTCTTCTTTGTGCAAGTTCTTGCTTCAAGGACTTACCTCTGTTATGAAAAATATATCTCCATTGCAGAGTCGTTTGCCCTCCTCATCAGCCTCTGCAGGGAGTGTGGTTTCTCCACTTCTGCATTCCCGGCCTTTAGGACCCCCTCCAACACCACAGGCTGCCAAGAGATCCTTGAGATACACATTGCGCGTGCTGGCAATCTTGTCCCCAGTTTGAAACAGAAGTCGGTTCTTATGGTCTCTAGGTCAGAGAAAGAAAAAGGGGACAATGTATTTACAAAGTGTACATTTACCATCTCTCAGTATTTTTTCTCTTTCCATTCTCTACACTTGACCCAGATTAAAAACTTTAATATTATTCAAAATAGTTAGGGTAAGACATTTATGTCTTGAACTTTTTAAAAACCATTTGGTAAGAAACAGTAATACAGAGTAACACAAAAATATTTCAGAATCTATTTAGAAACCATATAGCAGCAAAAAAAAAATTAACCTTGAGGGTTTTTTTCACGTTGCTTTTATATGAATATTGAATATTCAAATAGTAACTTAAAATCTCAGAATTCACATAGTGAATTTAAATGAAAAGCAGTTTACCACTGTTCAAAATGAGATTAAAGAACCCATCAAATAAAGTTTATTACATGAATGATTTATAACATAATCAGATCTAGATGGAACACTGGAACTTTTACAATCTTATTTTACAGTGTTGGCCCAGCTATAACACTTTCAAAAACAAAATTAGATTTGTCACAGGAAAAATGCAAAACACTGGCTTACCTGGTTAAATGATTTGAATAGTGTTGGCAACAAAGTTCATTTATTATATCACAGTCTTGCCTAAATCATACAAAACAAGAACATGAACAAAATCATGATATACAAAACACACAATTACAAGCCATGTCATATTATCATTAATTTATAAATAATGGAAAAAAACCTTTTTCTCTCCAGTGCTCTTTCACCACCTATTAAGAACAATTACTTTCTCAGAGTTTAGAAGACAGAGCAGTAAAGGAACAGTTTTGTCTAAATACCATGGAAAGTTTTTGCACTGTACACCTAGATTAGCTAGATTTGTTTTTAAGATAAGAAGAAAACTAAATAAAAACTAAAACCTGGACAGATTATTTTCTGTCTGTGGATATATTAAAAATAGCAAGAAGATTTATTTGCTTTTTAAAGACATGGAATTTTAACTTTTAAATGCAGATTAAGTACCTATAAATATATTCTAGAAGAATCATACACAAAAATCACTAATAACAGTAGTGTACCTGAGTGCAGACTGAAGAAAAAAACTGATACCCGAGTTACTCAGCATTCACAAATTACTTATTAGCTGGGAGCCTGTAAATAGTGGGTGTCTTTTACTTACTGAGAAAAGGTTCTTCACAATTAAAGGTGGAGGAGCTTTTTTCTAAGTACCCTTTTGTGCAGAATTCAAGGTGATGGACTATTGGTACTAGTGCACATTATCCCCTTTTATCCCTTCAGTGTTTCTGCAAAGCCATGCATGCTATTCATGCTCCTGTGATTACTAACTTCCAACCTTTCTCCAAAGTGTGTTAGAGCCCTACATCTCACCCTTCCTAAGTGATGAGTATTCCAAGTATCTAGCAGTTTCACACTATTGCCACTAGTCTCTCCAACTCAACACACTCAGCTATTTTTAGATTGTGGCTGCTACAAGGATTTTTTCAATGTCTGCCTGCACACTCCATTACCTTCTGAAAGCAATGAATTGTGACTGTTTGGCATCCTCCAATCCTGGCCCTTTTTTAAGTAAAATCTTTATTGCAGTTTGTAAATCTGTTTTAAAAGACATAAAAGGTAAGACATAAAAATATTCCGAATTTAAAAAAGAAAAATATAATTCAATATGAAATTGCCTTTTCTTATTTCTTGCTTTAATGACATCTCAACTTGTTTGAAACAAAACAAAAAAGAAACAACCCCCCCACAAAAAAACTACCACACAAAATGACACACCCCCCAAAGAAACAGAAATACACCATAAAACACCCAAGAAAACATCATGCAGTTAATCCACTATTAAAATCTGATAAACAAGAGTGATATGGAAAGAAACAAATTCTTATTTCTGTGTTAAACAGCTGCATGGAGCATATTTCATGCAAAATAAGCTTTTGATACAGCATAATGAAGAGGTAAAGACCAAATATTTTCAAGCCACAGACCTATACACTTGGATTTCACAGAAGAAATCTGCTTTTAGTATTCTGTTGGCTAGAGTATTTTGCTAGAGTAAGATAATGTGAAAATGTTTGTGCTATTTTTTCTCTGCATTCCCCTTGAAGCTTTTTGATGCATATAAAAGAGAGGCCACTCAATTCACTTATACCCAATAAATGTCAAAAAACCCCAGTAAACAATGGCTCTAGCCCTGACCCTAAAACATTTTAAAAGAAATACTGGCACCGCTTCTTAGAATTTTTCTAACTCAATTCCACAGCTAGGAGCACACTCCTGTCCAGCACACCATACTGTTACACTAACTTTTTACTGTAATGATTCACCTCTGAATCAATTCTGAAAATCCCTTAAGGTTTGACAGCTCCAGCTACAGTATAAAAAGACAACCACGTTTGATTACAGTGGTGGAAGCTGTCCCCCATTTCCAAGTCTAACTGGTGAGCTGGAGCTCTACAGCCCATTCTTTGCACTTACAGGTTTTGCTGTGTGCACTTACTTAGAGGGCAAAAGACAAACTACGAACGTAGCATTTAAATTTATACCACAAACAAAGAATTAAAATCTTCCCAGACTAAAATCTTCCCAAAATTTTTGTTCCAGACAATAGTCTATGCTTTACCAAAGGGAAAATCAAGATCACAAACTGACTATACACACATACTCTCAAAACTGCCGCCAGCACGCAAAGCAATAAAAATAAATTTCTTCTCTGGGATTGGCATTGTCATTTCCTCATTCCAAGCGGAAACTTTCAGCACCTCATCAAATTCAGGAAGCTGCCGGTGAGAGATTCTGGACAAGAGTATTGGAGGAAAACCGAAAAGTTATTTTCTGTTAAAGAATTCCAGCATATCATCATCTGCATCAGCCTGAAGTTCATCACTTAGAATTCTTTTGTCATCTACACTACATGCCCTGAAAACTCTTTCCTCAGAGCATAACTTAATTTCACATTGAAAAAACTGGTAGTTTATTCTCTAAACCCTCCATCACTGCAGCAGATACTTAGTATTACCCATATGCTTCTTCCCATGGGAGCAAAACGGAGTAAAACAGAAGTGTTATCAAAAAATAAGTAAGAATGTTTGTAAAACACTTGGTAGTTCTGGACATCTTGCAAATGTTCAGAATATTCTCAAATTCAATTAACATCAAAACCTAGATTTTGTTCTTAGAGATTTAAGGAAGAGATCAAGCACTGATAGGAAACAGGGTTATTTCCAAAAGAAAAGTAATGCAAATGCTGGAAACATTTAGACTCTTTAGGTATTGATACAGAAAAAAAAAATAGAAAGAAATTGTGATGTAGTAATGGCCCTTGACATCTACACTCTCCAAGCAATTCAGTCTGTTTTAGCTGTTGTCACACTTAGCAGCAATGTCTTTAAAACTTCCTTTTTAGAGGAGCAAATGTAAGCCATTTTATAAGGTGTAAATTCAGTTGTGCATTTACAACTCATTTGAAAACAACAGAGAGTATCTGATAGCATAATAGTGAAATACATCCCATAAAATTCAAGAGCGTTCCAGCAGACACATTTTTTTGTCCAATACATATGTCTGAAAAAATCTGTGGGGTTTTGTTGCTGTTGTCTTGGGGGTTTGTTTGTTTTTAAAACCAATGTGACGGATTTGGACTAAAAAAACTAACAGAAGCAATACTACAGGGTCAAATCTGGATGCACTGCTGTTTGCAGGTAAAAGGCCAGGCAAGAATTACAAGAATTCTTCACACGCACATCAGGATATCCTACCTTGACGCATTATCTACAATTAGTTGCGATTCAGCTCTGTGGTTAGTTCGCAGTTCCACGGAAAAGCCTCTTGATTTTAGACCCTCAAAGATATCAGCTAACATGTTTCCTGGGTCTATGCTTGGTAGCTGTCTAGTATCACCTAAACAGAATGCATGTTAGTTTTTGTGAGAAGGAGTAACATATCATCTGTTGAAAATTGTCTTAAAAGAAACGAACACTGGAATTAAGTCAATCAAATCTCTATGTAGTAACATCCATCCTTAATACAATTGACATGAAATAAAATATTCAAGAATCTAAGAAACTTTGGGAATAAGGTTGTAGTGTAGTTTTTTTATACTCCTCACTCAGTAATGTTTAACTAGCAAGTGCAAATCCCTCTGCCTGATGAGTACTGACAGTGATCACATCTTATTCAACCACACTTTGAAAGCTATGTATTTAAAACCAAATACCATGAATGGTATGTCAAAAAGGAAACCTCTAAGAAAGCATAAAAATTTGACTTTACATTTCTTTGCTTTCCTTTTTAAATTAAAACAAGATGATCCTAGCATTAAGAATGGCATGAAAACTCCCTTCTAACGTACGATTCATATGCTAATAGCTCTTTCAGATGTAAGGAAATCAGAAAAGTTTTCCAGTTGCAAGACGCAATAACCTACCACATGGAAGTCAGAATAAGACAAAACACCACTAAACAGACAATGGAGATACTGATACTTTCATACTGACATTTGGAAAATTGTCTGTCTCATCTGACCTTAAGAAATAGCAGAAGTATCCAAGTACAGAACAATGTAACATTTTAAGAGACTTGGTAGGAGCTCTGATACTTACACTGTATATTACGCATTATTAAACATTGTATAATGCTAAATTTGCTGTTTCACTTACCTAGAATAATAAGTTTAGCAAGCTGAGCATGCTCACACAAGAGTTTTAAAACTAAGCTAAGAATGTGTACAGACACCAAACTTCCTTCATCCACAATGAGAACCGTAACTGCAGAAAACTTCCATGGCTGTTCTTGGTCACTCCGCCTCCACGATTTAAAACTATAGATAATCTAGAAACAAATAAAGCAAGCTCTGACACTAATCAACTCTGAACTATGTTATAATAGCAGACAGTGTGGTATCATCTAACGCATGTAGAGCTATTATCCGAAATTCTGAACTTACACCTGTAAAGACCCAGAAGACTCAACCATTCAGCCTTCGTTTCCTCCTCAGTGGATACATTTCTAGCTGAGATTAGCGACACTGACTTACATAAAAGCACTTTTTTTTTTTTTTTCCTGCAGGAATTGTTAAAGACACTAGGTCAGCCATTAGGTTGCTCAGTAACAGAACACCTCCTACTACAACTTGCTGTCATTAATAATACCCAAAATTGCATGGGGAAGGGGAACAGGCAACTAACTATCCAGTCCCCAAAGATAAAATAAGCCAACGGTACTTTTTATGTTATTATAATTTCTATTTATATGGGTTATTCCACAACTCCAATGTCTTCTTGGCACCTTTTGGTACCTAGAATAAGAGAGACTTGGCCTAAGTTTATTAACAGAGTTTGCTTTCTACTTTTTTCTAAAAAAAAATTCCATAATACCTAACATTAATTAAAGAAACACTGTACAAATGAAATTTCTCTCATTATTCAACCCCAGGCTACTTATCTTTTCATGTGTGTTCTGCTATGATTGCTAGGCAACAGGATCCTAGAAAACAGCTCTACCACCTAGAAATTATTTTTGTCTTAATTAAAATAAAATGCAAAACTGGGAAGCTAAAAAAAGCAGATGCCCTAGAGAAGCACAAGTTTCAGATGTATATAAATAGTAAAGAAACCAAAGTTAGCAAATAATGTATTTCAAAAGACTGATTTATAATTCCCCAAAACATAATGCTGACTTTCAGATGCTGATAAGCTGTACCCAAGCATTAACATTAATAACAATAATAGGCCACACATTTCTTAAGTTCCCTTAAGAGCTTGTTCAATAACAAGCTTTTTTTTTCCCAAAACAAGAATGGGCAGTGCCAAAAGGTGTTTCAGAACCTAATTTAAAAAAAAAGAAAACACAAGAAACAAAACACAAAACAAACCTTACCTGATGCAGTGTGTATGCAGGAAGATGCGTTTTTTCTCTCAAAAGACTTGTTGCTCTCCCTGTAGGTGCAGTGAATAGTACATTCAAAATTTTTTTTGCATATGTATTCTCTGATTCCCAGTGGTGATCAAACGTATTCCATTCCTCAGACGCATCCAAGTCTTCTTCAAAGTCCTTAGAAGCAGCTTCCACTTCTTTTTCCATTTGCTTTAAATGACGAAAAAGGCAGCTAACTATTGTACTCTTCCCACAGCCTCCTTTTCCACTTATGATTGTGACAGGATTAGAACAAATTTTTTTTACAGCAATCACCTGATCTTTGTCTACCTCTGCTTTACTTTGGATACCAGACATAGAGCCCACCTCCTTTTCAGGAAAGTGATTTTCACAATTATGATTGTCTGGATTATTTTCCTCCATTTCATGTGCCTGGGTAATATTCATTTTCTTATCTACTGTTTCTCTTGGTGCCTCAGAAATGCTAAGTATCTTTTTCACATCCACATCCAGTTTCCACGTGTGGTTTGACAGAAGGTCACCTACATACATTGCAATATCTTTTTCAGATTTGTAAAGATGAGGCAGAAACACCAGCTTCTTCTCCCTAATCACTACATTCTGATCTTTCAAAAATTCAAGAGATTGCCAAACATGCTCAATGGACATGTGTTTGGATACAAAACGAGCTAATTCATCTTGATCTTCGTATGTGTGTCCCATTTGTCTACAGCATGTCTTGAGCTGATCATACAGAATTAATGCATTCTTCTGCAACTCAGGAATCTTCCAGAGGAGATGTTCACACTGACAGAAGGCAGTCCACGTTGCTTCACAGTAAGGAAGGTTCAACTCCTTATAAATAATCTTCTCCCCAAAAAGAGTAAAAGCAAACATAGATTTATTTCAGAAGATGCTAGCCTCTTGCTGAACAACATTTCTCCTAGTAAATACAAATTGCAATTCAGAGGGTGGAAATTTGCAAAAATTTACGTATTTTTCATAAAGCAAAACACTTAAAAGTAAGCTGGAATGATAATTCCTCTTAGTTACCCTTCTGTATGAAACAGAAACTTTAAAAATAAAAAAACCTGGCACAGAAACTGGGTACTAGGAAGAACTCATGCACATCAAATAACACATTTGCATGTAAAGGTACACAAACTGTAGAAACAGAGCACAGGAAAGCCATTAGCCAGAATACTGTACCCAATTCTGAACATGTTCAAGAAATATGCCACCTGTACAGACACTACCACAAAGTAGGGAAAGACTGAGATGCGCAAAACAGGTGAACTATTGAGAGCAAGAAAAATTAATTGCACTTGCTCAGTTGTAAGAGAAAAGGCTAAAGAGAGTCTTCAAGCAATAAAAAACTGCAGCGAGAATGCAGGTGCTTGAAGCAAGAGAGCAACAAGTCCCTACTGCATCAAGGAACAGTCAATTTGGACCTCAGGAAATCTTTTTAAAGGAAATTATGTGAAACACTGGAATATACTGGCTATCCTGCTGAATCTCTGAAATTAGAGCTCTTAAAGACAAGTCAGAACATCCCTCAGTAAAGCACTGGGGGCCTAAAGCAGAGGGAAAACCAACCACATTTGCGAAGAACTAAAGCTGTAGCTCCCATGTGAGGTACAGGACTGCGAAGGTGAGGTGCAGCAGCAAAGCTCACAGCAAGCTCAGCAAAAGAAAACCCCTGCAAATTCCATTACAAAAACCAAACTACTGGACTAGATGACCTCTTGCAGAGAAACTTATCAACCTTGCTATGAAAGCATAGATATTGTTCTACATGTTAGGAACAGAAAGTCTTACTTAGAGGTATAAAATTGAAGAGAACAGTTGAGGATTTTAAATCAGCTAACTTTTGGCCCAATTACCTCAAGCATTTAATTTTCTGTCTCTTGTAGAAAATAGTAAACAAATGGTTGTAACAAAACCACTTTCAAAAATATTCTGAGATTAATTTATTCTAGAACAACTGGAGAAACAAAACCCTTTGCTAAAACTGAGTCCAGCACATCATCCATTTCCAAATGAGCTATGCTTAGCCCCTACAAATGCCCATTTAATCAAGTGAACCCAACTAAAACAGCACTGTAGTCTAATGCACCTCAAATGCAGCAAGCACCATATTTTTACCATACTTAACATTACTCACCCTGCTGAATCCAAGTTTCCATGGCTCATCCCTTAGTATCTCATCCAATTTTGTTACCATCTCGTCAGCTACCTCCTCACCATCCATATCAGCCTTTCTTTGCCAACACATCATCTCTATCAGACAGCAAAAGTGGCGTGGCAGAAGAATCGGCAAGAACTCCAGTATCCGCGGAAAAGCCAGGGCTCCCAGTACCGCCTTTCCTGCAACTGCACACACCAAAAACACACAAGTTTTATGTGATGTACAAAGATTGCTGCAAAACTATTTATACTGACTCTGACTTCATCCTCCTGCC
This sequence comes from Promerops cafer, assembly GCA_013398275.1. NCBI lineage: Eukaryota > Metazoa > Chordata > Aves > Passeriformes > Nectariniidae > Promerops > Promerops cafer. Next base: position 454,502 of record VZSE01003882.1, read on the forward strand.
TCCCCTATATCCAAGACATTACAAATGTCTCTTATTTTCTTACTTTTTGTAATCCTTTTCAGATTTTTTTAAAGTCTGTTTTCCCTGAACTGCCTTAAGAAAAAAACAATGTAAACAGATGACATAAAAGCAGCAAGTAAATGTATTGACTTGGAAAATATGTATCATTCACTTGGTTTAAACTGCATACTCAATAGCATTTTGTAGAAAGTCAGTTCAGACCTCACCATGCCTGCCTCTTACCTAGAAGTAATTTTCATACAGATGTACAGAAGAACATTTCAAATGCAAAATAAGAAAAGTGGCTTTTAAATTTGTAGTATCAGATCAGTAGAGGAACTTACCAAAAAAGTGCTCTCCACTGGCTTTCTCAATGATCCCAAAATTAAGCTATCACTTTCCCTGTTTACATCAGTCATGGGCTGAGAGAGAGGAATAATGAAACTGACTTGCTCTATATTTTGCTTTAGAAAAGTAATTTCAGAAGAAAGAAAAACAAATTTAAGAAGAAAGTTGAGACTTTCAGAAACTTCATCTCTTGGAAAAAAGTAGAGCTATTTTTAATTAAGTGTTAAGGAAAATTTAAAACACTAATTTTTGTCACTTAAGCACTTTTTCTGATCACTGTATTACCCTCATAAAGCCAAAGATAAAATCTTTTCCCTTTTAAGCAGGTAATTAATTTACATGTAGATCATCGATACACACTACTTCCACACACAAAACAATACCATGAAGGCTTGAAGAACAGACTACTCAAGCCCGTAACAACTAATGACAACCAAAAAAATTTACAGTACTAACAGTAGCAACTGGGGTAGGGGAAGAGTCTATATTGCTTAATGATAAAGATTAAAGCTTAAAATGTAGCAAATTAATTTAAGCTAGATACTAGAACAAAACCACCAGCTACAAGAAGGATGAAGAGAGTATGCAGGCACACCGTGCAATCTTTTCTATCATTACAAAAAGAGAACAAAAATCCTGAAAGCCTACAGAATTCTGAACATTTTCCTCTCCTTACACATGGGATTTGAAGTAAAGTCAGTTCAAGTCTAGCAGAGGCTCTGAACTCTCCCATTACACGTAATTTTACATCCAAAAGTGTCACCTCCATCATCTGACCTCACACTGCCCAGTAAACCAGGTACTGGAAAACTTTGCTTACACGTAACAGCAGATAGACCCAACCTGTCTGTACAGGTTATGGAAACAGATCATCAGAGCAAAACAAGAGCTCTACACTGAGGGCACACCTCAGACATCCTGACTTTCTCTGTAAGTCAGTGTTTTGCTTCAGACAGCTAAGTCTGGTCTCACAGACTGAATGCCCTTGATGGATCAGAGTACCTCAGGAATGCAAGTGGAACACATTGTTGGGCTTTCATCCAGCAGGGATACAGTCAGTACTTTCAGAGGCTGCATTACAGTAGGGACAAGGGGGATGTCTGCTTCAAAAGCACACTCCTGATCCAATCTCTAACACTCAGGCAGTCACACTCATGTAATCACACCAACACTGCCCACAACAGCTTCCTCAGAAGTCTGAACTATCTCCATGTGGAGACACTCCAGTGCTTCCAGAGTTTGCTCCCAGCCATACTAATCTGCTGACGGGCGGGATTCAAACACAACTAGATATTGTATTTAGTGCAGCTGATTAGGACTACGCTGAACTCCTTCACTGAACCCTGTGCTACAGAGAAGCACCCATACTTCTTTTGAACATGTGCCAGCCCTAAAAAGCCATTGCCACCGTGTTCAAGTGGTGATGAACCCATTTTTCAATAAGCCTTGTTAAAGCTGAATAAAACTACAGGAAGCACCAGTGTCTTTGCATCGTAGAATCACAGAAGCATAAAATGGTTTGGGTTGAACCTTAAAGATCAACTAGTTCCAAACCCCTGCCACTGGCAGGGACACCTTCCACTAGACCAGGTTGCTCAGAGCACCCATCCAACCTGGCCTTAAGGACTTCCAGGGATGGAGTATCCCTAGCACAGACAATTCTACTTAGCCTACAGAATTCAGCAAAGTCCCTCTGTATGCCTATCTTTAAATGATCAGTTGTCCTACTGTCCTGACACATTTTAAAATAAAAGAATCATTTGAATATACATTTCAAATGAATACATGTTAGCTTGAACGCAGTATATGAGATAGAACTCCTTAGGTCATAAAACAGTTGAAACAGCACAGGATATACCTACATGATTTTGAAACATAATAGAAGATGTCATAATCCTTGGTATCTCTTTGGATCCTCCCTGGCTGTAGCTGTGAAACTTGGAACTGCTTTAGATTTTCTTCAAGATTGCTAAAACTCAGCACAGACTCCATAGGAAGCCAAGCAAAAAATTTTTCTTTCCAATCTTCAGGAACCCCACATTCCTTAAGAAAGAGTGACAATACTTGTCGGTTGTTTTCTTCTACATCAGTCTGCAGAAAATACGATGGATATCCTTGCACAAAGTACTTCGATCCCATTTTTTTAGCTTTAACATTAACTTTCCACCAAGGGTCAACTAATGGAAAACGTCCGACTACTTCATACTCCTCTTTGGTGCTGCATTCCTGTATAATAACTGAATCATTAAAAAGAAAAACAAATCCAGTGTTAATTGACAGTCATAAAAATTGAAAGTTTGTGTTGATTAAAAGAGTTTTGTTGGTTCGCTGCTTTTTTTTGTCTTTTCTCTAAGTTGCAGTGGTAAAAGTAAAGCGGAGGTTGTCATAAACTCCTGATGCCAGTCTCTCTACTAATATTTAAAACAAAAGTGAAACCAAACTCTGAAACAAGCACTAAAACTCCTTCTCTAAGCATGAAGAATAAATCTTGCCTATGAATTTATTAAGCTAACTAAATACACACAGTTTATTACTGTGGTTTACTATTTATTCCATGTCAAGTTTACAACTGAATTTTAAACAGTTTTATCACAAAATATTCTATCACAATGCCTGCACAATCTTCAGATATATTTGTATACCAAATATTTCCCATGACTGAAACCACCAAAATTTTAAGGAATTAATATAATAAATTCTTAACATTTTGTATGACCTGGTTTGCCTCCTCTTTGTCTTAAAAAAAAAAAATAATAATACACCATTCCCTGATCAACAACTGGGGACCAATTGCTACGACCAGAACGAAGTGGGCACCTATGTTTAGCAGGGCCTCTTCCTCACCAGGATAGCTCTTACATCTGTAATAACTTATTTATTTCTCCCTGGTTATTTAGCTCAGTTTAGCCATTTTAAAAACAACTTGCAAAAAAAAAGCTTTTTAGGCAGAGGTTACTCCAACTTCACCTACTTTTCTAAGCTCAAAGTAGAAAGTTGGAAATCACTAACATCAAGTATCAACACTCTCATATGTCATAAAAGGAAAAAAAAGCGCTTTTTTTGTGTAAAGTTAACTTGAATGGAAAAACCTTGTCTTTTCTTACTGTTGCAATCCTGTGCCGGTAGAAAAGCACAGATCACGCTTCCCTTCCACCACCTACTCATCGCCTACCTCGGTTCCCCGTCCCTCCCTCTGTGATCAATTCAGACAGAGGNCCCGCCAGGAGGCCTCTAGGAGCGCATCCTCCGCCAAGAGCGGCTCCTCCTCGAAGTCCTCGTCGCTCTCCTCCTCGTCGCCCGCCGCCTCCGGCCGCGGCGGCCGCAGGTGCCCCCACAGCTCCAGGAGCGCGCCCCGCTCCCCGCCGGACTCCGCCATGCCGCCCCGCCGGAGATCTCCCCTCCCCCGCGGAAGGGCGGGACGCCGGGCCCGGCCGGGCTGCCGGGAGCGGCCTGGCAGGGTCGGGATAGTCCGGAGCGACGACTTTTTTTTTTTTTTTTTTTTTTTTTTTTTTTTTCTTTCTTGGGACCATTCTTCTTTTTTT
>VZSE01003882.1:458922-498065 GCA_013398275.1 Promerops cafer
TTTTTTTAAATGCTTCGGGACATACTTCTCTGTCTTTACATGACCACTATCACAAAACCACCCGATCATAACATCACACTTCAGTATTTCCGATTGTGTTTCACACAGCTGCCCCCCGAGTAGTTTAATGTTGTGTAAACCTGGCAAACTGTTCTCCGGAAGGCCCTCATTGAAAATTACTTTTCCTTCCCTACACTGGAGCCCTGGCAGTTGCTTCTCAGTCTTCGCTTTCGCTCAACCGGATCCTTGCCTTTCCTGAAACTTTTATGGCAGTTCGTTGATAAAATACCAAGCCTTCTCATGTTCAGTATTGATCTCTCACTGAAGTCCCCCAGAAATCCTGCTATTCAGTCATGAAAGCAAGTATTTCTACGACCTGTTTTAAACTGATTTTCACTGGTTAGTAGTTAGCAGGTAGATATTTGCTATGTTGTTACATAGCTCTGTTTTTTCAGCAAAATTTCGCAGTTGTATTTTTGCACGTTCATGCCACTAGCTAGCATATGTTTTCATCAATGAATTACGTTTTGTAAGATTTATTTTTTTAAAAAAAAATTTGCTGACTCCTGTGTTTTAATTTGCCCTGTCTTTTTTTGTTAAACTATTTTCTTCCAATTTCATCTTTGTTTTGCTTTATACTGTCACACAGTACCCTGGAGGCTGCTGTGGATGCCTTGCTGCCGCATCAGAGTACTGGCAGGCAGATTAAAGGAGACACAAAAACAGCAGGTGCTGGTGCAAGGCTGGTGGATTCTTCTGATTGAGATTAAATAATTGGGTGGTTTCACACCACAAAACACCGAAGATAGAAATATCCCCAATACTACAATAAATAGAATGCAGCAAATAATTTGCCCAGTTTCTGTGAAGCTGTCAGCAGCTTCTCAGACATACCCTTCAGGACAGTAGTATAGATTGTTTGTATGTGTGTTTAGAACAAGTATAAAAAAACAGATCAACCTACAACAGTTACTTTTGGTCTAACCTAAAAGAGACACAATTCTTTTCCACATTGTTCCATGACTCCTTCCCATACATGATCCAGGAGGCCTTGCACCCGGAGGATTACCCTACAGAGAATGTCCCCTTCTTTGCCACCTTCCTCTTAAAGAACAGAAGGACCTTCAGCTCTCTCACACAGAAGCATGGGACTCTCCCTCTGTCCTGGCACGGTTCTCTGCCACTTCTCCATCTCTGGGAATACCTACATTACTGTTACCTATAACACAACAGAGACGTGTAAATACTGCTCTACACAAGAATATTGAAATAATTGTTTTCAGTCCTTATGTGATAAATATTGGGGTTCTTTATCTAGCTTAATTCACAGATAATGAAGTAACTGCTTTACATGGCAGGCTTAAAACACATGGCCTATAAAAGGGAGACGAGAAGAGATGGAAACATTGATGTTAATTTTAAAAATTCAAAGCATTAGCTCACTGAAGTGTTTAATGGTGTTAGGCAGTCATACATTTGAATCAGTGCTTTAAGATACTTTTTTTCTTATGAAACATCATTTCACATTTAACTATGTATTTGTCTAAGTGAAACTGGATATCTGGCTGCCCCAGTGTATTCTGAAAATGCAAATTTAATACTGTATTCAGCAAGCCTGTCTGGAATTTCCTTGTCTTTCTACAATCCATTCTATACATGCTGAATTTCTGTCTGATGCCTTACATTTCCATATCTCATTATCATCCAGTAGGATGCATCCTGATTATGAATGGCTTTATGTGTGCCCAGCTTTATTAGGTAAGGCTTGATTTTCAAAAATGTCTATTTGCTGCTCATGTGAAGTCAGATTGGTTTTCTAGAGTTAGGTGAGGATTAGATGATTTTTTTGAATATTTGAGACTAAATGTTTTGCTTCTTTCAGGAAAGGAAATTAAATATTGAGATTTCAATGAGGATCAATTGGTCAAGCTTCAGTCCTTTTCCCTGCACTTCATGTCATCCCATTCATTTTTCCTGTTTTCACTTCATTTAAGGATTTTCTCTTGGTTTTTTTAGCATTTTATTTCTTCAATTTCTTCTCCTGTCTCTTTGTTTACCTTTCTTCCCTGATTTGGGGATTTCAATGTGAAGAATTTTGGCAACTTTCGGTCCTTTTCACTACACCTCATTTCATCTCAGTACATTTTGTCATAGTCACTCCATTTCCAAATTTTCTCTTTTTTTAAAAATTGCCTTTTATTTTATCATATCTCCTTTCCAGAGTATTTGTTACACTTTGTTCTCTGATTTCAAGATTTCCTTTCCTGTCACAAAGGTTTTAAATCATACTTTGAAAAATACTTGGAAATCTTAGCTAGCCTTCCATCTCCATCATGTCTCACTTCAAATACCACTGTAAAATCCAAAAATGTATAGTAAACAGAAACGTGCTTTGATAGCCCTTTGATTTTACCTTCCAATGCACCATGATATCACTGTCATGATAATTCATGATTCTTAATGTCATGACATTAAAGAAGTTAGTGTTACTCTTCTGTCTGTGGAGAAAAAATGTTTATAAATTTGAATGCAATATTGGTGCATTCAGTGAAAAAAAATGCAAATCACTGAAAAACAAAGTCATGATGAACAAGGAGAGATAATTTGCTGTCTCTTACTGCTTTTTGTCTTGTCCCACAGTAGCAAGTTTTCATTTAATAAGAAGTATGCCCATATAAATCTACCTCTTTTAAATAGGTGTGTGAAGTCCTACTCTGAAAACAATTTTCAGAACATTCTGACAGGTACCATTTATACACTGAAGGGTTATATTTATGCCAGCCTCCAGATTTAAGTAAGATTTGCTACATTTTTTAGTGTTTCCGCACACCAGACACCCTCTTTCACGGGATAACTAGCAGTTCATCTTCAAATCTGACTATGACTGGGAGTAGGGGGGGATTCCCTGGTCTCAAATTTGCCTGCATATTCACTGCCTCCTGATCTCTGCTGGGATTCAAGACATTCCTGTCTGCCAAATCCAACAGTAAGTCTGAGTTTGCCATCTGGGAGCATCAACTGGAAGTCCTCAGAGGATGAAATTACGTAATGTACCTAGAAGCAGGAGGCAGGAGTAGCAGAGAAAGGGTTAAACTGCCATTCCTCTTGAGATGGAAGGGTTTTGGTTTCACCCTGTGGTCTTTCAGGGAGCCATAGAGCAATCATGTCCACAGAAATACTTTTCAGGAAGTGAAGTTATAGACAACAGCAACGCAGCCTAACTGCCCTTTGAGCTGTGCCACTGACATGCTGGACCCAAACAGCAGTGAGCTGTCCTTACTGCTGTCCATGAGCCCCCTGGAACACAAGGTCCACAGGATGTCAGCTACCACCAGCATGACTTAATAGAATGTGGAGCCTGGGGATTTTTGAGATCTAGGCACCATAAACAGGTGTGAACATATGGAAGCTTTCAGAGGGTGGTGGCTAGTGAAAAGGGGCTGTAAAATGACTGCAGATTAATTAGCACTTTTACTTAACAGAGTTTCTGGTGTGAAATCTCTTCACAGCTGGGTGACATTTCTATAGATGAGGCAAAAAGTGGTAATTCCACTGACATTGCTTTTTCCCTAGACAGTAAATTTGAGAAAATGTCAAACATGCCATGAATGAGATATATATGTCTCACAGTCTTCATTATGCAGCAAACTGGTAGAACTTGAAACATGTAAACATTAAAATTTTTTTAAAGTGAAAGTTGTTGTAAGAACATCATATTGCAGCATGCTTAATCATAGTCTAGAAGAGGAGCTTTCTGAAAACTTGATAGGTGTAAGAGCCCCCTGGTTAGCACAGATATAGGATTTAACTTGGAACTCTGCCAGTGTAAACCAACACATTAGCAATGATGTTGAACTCTGCTTAGAAAACATGCTTGGCATTGTCAGGGCTTAAGGAGTCAAGGCAGATTCTTTGCATTTAATTCAAAGTTCTGACACAGGACCGCTCCTTATTAAAAGCTTCAGAAGAAAACTGAGACAACGTTTTCATTCTCCTTCTTCCCAAGCCCACTGAATGTTTGCAACATCTGGCATGTATTTCCCCTTACAGAATGGTGATCTCATCAAGATGTGGGATCAGGGTCACTTTAACTTAACCATACTGTTGCAGAGCATTTTAAAAAAAGGTTTACAAGTTACTATTTTATGTGTCTGAGGGAGGAAAAAGCAAATCCAAGGGGGGAAAAAAAATCTGGATAAAATGGCTGCTGTTACAGACAAAAAAAACACCCACCCAAATTACTATTTTTATCATTAGATGTATGTGTACAAAGATTTCTGCTTGAATATATTACATTCATTCACCAGGCTTCATGTCATACATGTGGGTTTGTATCTCTCAGGAGAGAAATCCAGTACTGTTATCTGATTCACCAGGAACACATAAAACCTCCCTAACAGTGTTTCATAGTGGGTAATACTTGGAAGTACTTTTTCTAAAACAGTCTGTATCTTGGTGGCTTATAGAAAAAATCTAAGTTTATCCCAATGTGTTCCATTAATGAAAAGCTATGGAAAACAGAAACAACAACAACCAAACAAAAACCAAAACAAAAAAAACCCTCAAAGCCCCAAGAAATGAAAGATAGCCTTCTTAAGAAATGCCTGAAATTTTCCAGTTCTACTTGTAAATGAAAGTATGGGTAACTCTAATGACCATGTGATAATATTTTGGTTCACTTGTCCCTGGCTGCCCTGCCTTAGCCCCTTCCCCAGCATCCTTTCATAATAAATGGTTTAGAGGAGCAATGAACTGCATAAGTCTGCATTTTTGCAAGAAATCCAAGACTTGTTCTGTATGTTTATAATTTACAGAGCTATGTTGTTCTATAATGGTGTAATCTCTACATTCCAGGTGAACCACACAGCAAAGACCTGGTTAATAAACTCAAAATTAAATAAAAAGAAGTCTCAGAAAAGGAAAGTTCTCTGTCTTTTGAGACTGTCAAACAAAAGGATATTAGTAAATATGTTTTAAGTATTGTTGTGTAGTTGCTCATCTTTGCTTTTTGAGAATATTTTTTGGATAACAGGGAGTACTACATGGAGGATGAAGTGGGGGTAAGAGGTTGGGGTGTGCGTTTCCCTCAGGATTTGACTGAAGACTAGTATTATCTGTGCTTAATGGAATGGGGTTTTTAATTCTCCTAAGCAGAAGGTCACCCTGCTGCCAACAGTATATCATACTGTGTGACTGTCGGGGTGTGATTCTGGGCTCAATTTTCATCTGTATTTGCAAACTAACCCGGGCCAGAACAGGGCCTGAAGGGGAGGTGTGCCACCATCCACACTGTCTGCAGCTGAGGCACTCTGGCACATTTTGCCCTGTGTCAACAAACACCATCTCAGATGATGCCCAAGCCCTGAGAGCTTTTCTTCCCCTTCTCACAGTTCAGAATCAGGACCAAAGAACAGATCCTGTTTTCTTTTCTGGTTCAGAGGTAGCCACTAAAGCTTCCCAAGAGAAGTCATTTACCTGCGTACAGTTCTAATTTGCAGCTGTTTGCCACCAAAGGCCACTGCTCCCATTAGCTCTATAAAGCCTTTCCTGATACTCAGATCTGGAAAACATTTGTAGCCACTTTCCCCCTCTTTAATTTTTATCTGGAGCTTTTCTTGAAAAAGAACTAAATACAAATGAGTAAACACTTTCACAGTCTAAGGTCTGAGCCTGTTTCCAGAGGGTCCTTTGAGAGCCCTTCCACTTATTTGCCTTCAGCTGGGCTCCTGACTTTAGCTATTAATTTTTCTTCATGAATAAATCACATCTGTGCACTAACCCTTATTTGTTACTGTTCCCCCAAATTTTCTATACTTTTCTGGTAACGAATTTAACACAATTTTCTCCATGTGCTCTTATAGGCATAATGAGCAGATGGAAGTGCTCAAATTACAGCTAAAACCAGCTTAAGTGCAACTGTTCATCTTCTTTTGTAACAAAATCAATAAATACAAAGATTAATTTCTGACTAAGTTTGATCTATCTCTTTTTCCTCAAACAGCCACTCCCAATAGGTGTTCTGCTGGAAAAAGCGAGGTTCCAAGAAGGATTTGGATTTACAGAGGAGAAGGGATGGAGAAGGAGCAGATGAGAGATACTAGTTGAGTGTTACAGGAAAGAACTTTACAATCCTCCCATTCATCCCAACTACTTCCAGGTCTGGATAGAGAGTATCAGACTGTAAACCCTGCCTTTTGTTTTTGTGAAAGGCACTCTGATACAAAGGATTTGTGGTTAATAGAAAAACTGGGAAGAGTGGTGGCATCTTGTTGATTGATGCTGTCAAGCAGCAATGGGTATAGAGGTCAGGAGGATTTAAAATCCACTGGGATTTAATGTCACTGTGCACTTTACTATGGGATGGCTTCCATCCTAAATAAACCACCTGGAGAATGGAAGTAGTTATGACAAGAGGGATATGGCAGCTCTGAACTTAATAAAAAGTTAAAATGCTCACATAACACAGTGCTGGGTCACACATCTAGAATGGATCAGAAGATACTCATGGAAAGTGAATGCACAGTGACAGCTGAATTGCCCAAACCATGTGGCTTTTTTAGCATAGCACAGATAGTAAAATAAAGAATAAAGCTCCCTTTGGGGTCCTCACACAGAGTGAAATTTAAGTTTTCCAGACCAAAATGCCAGATGCTGGTAGAAATGCATTGTGTTTTGGGATTGATAAAGTGCCGCAGCTATTATCCTTTTCCTTTGGAAATGTATTAGACCTTTAGTGATCACTGCAGGCCAGGACTTTGTTATTTCTCAGAAATAAAATTACAGGATGATTTTTTCAAAACTTAAAAAGATTTTTCAGTCTTGATTGCATGTAGCAATTGTTTTGTGACCGTGAAAGCAGAACTAGTTTTCTTCACTGACAGGTTTGCTCCCCTTTTGTTAATATACTAGTTTTAGCAGGTAGAGGGTTGTGTGTTCTGGGTTTTGTAGTTCCATAGTTTTTTTGGTCAGTGTAGTTTTTGCAATGAACTTTTCATTTCTTCTGAAGCATAAGATTTGACACAACGCATGGCAAATAGATAAATTAGAAAGGCAAGACTAACGTGGAGTTCTAACATCTGCAATTTAGCCAAGATTTCTCTCATAAGTGATGGAAGAGTTTGCCTTGGTAGCCATGGTGTATAGGAGTCTCTCCCCACATCTCGTCATGCAACGCTCTGCAGTAGTGCCAACAGAGCACACAGAGAGGGAAGGTGGAGGGGAAGCACAGGAAAATGTGAGGGCTACCTTGAACTGTAGGCTGAAAAGTTTTAGAGGATGCTGCATTATGGAGGAATGGGGGAAGATGTGAACATGGAAAAGAAAAAGAGGTGCCTTCTGAGGATGCAGAAGGAAAAAGTAGAAAATTAATGTAAAATAAAGAAAAGAAAGGCAGACTTTCCACAGCTGTTTCTCAAGGAAAAAGCCCAACACTCTTAATAAGCAGCGCTGTCTTCACTAAACTCATTTAGAAACCAGATCCTGGCTAGAATTTTGATTAGTAATTATGAGCATGTTTCCTTTCACCTACAGCTTTCCAGGGAGAGAGACAAAACATTGACTGAATCCACTGATTTCTCTTTTGTATTAGCACTACTCACACATCATTCATAATGCCCCAAACAGCAGTAATGAACATATTCTATACAGTGAGGTAATTGCATCAGAAATTATTTGTTTAATAGTAAGATGACCACTGAAAAGTAAGCTTTAAGATGTAATGCAGAGAAAATTATTTCTTGACATGACATGTGGAAAAGGTTTTCTAACACATAAAGGTCTTTCTACTCCTTTGTGTATGAGTCTACTCATGTAACAGCTATTCAGAAAATAATACAGATTTTTTTATATTAATGGGATAGATTTTGAAATTTAAAACTTTTCTCATTTATTTACTCTTAATTTAAGAGAGCTGTTCCTATGAAGCATACTTGCATGATAATATACTTGTGGTTTTGGTTCTATCAAATTGAATTTTGCTGCATTTTGACTCATTTTGTTCACAGCTGAGAGTGCTTTCAGGAGACCCCCTGAATTTTTTAACACAATACCAACAGACACTTATGTCCAGACTGTGTTTTATTACTAATGAAGACAGTCAGTGATTTCATGTATTGAATCTGATATTGAATTAATGAAAGACAACATGTATGCAAATGTGACAGGTCGTTCTTCCACAACGCGTTTCACAGTAGAACTCGAATTTTATGTGTGTATTTTGAACTGTGACTGTACTCGGCTGCTACTAAGTTTGAAAGAAGAAGTTGTTTATGGAAAAGGATTTTTTTAATGGTTGTAAGACCAGCCTAATGAGATTCAGGACATTTACCCTCCAGCATAGCACTGGTCAGGAACAGAACAAGTTTTTTCTTCTCTCCTAGCAATCATGAGTCCATTTTTTGATTATTCCCATCAATACCCTGATATGTGGATTTATTGCTTATCTGGCTATTCTGCTTCTTGATGAACCACTCTTTTGGCCAGTTGCCATGAAAGTAAATGTTGGAGCTGAGACTAAGCTGTGGTCAGATGGACCAGATGTTATCACAGCCCATTTGTTTCTCCTGCTCTGCCAGCCTCCACGCAGGTGAAGCCACACACCCAGCTCTCCCAGCTCTCATCTGCTCCTGCGCAGTACTGGTCAGTTGATTTTAGCAGCTTGCAATAGCATTTTAACCTAAACTGGCCATTTTTCCCAATGGCATGGGTAAAGGGCATCCATGCTGAATATGGTGAGGCAAGCAGACAGGAGAGTTTAGAAGCGTTACCTAAATTCTTTTGCCTTAAGGAGACTCTCTGATCAGTTACCTACACTCAGGGCATTCTGGCTCTCTTCTTGACTTGTCACAGGGTTAAGGGGAGAAATCCAGATTTGTTTGAAACAGCTCTGAGAACAACAGTTTAAAATATTTCTTGAACATGCCATTATATATGCCTTCTATTACACAAGCATTATTTTCCTTCATTCTGATATCAAAGACGTGAACTATCTTCAGAGAATGAAATACCATCTCAAGATAAATCATGTGGTTTCTTACTAATGCTGATCTATCAGAGCATCCAAGTCAGTGCTAAGCAATCTAGCAAGTGGAGGAAAGGGTGAGTCATTATTAAATTTATGAGAAGCTGCTTCATAAATCCTATATAATCACTTTTTCTGAGCTGACTTGGGAAAATCCTTTAAAGCTGCCTCATTCTATTTGGCATCCACAGTAGCTCAGTGTGATAGAAAAGATTTACCTTTCCCCAGACAACTTCCCAGAGCCCTTGCTTTTCAGCTGACAGTGAGGAAAGAACCTGTAGCAGTGCATTTCAATTTAGAGTCAGATTTAAAGTCTTCGAAGGCACCAGAATTTAAGCAAAGATTAGGCATATAAAAACAAAATTACAACTCAAACCCCCTCTGTAATTCCCTCATTCTGGAATTATTGAACCACCCTGGGTACCTACCTTATTTACTTCAAAGCTTTCCATGTCTCTGCCCAAAGCTCAGTGAGGATTCAGAGCTGGGGTGTTTCTCCTCTTAACTTTCCCATGGGGTCTGCTTCAGGAGCCCTCCTGGATACCTAATGCCTTAGTAAAATCAAAGATTCATGGGTGGAAAGTAAAAGAAAAGGAGCAAGATGAAAGCCAGATGTTGAGCACTGATCCAGGGCAGGGAGGTCCCAGGGTCTCAGTGGACATTTACAGTGGCTCTTTCATGCCAGATAAGCTCCTCAAGCCTCTCTCCTGAGCTGCAGGCTCCAAGCAGATGTATGTGCCCATCTTCCAAGATGGGCAGGATTTTGGATGACACATAACCCTCGAAGCTCCGTGCTGGATGCTCCTTGCTGGCCCCCTCCTCGAGCTCTCAGCCTCACACATGGCCCTGATACAATTCCTGGCAGCAGCATCTGCCTTGAAATAAGGGCAGGGCCCCGAGGTCAGTTTCAGTGCCCAAAATCTGGAGTGTCAGAGCCTAGCTCCAGCTCTCATCAGTCTGGTCCCTGGAGTGGCAGAGGAGTCTGGGGCTCACAAAGCCTTGCATCTGCAGCTGAGTTTCTCCTGAGCTGAAACCAGAGTGTAGGAAGCCAGAAACTGTAGTAGTGTGCCAAGAGGGCTCTTCAAAGCTGTCTAAAGCAATTATTTTATGTAACATTTTTGAAAGATTAAGATGTACTTTTCATCTTTGAATCGCTGAATGATAGTTACATTTTTTACTTCCTATAGCTCTGGAATATTACCCAGGTCCAGAACAGAATTCATTACCTTGCTAATTTTGAGGGGTTTGACTTTTTTGATGACCAACCCTCATGTTCCTCCTAGATCCCTTAGCTAATCAACAGATCAATCAGGGTATGCTTCTGAATGTGCTTGCATTTTACATCAGTGACTACTGGCACAGAATCAAAAAGCCTAATTGGGATTAAATATTCATATAAAATAGAGAACAGTGTCAACAGCAGAAGCCTTATTAGCATGTTCCTGCTTGCTTGCCTTTGCAAGCTGCATGTCCCTCTTTTACTCTCTTTTCATTCTTGAGAATTTACTGATTCCTGCTTGTCACGGAGTTTATATATAGGGCTTTTCCTTCCCCTTTGATTTAAAACAGCAGTTGTAAGAGCTCAGCAGCTGCCAGGGTTATTCTTTCATTTAAGCCATCTGACTCACTTTGTTATATTAATAAATGAGAGACCCTTTTCTTCAAAATGCTTTTCTCAAATTTTTGCCAGCTTAGAAACAATTTCTCCCAAAATTTACAGTGCTTGTGAAGATGAGCAAAGCTCCCAATGGCTCAATTCTCTGTAAGCATAGCAGATCTCAGCTTGAAACAAGACAACCACCTAAACTATACGTTTAATGTAGTGTGATTTTTTATTATAAGGTGCTTCTTATATTTTTCATGATCTTCTGCTACAGTATTATTAAAGATGATCTAATTCATTATCGTCTTCCAACAGAAGAATTTATTACCTGAGGTTTTTCTTGTTTTCATTGACATGACCAAGTAATGAATAGCAATTAATGTCTGAGAAGAAAGTTACTAATGCAGAGATTTTTAAAATAACAGACAGAAAGCAATTTAGGAATAAATTATCAAAAACTAGCCCTGAACTTCTTTGGTTTAGTTTTTTCTTTTTCCTTGACTGATGGAGGAAAACTGTACTGCATGTATCTTCTTATTCAACATTGGTTTTGTTTGGGTTTTTTTTCAGTGTGTTGATTTTATTTGTCACCATTTGTTTCCTTTCCTTTGCAGAAACTCTAAAGAGTGCACATCCTTCAAAACAACTGGCGTGACACAAAACCAGCAGTGTGCATGTATAGATTATCAGGACCTTAAATAACTCTCATGTTGCATTCAGTGATCTGAATTTTCATGCTGCAAATGTAAATGCCATGTTCAATTTTACTTTCTGCTGCTGTAATGCAAGTATGAATATTGCCATTTTCTGTAAACCCAAAAAGATCTGGCAAAGCAACACCGCTCCTGGGCTTGACAGTGATGGCAGTGTTTCAGCTTCCATTAAACAAATGGGAAAAGACTTAAAAAATTAAACACAAACTTGAATATTTCATAGTGACTTTGCTAAATGGGACTGGTCTGTCTCTTCCAGAAAACTCTACAGAAAGTGACCCCTTGTGGCAGGTGCATGTCCAAGATGTCCATCTGCAGGTGTGCAGGGACTGCTGCACCACAGCACGTCTCAGGCAAGGCTTTTTTCAGCTGGCCAAGCCGGGGGACTGTGGCCCCAAAGATCTGAAACCCAGACTTTGGAAAAGACTGCTGCTCCTAAGCCCCTGGCCCTGTTTCTGTGCAACTGCAAGGTGATCTTCAGATATACTCCCCTTCCCTCCCTAGGCTGCAGAGAAGCCCAGATGGATCTTATCTGTGCATGGGTTTATATACAAACTGAGAAAATTAACAAATAATGACTGGGTTTTGTGTTCCATTGCCACGACAAAAAAGAGATTCCCACAGTTTTCAGGTGCCACTTGTAAATTTCTTCCCAGCATTGGGTGACACTAACTGGTTGATGGCCAGGTCTCTGATGTAATGAGCTCTTGCGGTACTTTGGGTGTGTCGGAAAGGTGGAGGGATGGCTGTGGATCACAGGTGTGCAGGGGCTGGCAGCACAGGATGTGCTCTGCCTAGCACTGGAGGAGACAAATAATCACAGTGGGAAGAGTCAGAGCTGCAAATGCACTTGAGCAGTCAGTCCACCAAACAGAGGCTGTGTCAGTTGTTGATGAGACCTGGAAACAAAGATGTTGCTTGTTCAAGGAAGCCAAGGGGAGCTCAGTGAGGAATAAGGTGATGCTATTCAGCCCATCATCCCTCCTCTGCAGTGAATGAACTGAGGCATCTCTGCTTTGTAAAGCTAAACAGTAAAGCAGTTGCTGTGCCTTATATCCCATTTTAGTCTCCCTGTGAAGTGTACAAGCTCCATTACAAAATAAATAGCCCAGCAAAGATCTTCTGGAAAGTTACATGTTAACAGTGTTTTGAGGATGTTCACATTTTCTCTGTGCACTTTCATATGTATGCAAGCTTGTACTGGAATTGATCCCCTAAAAAAGGGCTTATGGCTAAAATATTCTACATAACATTTGATAAATTTTATAAAATGCAGCTCATAAAATCCTGCAGAATGTCTTGTATGGTACAAAGCTGCGAAGTGCATCTCATAAAATACTCTGAAACCTGTATCTTGAAGGAGAGGATAGATCAAACGCTGCAGCAAATGAATTTGGATGACACCTGGCTTTCACAGTGATGGGTTTATTATTGGAATCTGCTGTGCCGGAAGAGATGCAAGGAGGGAGGGGAGAAGGTAGGGGGAAGGGAAGCATGGACTGCCCTCTTGTGTGATGAGCCAGCCTCAGCTAGGGAATATTTATATTAGTGTTACTAGAAATGGTACCTTTCTGTCCCTCCCAGCACAATCACTGTTCTGGGCAAGGAGCAAATCCATAGAAATCCCACTCAACTGTTCAAAGCTAAATAGGCATCAGCTCCCTGGAACATGGCAAACATGGTGTCTGCCTTCCAGTCTCTTAATAATATATATGCATGTTTCTCTTGTTTTGTGTAAGATGCCACAAGAAAGAAAATTACTCCAGCTTCTTTCTTGGGGCTGTCAGGACTGATGCATCCCAACTGCCATGTCCATGGAGAGGTTTTGTTGGAGGAAGGATTTTGTTGTAGGGGTAAAGTCTTTCTGGAGAATGATGCTTCCACTTTCACCAGGGAAGAGGTGATGGAAAAAAGAGCCTTTTTAAGCACTTGGCCATTCTGACACCTCTGTCACAAACCACTCATGCATGAGACCTCAAGCTGTCACAGTTCTGTGACACTGGCTCACACTTTAAACATGTTCAAAATATCATGCATTTGAGAAGTCTTGCTGAAGTTGGAGAAAGTAATTACATGGTTCCTGGGAGCATACAAGTCTGAAGCTACATTTGCACCATGGTTGTGGGTTTAAACATATGCTGATCACACACAGATTCCTGGCAGCCCCTTTGGTGTCTCAAGGCCCATGATTCCTGCAGCAGACAGCAAGAATTTGCTCTGATGCTTCCTGTTTGGAGCTCCCACCATTCCACCTGCCCAGCGGAGCCCAGCATTGGAGCAGGTGCTGGAACATGGGGACCTGATCTGGACAGGTTTCAGTATCACCTCATAAAAGCACCCAAAGCCTGTCTGCAGCACTGTTTGCTCCATTTTGAGCACCAACACTATTTCCACATTGCTAAAACAGTTCTAAAATTTCTCACTGCAGAGGATGCAGGTGACATTGGACTTCCTCAACCATTCTCCCTATCACACATTGCAGAGAAACAACCTTTGCCTGGGGCTCCTATTTTTACATCCATTTATGACTCTGTAGTGTCCTCCCACTGCAACTGAAAAACCCCATACACATACCAGATCCCAATTTTAGTCACTTTGTACACTTCAGATTAATCCAAATATTTCTCCTTTCTATTTTCTATTTAGTTTGGCTTTCTTATCCTCAAGCCCATGTAGATGGCTTTATTTTACAGTGACTTCATTGATGCTTCATAGAAACTTCCCTCAAAATATGCAAGAACAAGATATATTGCATGGGAGAACAGACCATCTTGTAAGAGACACAAATTTTAAAAAGTACCAATTGACAAATAATGAATGCATGCAGTTCGGGAAGCTTTACAATTATTTCTTCCAAAACTGGAAGAAGTTATGCAACCTTAAAATGGCAAACAATCAGTTTATGAAAAATATTCATTAGGTTATCCAGGGAAATCTCACAATTTTCCTCACAAATATCAGTAAAATCCAACAGTGCTTCCTGGAGGCATTTTGCAAACTATAGTGGCATTATCCCCACTTGGCAGCGGTCCCTTCACATCCGTGTGCTTCTCTAAATAATGGCTTAGCCTGTGTCAAAACCAGGCCAAGATGACATAAACAGAAGGTCACTCTAGTATCAAAGACCCTGCTGCAATAACTATCAAATGTAGTGGATGTATCAAAAATACATCAGAGTCCATTAAAATTGAATAAAATTACTATTTTCTTTATTTTCCAGTGCAGAAGGAGATAATGCCATTTGGTGTCCATTATTCACTCCCATAAGACCATGAAGATTTTGATCTAGTGCTGCAGCCAGGTAAAAGAAGGTTGTATGCTCCCAGAGGTCAGGAAGCATGGGGTTTTTGGGGGGCTAGAATGGAGAAATGGCCCATCACCACTATCCTTTTGGTGGCAATTTTTCTGCTGATTCTTCCACTGTCTTCTTTTTCTGTTCAGTTGCAGTAATGTGACTTCAGAATCACTGTGCTGAAGAGGAATGCTCCTTGCTCACTTTTCTGTTTTGGAAGGAGGCAGCAGAAAGTTTTGGTGTTTCCTGTTTTCTACAGGTATATTTTGAGAGCAGGAGCCTGAAAGATGAAACAGTGTGAAAGACTTCAAAGATCATGGCTGACTGGCGGTGAAACTAAGAGTACAGGGAGAATTTTCTATTGTCCAGTGCCTAAAAAACCCAATTAGATGGAGAGACAGAGCCATTGCAAGTAGGATTACCAGGAAATCCCAAAGCTGATCTCTGTGACGCTGTGTCTTGAATCAATGTAAGTAAGGGTTGAAGCAAGTAAGCAGGTGTTCAAGACCCACAAAAGCAGAGTTGTGAGAAACAATTCCTATTCCAAGCAGGCTCAAGCTTTTTCTTCCCTCACTATTTTTCCTTTCAACTTTCTGTTGCTTGTTCTGCTCCCAAGTTCCTCCCATCTGTATTCCCTACTGCCCTTTCAGTGATCTTTTATTACCTTCTTCCCTCCTTTTTGGTCACATGTGGTCATGTACAAGAAAATAGAAAGCGGATGACAATCTTACTTTAAGGAGACAAGAAATCTTTCAGAGAGTGCTCTGACAGAAATAAATCAAATCAAACACATTATCAACCCTAAGTAACCCAAATTCAGCTTACACGATTATATAAAAATACACACTGTTTGTATGAATATATAAAACATGGATGCAAGAATTCCAAATGAGAAATGCACATCGCTAAATCAGCCAGGAAAAAACACTTTCACTGACAGCGGCTGGCGACTGGCTAATGGTGTGAAGCACAAGCGTAAACGAGCCCTAATGACTGCCACGAAGAAGGAAGACCCGTTCCAAAAGCTATGGTGCTACTGCCACCTGAGGTTTTCTTCTGGAAATACAACTCCTGTGTGGAAGGGGCTGCGCAAAAACTGGGGTAGAAGAGGCAGCCTCTGCCCTCCTCACTGCCCTTGCCAGCCTGGCCAGAAGGACTAGAGATCTCCAGAGGTCCCTGCCAGCTGGTTTGTCCTGTGATCCTATGATCCTTAAGACAGCTGTGTTTTCATACAATTTCTTAGCTGTGTGATGTTTCAAATTCATATGCAAAAAATATTTTTATCTGCTGCTACCTTGACCTATAAGGATTGCAATGTAAAGAGAAAAAGTGAAGGCATTTCACTCTTATGGTGCTGGTAATCTTTAAAACCAGAATCCTGGACGATGTTTGCACAGGCCAGGGTCCACATGCACTGCTACAGAGTATGACACCATGGCTGGGATCTCTTCCCACTCCACACATGGACATCTGTGTTGAGCAGCATGCTAGCAGAACTGGTGCCCACATCCATATAGTCCTGATATAGCATGCAACAGGGACAATGAATGGAGTTTTTGAAAAGCCCAGTAAATATTTTTTTAAAAAAATTAATTATGTACATTTCATAATCTTCCCATCTTTTATTGTTGGTATCTGATTTTAATTGGGAAAGACCACGCTGCCCAGCTTTTGATCCCGTTGCTGAATTTCTCCTGTTTGTTGTAAAACACCATTTTGATCATAAAAGCTATTCTCTCATACAAACTTCTCTCATGGTGGATCTCAGATTTGCACATGATGTACCTTGACCTACTAGACCAAACATTTGCAAGGCATGAATTTTAAGGTTAGTTTTCTCCATCATGTTCACCATCACATCTTTCTGGCTAGAAAAAGTATAACCTAGTTACATTTAAAATAATAAAATTAGAAACATAGCGTGCCATTTTGAATTGTGACTCTCACCAAGATATTGTTTTGGACTCTTTATCTCTTTTTCAAAGCCTGTCAAAACTTCCATTATGGCCTAAAATAGTATAAAATAAAGCTACATTACTTTTGAGATTGTAAAATATTAATAAACTATGACTAACCAACTATAGCAATTAAGTATATTTTAATAGAGTTTAAAATATTTTATTATTTATTGCTTTCCTAAATTCCTTATAATGATAAAATCATTTCACAATATTTAATGTCAAATCAAATAAAGCAAAAATAATTAAGACCATCTCCCCTACCAATCAGATAATTCAGGAAAAGATTTTATTAGTTTACAAAGGTTGATACTTGCAGTTCCAGAGCTTTAGATGTCATTTTATAGAAGGTTTGCCCTTTTTCAATAACTTCTCTTTTTATGTCCAGACCTTATTTGTATCTGTACTCTCGGTGCAAATATGAACTAGCACTTGGGATCTCAGGCATGACACAGAAAAATTTGATAATTTTGGTTTAATGTGGGTATCCGAAAGTATGTTTGTACTGGAATTATATATAGATGTATATATAAGGCTTACATATGAGAAAAGGTGGAAAGGGAGAGAAGAGATGAAGGGTGAAAAATCAGGCAAAGGAATTTCAATGCTTATATTTTCTTAATGCATCAAATTCTTCCTGTTTCTTATATTAGTATTTTATTGTTCATTATTGCATGAAGCAATTCTGTTTATGTATGTGCTGGAAGAAGAAGTCCATTACTTTTAGTGAGATTCCTTAAATATTTTCAAGATGAGCAGATGCTTGAAATAAGCATGCACTGGGCCAGTGCCCAACTGCACTGCTTGGTATTTATTAGTAGTAGTGCGTGGCTAATGTAATAGTTACTTCCATTCTAAATTCTCTCTTCAGCTGTTCATAACTTCCCAAACCAAATTCCTTTTAAACCTTAAATTCTGAATACTTGGCCTCATGCAAAAGACAGTCTTTGTATATTGGTTCCTGTAAAATCCATCCATCTGAATTCACATTATGTGGATGAGACAGAAGTGATTACCATGAACTCTAGCTCAATTTTTTTTCATATAACTGAGAATAGCCATGAAGTTTCAAGCATGGTTGAAATTGCAAAATTCAGCCTCTCATTTTACAACAGATCTTCTGCAGATGCACCATGACTCACACTCATGAGTTCACTGAACTCAACAAAAATTTGAGGAGGATCAAAGTTTCACTTGTATGGTGCTTAGGGAAGGACTTGAGCCTGCACAGTCACTGCCAGGGCAAGGAGCCGTGTGGAACTCCCAGCCGGGGATGTCCATGAGGGTGGACAGGCCTGGGCCCATCCCACCAGCCCGGCAAGGGAGCAGACAGGCTGGGGGGCAGCCAGAGCACCCCTCAGCCCCACTGCCAGACGTGTTTGTGGTGACACACCAGGTCTGGGGCCCAGCTGGGAAGTCTGAAAGTCAGGGTCTGGCTGAACAGGGTCCACAGCCAGGCAGGGATGGGACAAGGCTGGGACAGGGTCACCTACAACTTGGATGGGGACAGTCCCAAAGGCTGAGCTGAAATGGGGTCCACTATTAATGCCTTTCATTCTGCAAAGAGCTCTTCATAAAACTAGGCAACTGGACAACAGTAAGGCAGTTTATTACCCAAACATTTTAAAACTGAAAGTTTTTAAGAGAATGAAACAGCTACACTCTTTGGAACCATTCCTTTCTAAATGCACGTCATGCCACGCTGGCTCCTATTGCTCTGTCTGTATATGAATGCTACACAGCATGTATGAAAATGTCATTTCTATGACATACCTTGCAGTTCTGTGAAAAACCACAGCACAGATCTAGATAGTATGCAAATACTGAATAACTTTGGCTGCTCCTATTAATATATTCAAACAAATTTGCTAATATAGAGAGAAACAATCATTACAAAAACAGAGGCATTAACTAAGTAGGTACTCTGTATAATACAAAAATTACACTTTGAAAAGCACAACAATAGATGGGAATCTTAAAAAAAGCACCATATGATAATTGCTATCCTTCTGGTTTTGAATGTAGACTGGATATTCACTGCAGGGCTTTGATATACAGATTAATCTACATTCCCTGCACCTGAATGGTCTCATCTGTTTTTCTTCATTAAATGCCACCCAGCTGAGTTTTGTCATCAAAATTAAGAAATAACTTTTCAACATTTTCAGAGGGGTTGAAGATCATATTACTTTTTCAGTAGAAAATAATGACACTACTCCTAAAGAAATATAGAAGTATTTGCAATATTAACACACTTAATATCTTTTTTTCTTACGTTTACAAAAAAGAAATGCTTAAAACACACATTGAAGAAATTGGATTGGTATAAGCACCAGCAGTAACAGAGTGTTTTACATCAAGTTGTACTGAAGGCTTTCAAACTCCATTTAATCTTAAGAAAAATTTATTGCTATTGCATGTTTCGATTATTGGCAACAAGGGTTTCTCAGCTAATGTTGACAGGGAAAATCCATTTTCAGTGCAATTATAAAAGTATTGGCAGAGACATGGGAGATTATGTGCCATCACATGACTTGAAAAGGTGCTGAAAATGCTTTTGTTCTGTACATGGCAGGATTAAATAATTTTTTGTCTGTCTGGCCTCTGCTGCTTCTCTTACATCAGAGTAATTAGGATAAATGAACTCCCATTTGACCCTCTTCAATGCCTGTGGTACATAAACCAAACCTATAAGATAACACAAGTATTACACTTAATCCCCAGTTCAGCAGAGCACTTAAATGTATATTTTGAGACCCGATTTAAAGGTATGTTTAAAAAGAAACATTTCTTAATGGCACTGGTGAATTGGGGCCTTAGCAGGCTTTCACGGTCATTGCTCGAGGAAACCATGAGTTAATGTAAATCTTTGGAGAGCAGCACTTCTTCCACGCCTCAGGCCAGCAGCACAGCTGCATTGCCCAGCACGCTCTGTCCCAGGACTCTCTACATCCAGGTATTGCTCCACGGCATGGCGAGATGCACAGAGCACTGCGCAGCCACACATGGAAGCAGAAAAGGCTAAACACAAACCCAGATAAAATTCTCAAATCAAAAGCACCCTCCAGCAAACATTGTTTTCTTTGGAAATCTATTCTAATGTAGTCAACATCAGGATACCTCATATAGTTTAAGCAAACATTTTTATAAAGTCTGACACAAAATGGGAATGCCAATATTTATTTGCCAATTAAGGCTTCTGCACTATTTTTCTTAATATAAAGTAGAACAGCTCGTTCCATGAGAATATCCATCTATCCCAAGTACGCTTGGGTGAAGAAACCTAGGCACTGGGTACCTCTAGAATCCTTGATCTCTCCGTAGGAAGGAAAGGACCAGTATTTTATATATGCCAGCATCGTCTCAGGAAAATCACTTCCACAGACAATAGCTACCAGCACAGAAAGGCATTGAATGAAGTAAAGAGTCACTTAGGTAAATGTGTTATGAATTTGAATGTAACATTGCCTGATGACAATACAGAAAAAAAAAAGGACTATAAATGAAAACTTAAATTCAAATGTAATTGACTTTGAACTTTTTTCTATAGCATACCCAGTGCAAATTGGTTTTTAACCATAAATAAATGTTTGGTGGATAAAGCCTGTAAGATCTGCTGGCAAAGATGCATGGTCAGAGCTATAAATATGTGGGAAAATCTAATAGTTCAAATTTACTCCAAAGGTCATCTGGAGTCTAAATGTATTCTCAGAAAAATTATGCAGAAATTTTATCATTCTCTTCTTCACATGGGCTGAGATTGCAGGAAATAAGTAAGTCCTCACAAAATATAATGACAGGAAGAGAAAAATGCCTGTGCTGTGACTGAATCCAGTTTCTTCTAACAAATTATTATGTGCTCTGTGACATAAATTCCAACCATTAATCACTTCCATAGGCATGAAGCCAGAAGAATAGCACTGTTAAGACCAGTTTCAGCTAACCCCTGAAATATTTTACTCTTGAAAAGGTTGCATTTTTCTAGACAAAGGAGGTTTACATGCAGCTTGGCAAGAAGTTGATGTGAAAAGGAAAAGCCAAAACAAAATCAACTTACAACTGCAAAGCTTTCACTTCTGAATGAAAGAGTTTCCACTGTTTCTTCATATGTTTTGCCTATATATAAGCCAGGAAACACATATAATCAGTGAGTTACAGTGCACAGATGTACTTAAGTCTCGTTAATGTGGGATGCAACTCCTTTGTAACCAAAGGAAAATGCAAAGTCATTTACCTCACTGACATCCAATACTTGGGCCACAGGGAACATGCAAGAACCATGTGTGCTTGCCAGATCAGAAGATAAGAATAAGCCTATAGCACAGAAGATACCGAAGACTTTTCCTTTTCCTTTTCTTGCAGACGGGCACAAGGTCCCAGGAGAGCTCTTGCATTGGAGTGTTTCCAGGACGGCTGCAAGAGATCCAGTTCACACTCTTGTCCACAGTGAATGGGAATAAGCTACACTTTGTGGGAGTACATATATGCTAATTAGCACCATTTCCCATGCAATTATATTTTAATTAAACAACCTTTAACAGAAATCAGACTGATATAAAGTCCCCCCAAAACAAGCACACAAAAAAGCCCCTGCCTCTTCAGCTGCAATGGCAGGGAGCTTAGATTCTCAGTCAGTCGTGGCTGTAAAGTTGCAAGACAACACCACATAACAAAACCCAAGAAAATTATTACAGGATTTCTGTATGTACATAAAGTAAACAAAAGCATATGCAGATACTTTCTATCCTCTTATATCTCAGTAACACTAGCCAACGAGTTATTCATAAAATTCTTGACAGCAAGAGGCAATTGAATTTTCCCTTCCTTTTTTGTTCTATTCTAAACATTTATCCCAGGGAGTGGAATTTTAAGTAGATATTGGGCATGTAAGGTTTTACATAGAAAGCTGAGCATTATTTATCATCCATTTATAGAATATTAACAGCTTCATGGTTCTTTTCTCCTTTTTGTCACCAATATTACATACTTTTTTCACTTCTGTGTCCACAGAATTAAAACTAGTGAATGAAAAGAGAATGGTACAAGGATGCTGAAGGTGAGCTCTGGGACCATGAAGCAGAGAGAAAAGTGTGCCTCTCTCCCATAGGATCTTCCCTCTCTCCAGATACCACAGCTCAGAGCAGTGATGCCATGATGGAGCACCAGCACTGCTGGCAGGTGCTGGGGACTCACCATCTGTGCCTGTGCTGAAGGCAGGAAACCAGCTGGAGACACGTAGGAAACTTTCTCTTCTGTATTCTCCACATTTTGGTGCTCTTCAACCTCTCCACTCCTTCAATCTCTCCAAACAAGGCTTGCAATAAAAGTTAGTAAGAAGAAGAATGAAGTGGCAATGCATTTCTTGGGAAGAACCAAATGCTAAGCAATAAAGCAATGCAAACCCAGCATTATTACTGTTCATGTTTTTCATATTGCCAGAGGTACAGTGGATGATTCTCTGTCTTTTGTGTATGTAACCACGGTACTTCACAAAGCCATGTATTAGCCTACTTTTTCATCTGTGTCACAAGAGTGATGTTGCTGAGTTGGTAATAGACTTATCAGGAAAACAAAAATTTACCTTTTTTGATATTTAAAATTCAAGTTATTTTTAAATATTAATTTCAAAACATTCTACATTTGAAAGCAATACATATTTTGATACATTAACCCACTTTCTATATTGTCAGAAACCTGATTGGGGTTTTCTTAATCAAGAGCTTTTCACATAAAACACATTAGTGTCACAGGAAAACACAGTCCCAGAGTTAATTTGTACTAATTAAAGTAGAACATTTATCCTTTGTTACTTCAGGAGGGTGGAAACTGTGTCCTATCACTTGGATGGGACACAGAGGTACACCTCTAGTGCTTAGGCTGATGTAACCTAAGAGATGAAACTACAGTTTCACTCCAAAATAGAACTGTGCTAAAGTCAGTCTGTATATAGAAATACCATCAATGATACTATAAATGGTCTCTACATATTGGTAGATTGTTGAATTAAAACATGTATAAAATCACAAAAATGCAGCAATTTTATATTTGTTTTCTGTTCTGTGCAGAAGTAACAAACTTTGCAGATGCAGAATGTCAGTAAGCATCTGAAGGAAAAATCTGCATTTGTATTCTGAGAACTCGAAGGCACTTAACATGAGTTTTGTAATTTATTGCCATCATGGGAATCATAACTTTCAGGAAAGCCTGTGAGTTTCTCAAACTATATTCCCAGCATCAACCTATTTACAGAAAGAATTTCAATGAGAATTACAATTATATGTGGGGCTGATGAAAAGCATCTTTTCCCACATTGGTGCTGCTAGAAACTGTCAGTCAAAGCATATTTCAGTATTTTCTGTCTTAATGATGAGATTCGGGAATGCATATACCCGAATTGTTTCCAAAAAGTAAAAAAGAAAAAGAAAGAAATTGCTGAGTTTTATATATTTCATGGTTTACCTTAGTGTATTAATGTCTATATAAAATTCAGCCCAGCACAGCCAATTAAGAACATGAGTTGATAAATAACTTATATTGCAAATTGGCCTCTGGAAAACTCTTGTCTACCATCAGCCAGATCATCATAACAATTGCTACAACTGGTCACTTAAACACAATGTCTATGTGCTCAAAGTCCTGCTTCTACACATTTCTCTTTGAAAAAGCTACAAAATATTTGGGTCATTTATGCAGTTACTGTATTTCTAGAGTGCTTAGTAGACACAACAGTGTTCCCTAATATTGCCCTAAAATGCCATTAACACAAACTTCAATTAGATGAATGATACCCTCTACTTCTGAGGAACACAGGACACAAAGAATGTTTAGTAACATTTTCTAGCACTGCAAGTTTTACACCTGTTTTTGTATGAGAAAGATAAAACCACCATGAAGTCAGAAATTTTTGTTCCTCTTAGCTCATCAATAAAATCATATCCATATGAAAATGTTCCAGATGTGCATTTTAGATGGAGGAGCTCTGCTTGGGATTTATTCCCCAAAAATAACAAAATCTGACAGAACTGACACCTTCAGCTGCCTCTTAAGTGCTTCCACAGTGTAACCACAGCAGTGCAACCTCTCAGCAACATATAAATTTCATAGAAATGTGAAGAGAAAAAGCAATGTGATTTTGAAGAAACTTTAAGGGCGAATTCACCTTCCAGATAACACTTCTGTCATCCATTCCACTCAAGACATAGATGCAGATATGGCAATTTTCAAAGTATTTTGAGATTGAGGGTGCATTTCCATCTCTGGGCAAAAGTCCTAAGAAGCCCAATATGAAATATCATTCCAAACATGTATTTCTGAGACTGGCAGAGAAATATTCAAACTTTTGGCACCACAACATGGCTGGGCACCAGCTGGTCCTGCCACATACACTGAGCCACACACCTTGAAACACACACTTTTACACTGGTACCTTGTATGTAAGAGAGCTCCAGCCTGCTGTTATTTTGTGATATTGTCCCGAGCCTTAACACTACTGAAGGACTAATTTATGCTCCAAGTAACATTTGAATGTGATAGCCACAAAGGAAATAGCTGGGTCAAATGTTAACTAAAACTGTGATTCCATAATTAGCTTAAGCTGCTGGAATGCAGGCTGCCACCCAGAAAAGCAATGCCCTCCCTGCCACCAACCCTCATGTGCCCATTGCTTTCCTCTTGTGAGCACAAGCAGCAGCCCACGCAGAGTTCAGCTCATTCGGGTTACGAGCTCCTGGTTATGAGCTCATACTGGTTATGAGTTACTCAGAATGGAGTTACATGAAAATGCGATTGTCTGTGAAAGTTTACCTTCGGAAATGTCTGCTCCTGAAGTTCTTCAGGATGAGCTGCTGCACTTCCATCCACGTTCCTCCCAATGTAGGTTAATATGCAGTTTTTATACAAATCTTTGTATAAAAATCAAACCAGCAAACCACTTTAGGCAGCAGTAAAGTTCTAAGTCAGTCCCAAATTCACACAAACTGCTGAAATTACTGCTTAATGTTGTCTATCAAAGTGGGACTGTAAATCCAACCTTTCCAGGAAGAACTTCTGGCTCAAGCAATCTCAAATATTGCCCTATTTGACACCCTCAAAACAGTACACAGATCTTCAAAATAATCAGTGTAGCCATGTGTATTGCAAAGCACTCCAGAAAAACAGCACTGTGACTATGGGGCAAGAGAGGTACATTTCCCCTGCTCTAATGCAAGAGACACATGCTAGGCAAGGAAGATTCCACAGAGAAACTCTCCACTGACCTGGAAAATTCAGTTTGCCTCAGCAGCCCTAGGAGTTAAAGCCCCTACTGTGTGTATTTGCTTGTATTGAAGAAACAGACCCTGAGGCATGGTGTTGGGCATTTGAATCTTTTTTTCCCCCTAATTTGTGAGAGAAGCTTACTCTGAGTTTGGGGGATTTTCTGGGCTTTTTACCTGAAATTACTTGCATCCCAGCCACATAAAATCAGGTATCTCAGTCTTGCTTTACCCTAGCTCAGAAGAGTCCTCAGACTGAGATCCAGTACTTAAAAAATACCTTGAAAGTGCTGCTCCAGAAACCAGTTGACAGATTTCTCTCTCCTTTTGACTGTTTTCTTGAAAAAGGAGAAATTAATATTTGAATATAAAGGGATAGGTTCCCCAAAAATCATAAAGTTGGAAGTCTCATAAAGAACTATACTTTGTTAATACTTTGTCACATCTGTTGTTCTCTTCAGAAGCCTCACAGAGATGATTAAGCAGAATCTTGCCCCAGCTGTGATTTTCAGCAAAGTGGTAGCATCTAAAACATGGCTGCTAACTTTGGACAGAGTGTTTTGAGAGAGTTGCAGAACAGTTGGTGAACAATTATGGGTTTTGGCCAGTAATCAAAAAACACCATTAAATGGGTTCAATTGCAATTACAGTTATTTTCTTGGCAGGTATTAATGAATGTGTTTAATATTTTAGTGGAGATATTGGGTTTCTAATTAGGTTAGATGTCTAACACCAAGTATTAGATTTAAAGAATCAATCACTTTAATGGTTGACTCATTAAGATAAAAAGTCAACTATCTGTGAAAATAATTTTAAAATCTATTTTTCTCAGGCAAGGATTTCTAAAAAACAAAAGCAGTATTGAATAACTGGATTAGGATGCAAACAAATGCAGGTGTGCTCCAAATGATGCATGCTCCAGAGTGGTCAATAACATCTCACACATGACAGCAGGTCAAGTTTAGTGATTTACAGTAGAAATTTACCTGGTCACTCAATTTCTTAGCATAACTAACATTACTATGTAATTCTATGCCTTTCTGCTATTTCTGAAACAGGCTATGTGCCCATCCCAGTGGTGGTATATGTTCCACATACACAGGGTGCCATTGCTTATGCACTGGAATCTGGTGCCTTTCAGGATGCTCCAAGGTACCCAAGGTATTGCTTGGCTTTGCAGATACAACAGAAAATTTAGAGAAGCTCAGTGCCTTCACAGAGGAGCAAATGGAATTGAGATTGATACCCTAAGAGCCATAAAATGGCACCAGACACTTACGTTTAGGCATCTGCATGCCACCCTTATTTCCACTGACAGTAAAGGTTGCTCAATCACTTTGTACACATGTAGATACCTATTTATAGACACTGAAGTGCAGTTGTTTTCATCTAGAGCTGAATCCTGCTCTTCAATCTCTGCAGAGTAGACCTCACCATGAGCTGAAAAGCCACTGCTATTTTAAATATTTGGGTTTTTTTTTCTCCTTTAGCAGTATACATACGATTAAGGTTGTTACACTTGGGAGTTCTTACCAGGATTGGATTGAAAAAGATGCTCAAACAAAAATAAGCATATCTGACCTCAACTTTTCAAAATGCCAGGAAAGAAAAGATTCAGAATTAAAAGTGATCATAGCAAAATAAGTTCAAATGTTGAGATAAACTAATTTATATGAGTACACTCAGGTTTTAGATGACAGGATGACTAGCCCTTACAGGTGATGTAGGCTGTTCAGTGACGACAACTGAAGACAATTAAAGCACATTGGAATCTGTACAGAAAGAGTAGTTAAGGGTTTTATAAACAGAGTCCATATTGCACTCCCAATAGTCAAGCAGCTCTTAACTGCTAAATTGAAACAGAACAAAATAATAGCAAACTTGGAGCAGAGTATACTTTGATGTTTTGTTCAGAGAAACAAAATCAAGAATAATCCGCCTTCTGTTTCACAAGGTAGTGCAGTTATTAAATTGGTTTAGTTTGTAACATTACTTCCATGAAAAAGAAAAAAATCCCTTTTTACATAAAGAAAGGAAAAATTGCCTATATCAGGGTTGTCAGTGTAGCATTCCATATTTTCCTAGGATTCAGTCTTACACATGGAATAAAATGGTAATGCTCTGTTTTTAAACTTCAGCAGCTACTGAAATAACAAAGGTGTGATTATAAGCAAAGATAGATTCCAGATTGATCCTGACCTTAAAATATAAAATCTCTCAGCTTGTCAAAATAAGATGGCATCCTCGAAAGACATGAGACTTGTATAAATGGGCAAAAACCTTGAAAGAAGACTTTTAATGCTACGATTATTAACTACCGGTACTACTCTATTAACTGCAGAGGTGTATTTATCCTGAAGTCCTGTTTTCAAAAGGAATTGTACTCACCCTGAGCCCATTCAAAATGTCTCACTCAATCACATGAATCAAACCAACATATCTGTTCAAGAGCTGTTCACAATCCTTAAAAGAAAGGTCCAGGCTTCCACATCAGGCTCCCTGGCAGGTAAGCTTGTACCTCTCACACCGATGGCATACTGCCTAGAGCCACCAGATAGCTCCATTCCTAGGCACAAACCATTTCTTATTGCATCTAGACCTCCACTGAGAATAGGATCCAAAACTAACCTGTAATATCTTATGAAAAATGCACATGGTTTAAAAAAAAAAAATTTAAAAATGAGCTGATTGAGTTACAATAGAGCAAGGTGTAACTAAAAAAAATATAATGCAGACAGGATTTAACAGGAAAAAGAATATACCATCATTAGACAAAGATGTGGGCTGTAGGAAACCAAAGAAACATTGAGAGAAGCTTTTCATCCTGGAACAGCTTCACTTTGTGACCTGCTTGCTAAAGGGTAGAGCTTTTCTCATGAAACTGTAAGTACTAAAGGAGATAAACTCTCTTCCCTTGATCAGTGGATTTGAAAATTCACCATCGGGGATTTTATGGCAACAGATGGCACATCTGTCCCTGAGTTTCCTTGTTATTTTCCTGCCCTGTAAGAACATCATGATGTTTTTACACCTACATATTGTACACATTGCAATATAATTTGGAACAATTCTACAATTACGTGATTGTCTCCAGTTCCCATGGAAAACCTTGAAATTTTGAGTCTGAGGATAATTTCACAGTAACTCATGGAATCATGGAATGGTTTGGGTTGGAAGGACCTTAAAGATTATCTAGTTCCAATCCCCCTGCCATGGGCAGCAACATCTTCTACTATCCCAGGTTGTTAAGAGCCCCATCCAGCCCGGCCTTGAACATTTCCAGGGGTGGGGCAAGCTGTCCCAGTGCCTCACCACCCTCACAGTAAAGAATTTCTTTCTAACGTCTAATCTAAAACTACTCCCATTTCAAAGCCACCACCCCTATGGCCCTTGTAAAAAAGTACATCTCTGGCTCTCTTGTAGGTCCCCCTTAGATACTGGGAAGTTGCTACAACTCACATTTCTTCAAATTAGGATTCCTCAGGATCACACAATTAAATGATTCCTTTAACATAGCCAGCTATTTTGAAACTGAGAGACCAAAGCTCACC
This sequence comes from Promerops cafer, assembly GCA_013398275.1. Taxonomy (NCBI): domain Eukaryota; kingdom Metazoa; phylum Chordata; class Aves; order Passeriformes; family Nectariniidae; genus Promerops; species Promerops cafer. Next base: position 487,311 of record VZSE01003882.1, read on the forward strand.
TGGGGATAAATAAATGGTTAATGGCCGCGTGGATTCACCTACATAATCAAACTCCTCTCCTCTGTTTTCCCACATTGCTTTGTATCCACGTGTGCTGTGCCATCCAGAGCACAAATTGCCTGGATGTTACCTCCTTGTGGAAAGGCTGGCAGGCAGCCACAGGGCCTCATGTGTGACTCTACTCTTGGAACCACACTCCAGCAATACTACAGCAGTTGTGCCTTATGCGTTTGTATGGAGCCGTGCAGAGGTCATGGACTTGGCAGTCTGGGAAGAGGAGAGCATTTAGTCCTGCCTCAACAACAGCCATGATGAAGTGAAGATACACAGATGTATATCAAAGCCATGCTGAGAGGGGTCACTCTGGGAACACTGCTCAAAGCAAACGAAGGGCCTCTGGCACAATGATTTAAAAACAAACCTCTGGAAAGAAGCAGAATCCTGGCAACGCTCCAAGTACCTTTCCCAAGTACCTCTGAGCAACAGATGGACTTTTTCCAGCAAAGCCACCAATTATGTGTAACGCAGACAAAAGGCACAGAGGAGTTCATGGTCCTTACCCAGGCCTCCAGTGACAGCGAGTTTCCTCTCCCCATACCGGAGCCCAGACCAGAACCTGGGAGAACAGAAAGCTCTTTCACCCCTGCACGCACGCACGCCGAGTGGGAGCGTCTAGCCAGCCCTAGGCGAGTCACTGTGGGACTGCCGTGGTTTCAAATAAAAATAGTGTGATGGAGGTATGTTTATGAAAACATCAAATACAGAAAAGAAAGGCAATGTAAAACACACTTTCCTTTTTATAAGGCATATTTAGCATTTTACAAGGTATACTTTCCCAAGTGAGGAATGGAAAATTGCTAAGACATTGAAAGCACTCAGGCAGACTCGGTGTCATTAAATGTTCATTCCGTACAGTCACTCCAAAGAACTGCATTCTGTATGTGCCTGCAAGTAACAAGAAAGACCTTAAGACAAGAATGATGCTCTCTTTTGGCATGAAAATCGCAGCCTTTATCAGTGTTGCAGATGTATATAATTTTCCATTCCCATCTGCAGCATCTTTGGCAGACTGTGCTTCTCAATGGTGTCACTGGGTGACTTTGCTGCTTTGTCTCTTGCCTTGCTGAATAAGCTCATTACTGATTCTTGGTGGCTTCCATCAGACGAACATCTTCCACACAGCAGGTGGGTGTGAGAGTGTGCAAAGGCTCATGTACCTGTCTCCTGCCATCTCCTATCTCCCAGCCTGTGCCTAAACCCCAGGCTAACTATTCCACAGCTTTACCCTGATTACTTTTAAAATTAAAAGTACTCAAGTTTTCACCCTGAATATTCCCCAGTGCAGTTTAAGCCACGCTACCTCTTATGTGACACTTTCTCCACAGCTGAAGGACTGCAACACCCTTATAAAGAATATTTGAAGGCTACTATTATATCTGTCCTTCAGTCGTCTCAAGCCTCCGACTGTTTGCAGGAGTCAACTCTGTGGCAATGCTGTGAAATTTTCTGTTTCTCACATAGAATGCCTCTTAGAGGTATTTTAAAGAAAATAGCACTGCATGTAATTGGAGATGGCTACACGAGATGCTTGACCAGAACTATAAATGCTTCTTATGGGAGAACATCAGTGTTGTTCTTCTGCAGAAGGAAGAAAGCAGACAGCATAACTGTTTCCCAACAGTTACTATTCAGCAGTGCAAACAATGCATAAAGCTCAAAATTCAGGATTTAAATTGAAAGATCCTACTCTTCAGCAAGTAAAAAATGCAAAATGATGCTAAGAAAATAATAAATACTTCCCAGAATATCAAGTCATGCTCGTAATTCTTATCTCTGCAAGTGAAATGTGGTATCTTAAGTCACCTAGGTAGAAAAGCTGCTCGAGATTATTTCATCACGAAATCATAGAATTGATTTACTTCTCCCTTGAGAAGCTGCATTACAGTTCAGGCCACTATTTTCCAATTTTCAAAAACACTTCTAGTCAAATCTATTACGTATATTTCCAAAGTGTCTGTCGCTTCAGTTTCTTGGCACACTTCAGATAATATTCACCGGTTAAAAAAATAACCTACTGCACTCCCCCCATCCACATTCCCAAATCGTAGCTTTTGTGATTGCTCCGAGTGAGCTACCATCAGGTCCGACTGGACCAAGTGCTTCGTGACGCCTGAGAAACGCTGGGCATCTTTGCTTTCTGTTCAATTACACCGAGTTTGAAGGACGGGACACGAAACTAGGAGAAGGCCGTGGTAAATTTCTGCGTTGCATTAAGGTTTCTGGAAGCGCAGCTCATCCCTGTGGGCTACACGCTGACGGGAGCATCAGCCCCGACGCCGCTTCCATCAGGCTGAACGCAGGCTCGTGTCTGCAGCTGTGCACAGCCGCTGCCTGCTGCAGCGCAGCGCGGAGAGCGGGGGCGGGAACCAGAGGTGAAAACCAGCCGAAGGGCTGCGTCTTCCCAGGCGCTGGAACTGCCCCGCGGGCCCTTCAGACCTGGGTTACACACGGCCACCACGCAGCGCTCGCGACAAGGGCGGCGCCCGCGATCGACGCGCTCGGCCCCTCGGTGGGGCGTCCTGCTCGGCGCTGCGCAGCGCGGCCGCGCCCCCCGGAAGCGGAGACGGGCGGCGGCCATGGCGGCGGAGCAGTGCTACCCGCGGAGCTCCATCGAGGATGACTTCAACTATGGCAGCAACGTGGCCTCAGCCAGCGTCCACATCCGCATGGGTAAGGACGGCGGATGAGTGGGAGAGCCGCACGGCCCCGCCTCGGCCTCCCCAAGCGCTTGCGGAGAGGTCCCCGTTGCCCCCACTGGCAGGGCGGTCAGGGGACGCCGCGCCCTGCGCTCCCGACAGGTGCCTCTGTGATACCCCTGTCACCTCTGGCCTTGAGCTGCAGTCGGGCTCCGTGCAGTGTTTTAACCTGGCTAAAGGTTGTGCGTGCGGAGCCAGGGCGCAGGTGAGGGTGAGGGACCGCGGCCGGCGGAAGGCTTTGTCGTTTAACCGTGGTCTTCTCCTGAGAGGGGTTACCCCGTGTATCCCATACGTTGTGTAGATTCAGACTTGATTTTGTTCAGAATGATGAATTTTGAAATCCGAACACGATCCATGAGATGCGTAGTCCCTGCAGAGACGCAGCTCCCCGGAGGCGTTCAAGGAAAGCCTGGACGTGGCGGTGTTCGGTCACAGGCTGGACTCAGTCATCTCAGACGTCTTTTCCAACCGTATTCATTAATACTAGAATTAGTGACTGTAATTACAGAAGTTTAACCATGAGACTGAAGGACTTGAATTTCTACTGTGAGCTGTTAGAACTTTTGTCTCTTCCACCGAAGCATTTGGCATGCTGAGAGATCATACTAATGCCCATGAAATCCTGCTTTGCTGTTCATGTGCACGTCTCAAATGCATTGAGTTCTGTCGTAGAATGTGTCTAATCAGTAATCCTTGCTGAAACAGTGTCACTGGACACATTTTGGAATAAAAACGTCTGCATGCTGTGAAATATTTTATTACTAATTTCTGATAATCAGGAGACCGCTTCCTATTAAGATACAGTTTTATTTTGTTTGAAAAGTAACGGGTGTGCCATAGGAGGTATGAAACAGATAATGCCACTAGCAAAATTACTGATACATTTAGTAATGTGGAGGGAAGGCTTTGCAAGCTAGGAGGCTACTTTTAGATTTGATCAGTGTATTATGACAAAGTAGGCCCCAGTCCCTCATGGCTTACAAGTGTATTTCACTTTACCTGCTGCAAACAGGTAATTCAGTTTATCGTAGTATGTGCTCTTAAACTTGCTTAACACTGCACTATTAATGACTGAATTTATTTTCCCCTATAAGCTTATTTTTCCTTCTACAGCATTTTGCCTAATGGACTTGGTCTCCTTCCATTCAGAACAGAGAATGTCTGTATGATATATCTGTATGTCCTGAACTACACTTTTCTTTTTGTAATTTTTTTTTTCTTTTCTGTAATTCTAGAATTAAGAAACCTATTAATTCTAGGATTTTTTTTCCAGCCTGTGCCTGTGGATAACTGTTCAGTACAATGCAAGTTATAAATTATATTTAATATGATGGAAAGGCAATCAGACATTAATGTAAAAACTTTACCTTTTTAAACTTCTATGGCTGTTTCTGCCTTCCATGTTAATCCCCTGTCATTTAAGTCCATTAGGCACCAGTAACATGATGGAGAAGGTATGCTGTTAGTATAGTGAGAATGGGTGTACGTAGGTCTTAAATTAATCCAAAGTGAATTCCTTGCAAATGTTTTCTATATTTCTTGTGTCCTCATTGTTAATAGTTAAATAATGATGTCCAGGAATAAACGTAATTTTGCTGTAATACTGTGTCAGATTTTTAAAGTAAAATGGCTTTTTACGGCTTTGTTCTCTGCTTTTTCACTATGACTTTTTAATGGTTCCTTATGAAAATGAGAACTTGTATCTGATTTACTGTTGAACTTTGAAAGTGTGAGTCAAAAGTGGTCTCATTCTTATTTTCCTTATTCCAGCATTTCTGCGAAAGGTCTACAGCATTCTTTCTGTTCAAGTTCTGTTGACCACAGTCACATCTGCAATTTTCCTATATTCTACTGGAGTGCAGGCATTTGTTCATGAGAGGTAAATTCTAAGGTGAAATGCAGCTGTGTTGCATGTGCTAGGTATAAATTATGTAACTTGTTGCTACACTTCAGTCTTCCTAATCATTTTTAGGACCTGTGTTTTGTTGCTGTAATAGATACTTTTTATTAACAGTGCTTATTTCAGTATTTGTGCTATGCAAACTTTCACATGAGTTGCAGAACATCTCAGTTACTGACATTTCTTGTTTTACAGTCTAAAATCTTTTAGAATCTCTTTGGAATGCTGTTGTTTATAGGTGCCTGTTCCAAAAAACAGAATCATGTCTTATTCCTCTTCCTCTCTCATCTTCTTTTTCCCCTTACCCCCTCCCCACTCCCCCAAAGAATTAGTCTGCTTAAATTCCTGTGGGTGTGCTTCTTTTTGCCTCTCAGATTTTCAGGATAAAGTAAGTGTCAAAATGCAAACTGTGGTGAGCAGGACAGGGAAAAGAACAGCTGGGAAAGGAGAGGAGAGCACTGAGTCTAGTTTCTGTTTTCCTCCAGGGGTACTTCTGGACTTCACTTTAAAGCCCAAATAAAAAAGGAGGATGAAATACTGCATGAAATTTTCAGTTTCTGTATAACCTATAGTGTATACAACAGTGGTTGTAAAACTACAGTTCTCTACTTAAATCTGATAATTTAAAATTGTCCTGCTCACTTAGAACTGTTGTGATTTTGTGTTTGATGTTGGTCCTGTTTTTCCTTGGAGGGCTGCTTGAATGATTTAGCAATACTTTCTGGTCAGTATTGATTTTCTCTGGTGCAGTTAGTGCCCATGTTTGTTGCATTTGGGTGCTTATGAAAAAGAGTTCTCTGAATATGGCCTTCAGAACAGGCAAAACAGTACATATAGTTTAATACTTACTTTGTATGGATGGATTTTCTTCTTTGTATTTGTTCATTTCCAGGTAATGGATTCCTGGGCAATCTTTAGCTTTAGTACGAAAAGGTTGCCTTTACTTGTGTCTGTACTATTTTTACTGATTATCTGTAGTAATATGTTTTAGAACAGTTTTATTGTAAACTTGCATTACATTTACTTTGGATATCTTTTCCTAGATGATCACTTAAAAACTTGGTTTTATGTAAACTGTTCCATAGTCTTACAGATATTTAAGTTTGATTACTTTTTCTCTTTACATGGAATTTTATAGGCCTGCCTTGCTTTTGATATCTGGGTTTGGATCTCTGGCTGTAATCGTGGCACTAACCCTCTACAGACACCAGCACCCTGTTAATTTATACCTGCTGTTTGGATTTGTAAGTGTTTAATTCAATTAAATTATTAATTGATTAATTCAATTTAACAGTCCCTAGAATATCTTGCATTGTAATTAATTCCTTGAAACTAGAGGTATGTCATTTGTTTTTCTTGTATTCCTTGAAAGACATCCTATATTTTTATGAAGGTCTGAGTTCCTTTTTGGAGATTCTGTCCACAGATTGTTCCTAGATAACAGGCACTTCGGGTTTCTTTCAGCATCTTTTTCGAAAGAGTGTTAGAACTTGGAACCAGCTTGAGCAAGGATTTTTGTGTGTGTGTAGAAATCTGTCTGCTCCCATTGTTCTGTTGATGTCAGGGATTTTTTCCATGGAACTACTCAGTAGGAAAGGAGGAGGCATCCCTGTTACCCGAATTGTTTCATGAACGGCCTCCAGCAGAGACCCAAACCAGCCATATTGTTTATTCCTCCAGTTGTTGTCTTTTTGATGCTAAATTCCAAGCATGCTTCCAGCACAGGCTGATCAATCAAAACTGTCCTCAAATTTCAGTTTTCTGCCTGATGTAGTGAATATGTAGATCCAGGTTAACAGTTGCTCTTGGCTATTTTGGATTATGTAGCAATTCAGTCTTCTGAAAAGAAGTCCAAGTAGCTCAATTAAAATTTGATGCTTTAAGAGTTGCCTGAATTGTATTTGTGATAAAACAGAAGGACAGCTTTGCTGTGTAGGTAAGCAGATTGTTTAAAGGATGAGTGTGGAAAGGAAACTGATGCTGACACTGTGTTAGACAGCTGTCCTACAAGATATTAAAAATGTATTAATTTTATAGCCCCTCGAATAGTTTGTAAGAAGTGTCATATAAATGCTGTGCACTTACAGTAGAAAATGTGACATTTTTCTACAGGGACAGTCTCTCACTCATTTTCACTTTGTATTGTACTCTTTTTATGTAACACAAGTTCCAACCCAGTAAGACAGTGTGATTGCCATTTTCTTGTTGAAAATTAAACATGTTTACATACACAAAGGTTTAACAAGAGACCTAATGTTTAATGGTTTGACTTTTTCTTATCCTTCTATTTTTTTGGGTTTGTTTTTTGTAGACACTACTGGAAGCACTTACAGTTGCCATTACAGGTAAATAATAGCCATCCTATGTCTGATTCCATAAAGAATTTGGAAAAGGAATCCATTATATTGTACTAATTGCCATTAGGGTTTTCTAGATGTGACTAAAATTATGATGACTCCTGTTTGAAAATTTTAATGACAGTGATAGGAGTTTAGCAAAACCAGGGAATCAAGGGAGAAAACTGGATTCTGATTCAGAAATGAAACTGCATAAACTTGAAGTGAGAAATGAGTTGGGGAATACATTCTTTCAGTATAGCTAAAAGTGTTCTCTTTCAAAAGGTTCAGCTCTCAGCAGAGCTGATCTTCAAGTTGAGATAGTCCTATCTGCCTCCTCAATTTCCTCCAAGGGAATCTGAGTTTGGAGAATTATGTACTTCATGGTCAGGGTTGAAATGAGGCAGTGTGCACTCACATCATGGCATCACCTTGAACTATACCTTACAGCATAAGATGAAACCTCTTCATTGTGGCTTTTGATCTCCTGATTTGGGGAAAGAAAAAATTAAGGATGACAGAGGGAAGAATAAAGGTTGAACTTGTTTCTGCTATCTTTCCCTTCCTGTCCCCTAATCAAAACTTCAAGCCTTTACAGGGGATTGTTTTATTTTTCCCCTTGTTTCAGTATCATGAAAAATTAATACAGCTTTTTTTTCCTTAAGATCTCTGCTATCTGTGCTTAAAATCTTTTTGTTTTGTTGGTATTTTCGTAGAAGACCTGTTATTTCCTTTTAAGAAGCTACAGCTGTAAAGTAACTGTCAAACTTAGCTAGTACAAGATCCCTGATTCCTATGATCATGAATTTGAAATGCAAAGACAAGTTCAGGCATAACTTACTTAATTTTGTTCACAGTTAAGTTTAAATTTCTGTTTCCTCAAAAGATAACTCAGCAAATACATAGTGTAGTGTTCTTTAATTGACAGATTACTTTTTCTGTTTATAGTGAGTTTCTATGATGTCTCCATCGTCTTGCAAGCCTTTATTCTTACTACTGCTGTATTTCTTGGATTGACTGCATATACCTTGCAGTCAAAGAGAGACTTCAGCAAATTTGGAGCAGGGTATGTTGTCATATTGATGATTTTTAAAATTTTTTTGTTGTTGTTGTTAAGGGTTTTTTTTTCCTTTCTTAAAGCAAGCTTTGCAGGTATAGTAAGGAATACAGGTCAATAGAACCTGCTTCAAGGGAATGGTGAGGGTTTTTTGTTTTAAATTATTAATTTTACCCAGTTCTGATCCTTCTTGGTAAATTCTTTTCAGTGATAAAGAATCTTAAAACAATTAGAAAACTAGTTTACCTGGATTTTTCACTGAGAGAGAAGGCAGATGTTTCAAATCTTTAAAAAAATTAAAGTTAGAACATAACTTTTGAGAGCTTTATAAAACGTTTACTGCTGACACCAGTGAATAGTTGGCATCTAAGAATTCCAGACATTTACTTGCCAAATATATTGTGAAGAGGTTTTAGAAGAAAGGAGGATATTTTAAGTTAAGTCTAAAAGAAAGTATACTGTTGGTCACAGTGTAATTTATTTTCTTTCAGCCTCTGCGCTTGTTTGTGGATTTTAATCTTCTCGGGTTTCTTGAGGGTAAGATACTTCATGTTCACAGTTAAAAGATATTCACAGAATCACAGTATGGTGTGGGTTGGGAGGGACCTTGAAGATCATCTAATTCCAACCACTGTGCCGTGAGCAGGGACACCTTCCCCTAACATCAGGTCACTCAGAGCCTGACCTTTTATTAACTTCTAGTATAACTAAAACGTTTGGATCAGCCCAATATAGCTTAATGAAAGAAAATTCCTAACCAGGTCCATTAGTGTTCCAGATCATGCTGGTGATCTTTTAACCACATATTTTCAATTTAGATTTTTTTGTTGGGTGCTGTTCTTGCCAACATAAAAAGGGTATTTGGGTTGATTGACAAAATTTGTGAATTGAGATCCACTACTTGATGAAGAGAATCTGAAGGAGATTTGAGATTTAATTGTATTTTGGTTTCCTAGTTGTTCTGCTGTTTGTGTTCTGGAGACCAGAGCTTCCTCCCTCTTAAGTGGAGGCCCTTTCACCCAGTCAGAGACTGTGTGACTGGAGAGCATATGGAATAAGAGCATTGAAATATCACCATAATACTGTGGTTTTCTGTACATAACACTAGAAAGACTGTGTTTTAAATGTGGCATAGCATTACGCAGGGATTTTAATATTTTAAAAAATGAAATTGACAAGTATCTTTTTCATATTTTATCTGCCTCCAGCTGTTTTTCTATAGTGAGACGATAGAGTTGGTGTTCGCTGCTGCTGGAGCTCTTCTGTTCTGTGGATTTATTATTTATGACACTCATTTGCTGATGCACAAATTGTCCCCTGAAGAGTACATACTGGCTGCAATCAATCTCTACTTGGACATCATAAATCTGTTCTTACACCTGCTGCGTTTTCTGGAGGCATTTAATAAGAAATAGTCAAAAGTGGTGTGGTTTGACTACAGTACAATTAAAGTTTGGATGATCTGCAAACTCAGTAGTTCTGCCTTCTGAAGACTGAATCTTTATTATGTTTGCATTCCATGAATATTGATCCCTCCTTAGGGGGGAAAATGGCTTTTTACGTGGCTACAGTTCTTCTCCAAACCATGTATATTATGTAGTTAAGATGCTGTCATCATTACAGTCACTTTTTAAATCACTTAATTTGCAATGTAATTAATGATTAAAATTTTGCCAATTCCGGGTTGCTCCAGAGTAAGCTTCCCTGCTGTTCTGTAGCTGCTGAAAATGTTTCCTTTGGGATTGATCATTCGTTTATGTATCACATAAGGGTAGCATGAGTTTACCATTGTGCAATGTTTTACTAAGATAACTTTTTTTTTAGTTTTTGTTAGGTAAAATGAAATGCTGTCTTTGGCGGAGATACTCTGTCTTTGTTAAGGGCTGTCGCTATGGAAGCTGTGAGGTTGTTAAAACAATTAAAGGGAATATTCTTCATTTTAGTATTATTTATTGCCTATCTTTCAATGTTCTAAAAAATCATTTGGAGATTGATTATGGCATTTTATCAACTTGTGCATAATAAAACTCACTGTGTGTCAATAAAAATTGGAAAGCCTTTAGTCTGTTCTTGCAACTGAGACTGGAGAACTTCAGGATGCTGAGAATGAGCGCTGCAGACGGGTCGGTGCTGGCAGGGTAGAGGTGCTGTGACTGTGGCTGCTTCCCACGCTGTGGAGATGCTGGAGGGGCAAGGAGCGTAAAAGCGATTTTGAAAGGCTTCCTTCCTGTTCAGTGAGGGATTGTCGCTGCTCGCCCGACCTGTCAGTGAGAGGCGAGCGGCGAGGAATGCGGTACTCGGGCGTCCGGCCTGCCCCACGCTGGGGGCGGGTGCGCTTTCCGTGAGGCTGTCCGAGTACGACTGCGAATGGGTTTGAGCGAGCGTGATAATCTCTCCCTTTGCCTTAGGATTTCATTCAGAGCAGCGGGGCAGGAGCTAAGAATAAAACCTTCCTTTTTACGTTGAGATGGAACACATGTTTATCCCTTCATGCCTCCCCCTCGCCCCGGCCGCGCAGCGGTGTTGGGCACAATCCCGCACGGGCTGCGCGCCCGCTCGGAGAGTTACGGTAGGGCCCCATCTACCCCCGGGTAGGCCGGGTGCCTCAGTTTGCGCATGCGCGGGCGGGCAGCGCGGCCTCGCGCGAGTGTGTGCGGCGGCCTCGTGCGCGGCCGGTGAGCGGGGCGGCCCCCCCCCCCCCCCCCC
>VZSE01003882.1:498084-676541 GCA_013398275.1 Promerops cafer
CCGTGCGCGCGCGGCCCCTCCTCAACCGCTCCCGCTTCCCTCCCCGCAGGACATGGCGAAGAGCCTGAGGAGCAAATGGAGGAGGAAGATGCGGGCGGAGAAGAGGAAGAAGAACGCGCCCAAAGAGCTGGAGAGGCTGAAGAAGATCCTGGGGACCAAAGCGGATGTCATCATGGAGGAGGTCAAGGAGGTGGCGACCGTGCTGACCCCCGAGAAAGTCCTGGAGCAGAGAGGTGAGTCGGGCTCTGGCTGGTTTTCCCTGCGACAGTCGCCCGGGTGCGGGAGGTCCTGCAGTGTTCTTACTGATCCTGTGACTTTGACTGCCGGGGTCAGGCGTATGGTTGTTACAGGCTGAGAACAGTGAGTCGGAAAGCTTGTCTTTTAAAGCTAAAACACTGAATCTGGTCATTTCGCAATCACCGGCATCCATATTACATCCGGTCACTTGTGGAACAAGGTTATTAACATTTGGTTTTAGTCTGTAAAGTATGTAATGTATCGTATGGAAAGACATCTCTGACAACATCAGGTGAATGCGGATTCAGCACTTAGCAGTTGTTCCAATCGCAGCATTATGTGTGCTGCCAAACTGTCCTAATTTGAGGAGGCTACTACACATACAGAAGTTGCGGTAGGAGTAGTTCGAGCCCAGTTTCTGAATAGTAGTTAGTGTTGCACAGCACATGGTGCACGAGTGGGTGGTATTAGGTATGTACAGATAATGCCATCTTTCTCCTTGTGTCTGGAATCGAATGTAAACTGTAAAGGAAGTAACCCAGGAAGTGGAAACAAAGATTTGAAATAGCTGCATACTGGACAGGAGTCAGAAAGACACCTTACCTTTCCAATACTGACATCCGGACTAAATCATAGTCTTATTTTGAGTCTCCAATTTATGCCACTTAAGACGTTCTGATCCTGGAAATGGAAATAGAATGATGTCTAAAAATACTTGTCCAATTAAGTAGCTTCAAGTATAATTTGTAATTTTATCCATGGTTCTTATTTGTCCCACAAACCAGGTGGAAAAGTTATTCTTTAAGGGATAGTTAGAGTTGAATTTCCAAAATGTTTTGGAATATTGTCAGACTTCTGATGCTGAAGTTGAAGGAGAAATCATTGCCTTAAACCTAGTTTCTGAAGTAAAGGCGTGGCTATCTGTCCTTCCCGCACCTCCTTCCAAGTCTGCTGGCAACTTCTCTACAGGTGGCCAACTTCACTTGGCTTTTGCAGAGAGATAGCAGCCTCAAAAACACTTAAGAAATTACTTTCACAAAACAGCTACAAGTTTTGTGAAAGTAGTGGTGTCTTCTTTGAGAGGACTTTTCAGGATTAACTGTGGACACAAAGGAGTTCACATCACCAAGTGTTACAAGAACTGAAGCAGATAAAAACTTCATCCATAGTATGTACTTCCTGCAGACAGGTAAATAATTTTCCAGCCAAAGAAAGTATATAGGTATATATTACAGACATCTTACTGTGTTACTTTAGGGTATAGTTTACAGCACACTGTGAATTTTTTTTTCAGTTTTTTGTAAGAAAAATAATGTAAAGTCTGCCATGCTGGATAGGCTTTTGGTTCTGCCACCAGGCCCCTGTGCTGATTCTCTGCTGATTGCAAGTATTTGCAAGCCCCCCAGTTTAGGGCTCCATAAGCACATCTCTGGTGCAGATTCCTGTAGACTATCAGCATCAACTATTGAAGCAGCATGTTGGCCTTTTCTTTGTGAGCTTTGTCTCCCAACATCAGACAAGCACAACAAAAAAGTCTTTTCTGCTCCCTGTAAAACTTGTGGTAAAGGCTTGAGTTGCACACATATGGTTTGGGAGCAAGTTTGGGGTGAAATTACAAAGCACAGTTCCAGGCTGTACTTAGCAAGGTGTTCCTCTTGCACCTTGTTATCTCACCAAGACATGATGTTCGTGGAGCATTAGCCAGCTGGGGACACCGTTCTTGGGAGTGACCATGTCATGGGCAGTCTTCCTCATCCTAGAGATTAATCCTCTCTTTCTGCCTCTAAATGTGTTAGACCTGATGGCATGCTCACTCCTTGAGGCAAGTGTGGCATCACTGGCTGATACTTCATACTGTCATTGTATTTCACCTTTTCTCTTTACTATTCTTTTTACTTGTCTTCATCTTCCATTCAGAAGAAATTTTTAGAGCAGATCTTAAACATTACATCCTAAAGAGTGTGTAATTGTGCGTATGTTTCAGTAAGTTTATGGCTTTATGCATGTTTCTGTGATGGAATATACAGTGTTCTTAGACACAGGATTGGAACAGGTTGCAGACTAAAGAATAAGATGCTTTGCCCAGACATCGCCTTTAGGAAAAATACTGCACATTGACTATCAACTGTTGAAGTTCCTGGGTTGCAGTTGCATTGGTTTGGAACGTGCTTTCAGTTTATAAACCCTTCAGCTCTCTATGTACAAATACTGTTGTGCCTGGGGGTATTTTTATCATCTGGGGGAATCTAGTAACAAAATAGCTTCTATGATTCAGATATTTTACTCACTAAAAATACCTTTAATTTTCAGATGACGGCAAAATGGAGCTGGATAATAAACGAAACAAAAAAACTCTACTAGATCAGCATGGACAGTACCCAATATGGATGAATTCCAGACAAAGAAAGAAGCTTAAGGCTCAGCGTGTTAAAGGGAAAAAAAAATCAAAATTGGCCAAAGGCCTCGTCTGGTAAAATCAGTTTTGTAAGATCATGAATATTTTATTTAACAAAATAAATTTCCCACATAAGTTCATGAGATTTTTGTGCTTGGTCACTGAGTATAATTTATTGTGTTGAATGCATTTTTGAAGAGACTATTTGGCCAGCAAATGATGAAAGAAATAGCATCTTGGTGTCTGCCAAACTTAAAAAGCAAGCTGAGTGCCTTTGAATAGAATAATTGTGTGTGGTTATCTGTTTTCTTCTGGGGTGAGGGTCTTCATCTTTTATACTGTGAACACTGAAAACAGTAAAGGAACTCCTGAAAGTAATTAAACCAAAAGTTTTTGTACTGTGGTTTCTGTCAGTGTAACTTGTCTTTTAGTAAATATAACCAAAGGATTCTGTAAACACGCTGTATCCTTTAAATCCTTCCATAAAATTTGTTGCAGTGACTTGTGTTGCTTTTAACATCTGATAATTAACAAAAATATATTTTCATATGTAACTCCAAAATTTTTATGCTGAAACAACACCAGGGCCTCATGAAAACTCTGCAAGTAAAATGAGAAAGTGTCAGTCTGACATCAGTTCACAAAGAGAACAACAAAATATTTCACTGCTGTCTGCAACAGAAATATTGTAGGAACTAAATAAGAGAAGGTACAACTGATTCTTTTATTATTAAAATGAGAGAACACAAATGCACAGAATGGAAATCAAATAGTTTTATTTAAGATCTTTTCCAAGTTTTAGGAAAGTAAATGAGAATTTTCCTTTCCATATGTATTTTCAGTAGGCTTTTATTCCTCTTAAAATGGTTCTTACCTATCCTCCTTTACAGTGTGTGCATAGGATAAAGTACTGCATGATTGTGTAACAGATGCCATTTATGTGATTAGCTACAGTTGGGTGCATATTACTTGGCAACAACATGTGATGACAGATGCAAGGGTTAGTTGTCCTGAAAGCTTGTGTTTTTAAAATGTCTCTCATTTCAAGGATGAAAATAATTACAGTACCAACCCTGCAGTATGTTGCCTTTTCAAGTACCAGGCATGGGTACAGGGCATAACCTTTGTCCAGCTTCATGCAAGATGTGATCCACATTCTGTAATTACCCACAAACGGTGATTTGTATCTGTTGTGATAACTTGGGCATAGGAAAGAAGATCTATTCTTTTAATTACACTAGGTTGTAGTATGCTAAAATCTAGTAAGAAGAACTCAGTGTGATAGAACATTAAGTTTTTATGGAATAATACTGTGTGTTTTAGTATTGTTAGGGGAAAGGTACATAAAAAACTACAACAACGTTAAAGGAAAAACCAATGTGTCTTTTTTTTTCACATAAATTGACAGCTAATGACTAAGATATATAGGTCACATATTACCAAATTATATGCTATTAATAACTTTGTACTTTAAAAATATTTCCATTAAGTTGATAAAAGCCCTGCTCATTGATAAAAACAGCTGCTGCTGTCAATATTTTTGGTCTTACTAGACAAATGGATCTAGATTTTGGTATCAAACTTATCTAAATGTTAGCATGTAGATTAGGACTACTTTAAAATTCATTCATGTGGAGAAAAGTGTTTATGAATGTGTTTAACCAGGAATGGAATGGAATGAACAGTCAGATTGTATTTATTTAGTATTGTAACGATGTAGGCTTTATTTTGCTTAATTCGTGCTTTGGGGAATTGAGGAGGGGAGCTTCTCAGGCTTAGTGTGAAAAAAAATCATTTTTTTCTATAGAGTAAGCACAGTGCTATTTTTGACATGTTGTTTGTAAATCAGATGACTTTCCAGCAGCTCCCGGTGGGAAAGCAGGCTGCTTTTCCCGCCCGAGTGGAGGTGATTAAACTGGCAAAGTACCCCTGTTTAGATGTACAGCTTCAGAGTCACTTTATTCTTTAGGTGCAGAGCCATCATCTGCCTCTTCTTCAGTTAGCCTGCCACTGCTGCACTTGCCTTACTCTGTCCTCTCTCCAGGGCTGTTTCACTGCTGCCTCTGCTGCTTCCTCTATAAGAGAAAATTACCTTCATAACTGAATAGTCTTGCTTATTTGTGCTCTTATGACTTAACCCTGAGCTTTGTTGTAAAGATTTGTCAGTCAACTGCTTTTGTGAACAGATTAAGAATTTGAATCTTAAGTGAAAGATGCCAGACGTTGCACTGATGTTTTATTTAGAAGTTGCTTCCTTCCTGTAACAATACTGGCTGTGTGAGGTATTTCCTTCATGGTGTCCAGGATAAAGTTGAACATACTTACTTAAACTACAGATATTTTAAGACATCCTGTTTGATTTTTGAGGTGAAACGGAAGATAAGGAAGGAATAAACCACTGTCTTTACTGGAATATAGCTCTTAGTGTAGTACCAGTGTATTGTGTACAATGTCATACCTCACTTGGTGAGGCAAAGCTCTCTATGGGCTGGGAAGTGTTTTTGAGAGTTGTTTGGGTGGGATCTGTAATCCAGGCTAAAAGCTTGCTTGTAGACAGACAGCAGGAACCTGGCTAAATGTGCAGCATGGATGTAACCAGAGGTTGAGTCATGGATACAGCAGGGAAATTCTACTTTCTGGGATTTGAGCATATACTATATGTGGATAGTGTAATTTTGTATTTGGAATTTGTTTTGACCAACTCTATTTTCTGAATGGAAATACCAAATTATTTAGTTGCCTTTGAGTATTTTATTCATACTGCTGAATCTGAAACATGTTTCTGTTTGATTTGATGGAAGAAGTCATGTTTCCTTCAATAGAAACGAATTTAAACATAATTGATTTTGACTGAAATACGTATTTTAAAAGTCCACAGAGGGAATTTCAAAGAAGTAACTGATCTGCTTCTAAACAGCATTCTAATAATACTGCAATTCATTGGTCTTTACATGAAAAATATTCTTTAGGTTGGGACTGAAGGAGAAAAGGTTATAGCTGATTAAACTGATGGAAGTCTAAAAGTGTATAACTTAAATGGCACTGTCAGAGTTGTGGTGCTTGGGTTTTTTAATTCTGTAATTGTGGTGTTATGAAACTGCTTAGTTGCAACTTTCTGCCACCTACCTGCAAAGTGCTGTGGTAGCTGTATTTAATTCCTGGACTTACATGCAGAAGGCAGAGGAGATATAATGCAGGTACTTTTGAACTACATGCAGAAAAGCCAGCACTGAAAGAATTAAATTCTGTCATTTTATTGAAATGTTTATGTGCATAAGATGTGCATGTATTCATACAGTATAAAAATCGCATTAGCAAATTGCTAAATGTCCTGCAAATTGTTGGCAGTTTCTTAGGAAGATGACAAGGTCTGCCCTTTTTGAGCTTTTGTGTAAGACTTTAATTTTTAAAGTGAATTATTTCAGATGCCGAAAATAAGTGGCAACACTCATGGTTCAGTTCCTGGGCTTTTCTGGTAACTCATTCCTGCCCTTGGGCACCTCTGCACTGTGTAGTCAAGTCAGTTAGGAGACCAGTTAGTTAAGATACACTGAAGAAACTCTTATTCTCCCCACTTTTTTCAGCTGGATTGTCTTACAGCCTTAGTGTACAAAAAGCAGCGTCAGTAGGAGGCAGTACAAGACCAGGAAGAAAGACCAGGCTGGTGACGGCAGGGCTGTGTCAGGCTGTCCTGGTTCATTAGCCACCTCTCCTCCCGTGGCATTAGTGCCTATTGCTGTGGCCACTGTGCAGTACAGCAAAGGTGAAGGTGGAGAGAAGTTCTGGAGACAGGTCAAGCAAGTGCACTGAATGTGGGTTTTGAAAGTCTTTCTCAATGAAGGGTGTAGTATTGGAGTCTTACCTGCAGCCGACGCTGTGGTTATAGAGGATGCTAAATATGGTTTGGGGCTGCTTAGTACTGGAGGAAGAATGTCATGGCCACATGGTACAAAATGGTCTCCCGATATGTGGTCACAACTTCGTAAACAACAAAAGGAGTCCTGTACAAAGGCTTTATAGTGTATGTCTGTTTCTGTTATTCTGCCTTTTCCTCCTGCTGCATGAGCAGTTGTGTGGGTTCTGATTTCGATGGAAGGTGGATATCTGATCTGTATCTGATCTGTAGTGTGAATGTCTGGTATCAGACATTACGAGACTATAGCCTTAGCACGCAGAAATCTGAGTGGTGCAAAGCAATCTGCTGCTCAGGGTGGCATAGTCTGAATTGAGTTACAGCATTTGTGGGGAGGATGAGACTGAAGCAAGACCTGTGCATCGCTCTCTTAAGGCCATGGTTTTGCCATTAATTTTAACTTGCCTAGCAGTGAAGTTTCAGGGCAGGACTGACTGAGAGCCATCTGAGAGCTCACTGCTGCAGGAAGAGGCTCTTCTCAGCTTTTTCCTTTCCCTTCTCCAGCTGCATTGTCCAACTCACAATTTCCTGCTTCAGAAGAAACAGCCACTGGGATTTTTTTTCCAAGTTAAAAGTGAGAAAGAACTGACAACTTCCTTCTGTTAAACACTGCACAGTTGTGACAAGCCCACCATTTTCACTGTCATTCTTCCTACACTACTACAGTTTTCTGATCTCTACCTAATCAATAGTGACAAAGAAGGCAGAATGAGAAGAGGATATTTGCACTGTTTCCTCTCTCATCCCACTCATTTCAACATTGCTCTCTCAGGTCTCTAATGTTTCTCATGCTCATATATCAATGTAAAAGGTCTGAGCAAAAGAGGGTTGTGTAATCAAGGGTCCTATGCAAGGCAGCATGAGGACTGCTTATGAAGTGCTTGTATATTCAGAGCAAACTGACTTCCTCAGTTTTCAATATAGTCAACTATTAGGAGGCTGTGAAAGTTACTTCTATTCTTGTTTGGTAAACTGTTATCTAGTATATTTTCTCTCTAGCTGCAGTTAATTTTCTCGCAAGGCTTTTAAAGTTTGAATGCAGATTTTACAGCATTTTTAAACTTTTGCCTTTAACCAGAAGTTGGGTTTGTGGATAGTATTTCAGGAAGCAAAGGTGCATTTGTTGTTTCAGGATGGCTCATCTGACCCAGCCCAGCTGGTGCATTCATACATTCATTTTATGTGAAATGTGTAATATCTCTCTTTTGAAAGGTGACAAATTCATAACATATAGGTGCAACAGCTATTCCATGGTACAGCCTGCTACCTTGAGTCTTTGAATTATTTTGACAATAGATGTTCTGTAAATTTAGCTTTGGTGGATTCTCGTATCTCTGTTTGAAACAAGAACTTTCTAGATCTACCGATTGTGCTTCTCTCCATCTTGCTTCTGCAAAATATGACAGAACTTGGTGCAGATCAGATCAGAGCTGCAGTTTGTCTCACAACAGAACACAAAACATTTCTATGAAAGCTTAGAAGGGCTCAGTGACAACAATTTCTTGACTGTAGTCTCTTAGGTTTAGTTCATCATCACTTCTGCTACTGAATACACCGCAAATGCAAAATTTGAGTGACTTCCCTTAATATGTGCAAAAAGATACTTAAAACTAAATTGTTTGTGAGAGCTAAGAAAGGGAAAATACACTGCTTTTTCTAAACTTGTTGCACCCCCTTGGAATGTGGTATTGTTAGAGGACCTACAGGAAGAAGCCAGGAACTGAAGTGCACCAGGTTATGTGCAAAGCTGATGGTGGAGCTGCAGAGTGACCCATCGGAAGCACAGCTGGATGCCCTCAGACACTTTGATTGTTTTTTCTCTCCTAAATGTCCTTAAGTCTGCCTGAATTCTTGCGGAAAAAAACAAAAAATTGGCAACACTTCAGAGCAAATGCAGCCGTAGTGTGATCCATGTACTTGCGGTTGCTGGAACTGCTCATCCATGTTTTGGCTGCTACTGTGTTGAAGAGAAAAAAAAATATTTAATTCCTTGAGTGTGAGACCAGGGTGTAAGATCATCCATGGGAGAGGTTACAGGTTGGACTGCTGATGTATTAACTTCAGGAATTATTGCTTCAATGTAGGGTACAGTGTGTTTATACACAGGCACCTGTGGTTTTATCCATCGCTTTTAAAGACGTAGTGTCAAGCACTAGGCTTTCTCTTTTTCTCTTTGGGGAGAAGATTGCATGTGGATTTTTTTTATTTTGCTTGCTGTTTAAAATAAATACTAATCTGCTAAGCGCTCTATATGTCCAGTATTTTAGAAATACTGTTGTAAAATTTAAAATCAAAATTTGCATTTCTGTTTCCTTAGGCAGCGAGAAAGATGTTAACAGCCAGTGCATGTCCTTAACACATGCTATCAAATCTCATCTCCAGAATATCATCCCCCGCTAATTGTAGAGATTGGAATTCGAAGAAATTGTAGGGGTTTGGGTTTTTTGGGTTCCTGTCTGCCATGGAAGAAAAGCTTTTTGTTGAACTTCTTAACCAGCTCCTGACAGAAACTGTTAGCAGTGGGAAGTGAATCTGTACGTCCACAACTGGTGATTGCCCTGTAACAGTGATGGGAGGAGGACAAAGGGCAAAGTCTGTCACACTACGTGTTTCCATCTCAGCATTTCATTGTCCACAACAGCATCACCCAAATTCACTAGTGAGTGAGACTGGGTTATCCGTTGTCGTGCTCAATGGCAACAACTTCTACCATGTCACGTCTTCACTCAGATCCAGCAGTGACACAGATGCCTGAGTTGGTGGCTTCGGTCCGTTTCCCCCTAGGTGTATCAGTGTAACCGGGCGGGAGCGCCCTGCAGGAGCAATCCCGGCGGGACCCTGCTGGGCGGGCCGGAGCCGCCCTTTGCTGGGGAAGCCGCTGCCCGGCAGGCGGCGCCGGCGGCGGCGGGCACCAGCCCCGCAGTGTCCCCGGAGCAGCCCCGGAGTGTCCCCAGAGCAGCCCCGAGTGTCCCCGGCTCACGGGCCCCGTGAGGAGTCGCACGGCCAACAGCCTGTGCCATTTTCTTTCGTTTAAGGAGTAGGCTGCGTTTCCAGCGGGGCGCGCATTAACTGCCGGGAAAGGCGCGGTGCCGG
Source organism: Promerops cafer (assembly GCA_013398275.1). NCBI lineage: Eukaryota > Metazoa > Chordata > Aves > Passeriformes > Nectariniidae > Promerops > Promerops cafer. The sequence goes on from VZSE01003882.1 coordinate 507,723, forward strand.
GTGTGTCACGGGGCAGTGCCGTAGCCTGGGGTGCTCGGTTCGCTGTGGGTATTCCCAGCGCTCCTGGGCTCGACGCTTTCCTAACTGCCTGAAAAGCTGCTGGAAATACTCACATACTCTGTCCTAGGAAGGGGTGGCATTTAAATGTGTAAAACCACTGGATGTTTTTACTGATACGTTTATAACTGAGTGCAGTTATTCTCCAAAAATATACTAAAAATGCTACTTCATGAAAATGCTTCCCCAATCTAATTTTTTGTTTCCCCTTAAACATGTCATTTTTCCAGGAAAGTGCACAAAGGGATCCATGACTTTTTCTGATATATAGTGTTTGTGTTTAAAAGGAAGGCTCTTTAAAAGCTTCTTATCCATCAACTGAAGCATTTTAATGACAATTTCAGAAACTCAGTGGAAAGAGAGTTGTTTTATATCTGCTTGTTTTATTTGCATTTTAAAATCTCCACGTGGTGATTTCAGCTAAGGTCCTGTGTCAGGGAAATCCAGAAGTGAAGTTGACCAGAGACAAGTAAAAATGCCTGTGTTGTTTTCATTGTCCAAATGTAATGATGTGCAATGATTTAAACCAGCAGTTTCACATGGTTAAAAATGAATTAGATTTATAAAATTCTAAAAGTAACCTCAGACACACCAAAAAGGATAACAGTTTGTGTTAGGGTAGAATTAGTTTTGAGACTACAGAAACTATTTTCTATACATTCGCAAAACAAAAAGTGTTTTTATTTTTAGGAATGCACAGAAAAAAGATTTGGTTTTATACCAACAAACACTGTTACAGCAAATGCATCCATTCCTGCAATTATAATTGAAGCTGAGAAAAATAAAATTATCTTAAGCGTTTCAGGAGTAAATGTAAAACAATATAAATTAATATAAAATTAGAGGGAAAAAATATTTTGGGAATACAAGATCCACTCTGTAAGAAAAACACAGAAAACAAGGTTTCTTTATCTAAACAGAAATTTAAGAAAGACACAATAATACAGTTGAACAAATTTATGGAATCTTATTTAAAACTGAAAAATATTTTTCAAGTTGCCAGAAAATAAATGTTGCTTAATTCATAGAAATAAAGTCATACTTGGGAAAAAAAAGGTAAGTTAGAAATAGATTTAGTTTGCGTAAATCTATACAAATAAAGTAAATTTATGTTGTAACTAAACCTACCAATTCTAGTGAATGAGAATTTTGCCATTCATTGGTCTGGAAACAAAGGTTAAAGCTTAAAAAAAAACCCTAACAAAAAACCAGAGAAGCTGCAATTCCAGCTTTCATTGAAATAAAATGAACAAAAAATTTTTGCAAAACCTTTTCAAATGTTAATTGAACTTCTAAATACACTTAATTTTTTTTTAAAGTTATTACATTATCTTTCATCCACAGGCTCTACATTTTGAAGTCTTATTTCTGTCAGAACCTTCACCAACACAAAAGTGTAAACCAATGAATTCAACTTCTGGTCTGCCCTGACATCTTTAGAGATTGTTTTGCTGTGGAAGGAAATTAAATAATTTCCAAAATGATCTTTCCCAAGTATCTTTTTGCATTAAACAGGTTTTGGATTCAGTGGTTCCTAATGAATTTGGATATGTTAACAGTGACTGGATCATATCCAAATATGACTTGATGGGAAAGCCATTAGTTTTTTTTCCCTGAGGTTACACTGGGATCCCATCTGGTGATTGCTAATAAATGTGGATACATTCTAAAAAAAAAAAAAAAAAAAGAGCTTGTATTGCTTTCTAGTATGAATTACTGGGAGTGCAGTTTCTTGAAGTTTCATTCATGCACTTCAGGGAAGCTGAGCTTCGAGTACTTCAAAACTTGACAAAAAGAACATGACATAAGACTTCAGGGTTTTTTTTATTCTACAGCAATTACGTTTGAGATCAGCAAAAATGTTTTATTATGTAAGAACACTTACAACAAAATCCAAAACAAAATCATCCATTAAAAGCTATTTTGCATTTGATTGTAGCTACCAAATGCTTACCATAAAATAAAGCTTTAATTATTGAGTACCTGAATAGCTTTCTTCCATAGTAGGATGAAATCTAAGTCTTATTTATCTTCCCTGTGCACCATCCAGAACACTTAGACAAGTTTCATTTTTATATGCAGTGTTAGGGAGAAAATCTGAAGAGGACCAGAAACATATGTTTGTCTCAACAAAGAGGAAATGCACATCCGTTTTCAAAATCCTGTAAATTCTTGGAAAATACAGCAGTGTGTTTAGAATAGTAAGGCTGATGGTTGAATGCATCTTATGCTGTTTTTGAACACTACAACTGTTAATTACATGCTGGGAAATACTGCATTTCTTTTTGTAAAGTAAAAATACTGTTGTTCAGTTCACTTTTTTCTTTTCCTTTCTTTTTTTTTTTTTTCCCTTCTTTTTTCTCCCTTAACAAACCAATTATTAGCCAGGGCAAATTGACCCTGGTTTTGATCAAAGGAGCAATTTATCTCATCCTGCAGTTCCTGCAGCATAACATCTATCTGTTGTTGCAGAATGTGTGGGTCGCCTTCAGCTGCCGACCCCATCCAGGCATGAGAAAAGGGAGTGAGGAAAAACCTATAAAGCCCAAAATAAAACTGTGGGTTCTTCTGGTTCTTGTCAGGTTCAGTTAGAGTGGTACAGAAACAGCAGTAAATTCACTGAGGCTCTATCAGATCAAAACAGCTCTGTTATAAATATCATTCATATAAACCATGTGGGCGAGAGAGAAACTGTCAGAAGAAGGGAAAGGAAAATAGATCTTCTGCACTTCAATAAATTATATGATACTTTTATAGATTATAGCAAAAAAATTAAAACTTAAGAATCATATGCCGGTATATGTGTAAGTGCATGTATGTGTGTATACTCACTTGGTAGTAGTAATTTAAATATTCAAATGTTTTAAATCCAAATATTTTACTTTAATAAAATACAGAGATTTCAGTGACTGCAGATAAAATTAGAGTACAGTATTAATCTAGAACCAGAGGTTCAAAGAAGTGCCTTATGTTTTCCTCAAGAATTGACTGGATGGCTTGATGCACTTCTAACTGGATGAACAGTGTAGTTCTGCTTGGTTTTGCAACTGGTGAGCAGCTGAGAGGGTTGTGATTATTAAAGGTCATGACCTTTAAAGGTGATGAAGATGTAATGACCAAAGCCCTTGTTTACCTACACAGTTGATAGAAGAAGGTTGTTTCATATGTTTCCCTGCTGTAATTAAAATTACCAGCCAGAGTTTTAATGACATACCATTTTGACAAATTCCCTGTGCTTGATGGTGGTATGTTTGGACGTTTTACATTTTGAGATGCCTTGACACAATTATTGGAGTACAATTAACAGTTTCTTTACGTGAAATAGCTAGAAATAGCTAGAAGTTGCCACTTGATAATGTACTTTTCCTCCTTTCTGACCTCAGCTAGATCTAGAGCCATGTCTTAGCTATAAGAGTTCATTAACTAGAGAAAGATTAATATATACATGTTGGTTCAGTAAAGCATAAATGAGAGAGAACACTCTAGCAAAACCATTAACACTGCAATGGCCACAGCTGTACAGTGAGAAAATAGGGACATGTTAAAATGATGGGAGTGTACCAAGCCTTTTAACAAGGGAATTAGGTTTGTTACATGATTTCATGAGAAGTGAAACTACATGCAGCTTACACGGCATCTACCAAATGGAGTAAATCTGTTTCTTAAGAATTGTCGTATTTTTTGGGTGCACCACTAACTTTGATCTTAAATTATTTTATTTTTTAACAATTTTCAAGTGTTTTTTCTTGCCACTGTCTCCCGATTCCTTGCCCAGGGGAGCTGAGGTTGTTGAGTTCTACTGTCAATGCTGTGCATTTGCTGGCTCAAGTCCCAAGTCAGCTGAACAGACAGATAGTTGCTTAAAAAGGGTAAACGATGGGATTCAAGATAATTTTGGTACTTAGCTACTCATGGTAGATAGCATACTGCCATGCAGGTCACTCCTTAATGTCACAGGGAGTAAAGCCAGAGACAAAGAAAAATGAGGTTCAATGAAAACCAGGAGCACAGAGGAGGAAATTTACAGAAACAGGACTCCTAACTTAAAAACTGTGAAGCAAAAAGAGCCACTAGCTGACCCCAAAACTTCCTCTGCTCTTTTCTGTTGGGTTCACACATTCACTCGGTGCCTATAATTGTGTCTCTGATCATGTCCAAAACTGTTGCAGACTGATAGTGCATCCTTAAGCACAGCTGGGAAATCAGAGCAGCATTCATTTACTCCAGCTTTACTCTCTTTATTTAGAGACTTTAATCAGAGCTGGTTATCCTTAGCTACATTTTCCATCATGGGAGGAAATAAGGGACAGCTCAAGCGGATATTTAACTCAATTTTTTTTTTACTATTTCTGCATATACAAATCTGTTTTCCTCTACCTGCTTCTGTCCACTCAGTCCAGTGAAAGCTTTGGGTGAGTTACATGGATTAGACCTTTAGCATAGCAATGCCCAATATCTTTCTCCCAAATTTCCTCTTTTCCTCCCACACTCCATTCCCAACCAATAGAACCCACAACCTGGCTCAAGCTGCGGGGTGTCAGGAAGGAAGGACTCGACTCCTTGCAAGCAGAATTTGTGCCTTGCATCAGTATTGTAACTTTCATTTGTGGGGCAGTATCTCAGAAGACAAAACTGTTGAGATTTTGGGAGGAAAGATGTAAGTAGCATGCAACATACTAGAGAGCTTCTCTGTGGATTGGTTGTGAGCAGACATCTCCTGTTTGGCCTGCATGTGGCAGTTTCAGAGAGGAACAGAATTCAGAATACATCTTGAAGTGGATGAGATTGATTTTTGACAGCTGCCTATTCAACACACTTGAGCCTTCTGCAAAGCCTCTTATGGCTCCCCATATAAAGAAATACTAGGCTTGAAAGTCTGTGGATCTCTGCTGAAGTCTGTGATCTTGAAGCTTAATACTGAGCACTTCTCTCTTTTTTGAGTTTATGTGTTTTGCTGAGTGTTGCTGTAGGGGCTTAAATCAGTAACTTTTGCACATGTGCAGGTGTGTATAAATTCTCAGGAGTTTGAGAGAAGGAATGTAGCGTAGAGGAGAAGGATGACACTACTGGGCTCTGAGGCTGCTGCTAAAATGAACTAGCAGGCCAGACCTAGCACATGTGCTTTTGCACTACCAGAAAAAATACAGCTTTCAAATTTTAAAAATGAAGGACACGTTTGGCAATACCTTTGATGGAATCACTATTCTGGTGACCTCCCTACTGCAAGGATGTCAGAAACACCTCCTCACACTGGGAGTTGTCCTTCCTGCTCTGCCATATGTTGTCTTGGAAGGGCCAGGATTAGCAGTAGCGCAGCCAGATACAGTGGGGTGGCTGTTTATCCAGAGGTGAATCAGAGTGCATGCACTGGGCCAGCATTGTCTGTGGAAGGGGTGCCCTGGGTATTGCTGATGCCTGAATGTATAGACCTGCTTTGTAAGGTAAGTTTTTGTGTCTCTTCTTGACTACAGATGCTGTGTCTCTTCTTAACTACAGATGATATATGATGTTTTTCTGTAATTTCGTTTCCTGCTGCAGCTGCCCTCCAGCCCTCTAAAGTAAAAATCTATAAGCTACTTCTGTAAGTCACTAGGTGGAAGCATCTACCTTAATACTTCTAGCAAAACTCCTTATTAGAGAGGTAAATTTTTCAGTTCCTCTCATCTTTAATTTCTGCATCACATTACACAATGTGTCATTATCAGACACTTATGAAAGGTAGTTGTTCTATCATCTGGTTCAGCAAAGTACCTCAGCACAAGCTCAAGACCATCCTATGTCCTGACCCTGTAATGTTTGGAAATGCACTTTATTTTGGATAGTGACTAATACTTGCACACTCGGGACTTCGTTTGGTGAGACGTGCAAGTATGTGTTTAAACTGAGCTCACAGGAGCAAATGCTTTAGTGGCTGAGCTGGGACTAACACGAGTCTTCCTGACCTGCCAACACCTTCAGTAAAAATCTAGTATGAAGCCTTCTCAGAAGGGCTCCCTGGGCTCCTTCTTTCTGTACCAGTACCTCCCATTTTCTCCATACTGTAAATTCTCTTCTCCCTTTCCTCTCTCCATTCAGAATAATTGGCTGCCTTGGAGAGAAGTCAAGATGCCAATTAGCTGTGTGTGACCTGGACAGCCTGGAGGATGTTATTGTTACACTGGAAAATGTCACTATTTGAGTATAGGTCTTCTGCAGCATCGTAGCTCTTAACTAGATGGCCACTTCTTCCTCCAGGTTTTGGTATCCTGATTCTTTTCCAAATCTGTTCTGATCATTGAAACCTGGAATACTCACTAAAGCTCTGGAAATGGCCAGGTGGAGAGCAGTGGTGTTAAGCAGAAAAGGAGGCAAGTTGAGATGGGCCATCCGGCTGGGTATTGAATTCTGACATGCCAGAGGCTAAGACTGCAGCCTGATTTCTAGGTCTCTCAGTTCCTAATTTACTTTAGGCAACAGCAGCAGGGCTAATTCAATTTAAACCATTTAATCTAACCTGGTAGATTTTGCAGGAAAGTGGATTAGCAAGTGCTGAAAGCACTGCTTTGCCAGCAAAGCTCCATAGATGATAGCCTCATGGAAGGGGACTGCAAACAACTGTCTGAGGTTGCCCTGGAAGTGTTTTACCCTTCTCAACCATGCCAACTCCACAGCAGGCAAGCAAACCAGCTCAATCCTAATCCAGCTCTTCCTCCATTGCTATGTTCTCCTGCAAATGCCCACTTCTATTGAGGTTGATACATGAATCAGAAAGAACTGCGTTTGGTTTTCATGCCACGGACTACAGTGCTGAGAAATAAACAAAAAGAAATCTGTTTTTTACTTGTTAGCTGAGCAGTTTGGTTTGAAAATCGCTGACAGACGTCAAACATGGGACCCCACAATGAAATGTTTACAGTGCCATTTCAGAGAGGGACTCCACTTTGAAACTGAGTGGAAGTATGTGGGAAGTTTGCAGAGCAGGACGTGTAGGGGTAGAAAATTAAAGCACGATGGAGCCATCAGCATCCAGAGTTAAAGGAAAAGAATGGTATTTATATTCCTCATGTTTCTTCTCAATTGACAAGATGATCCCTTCCATTTGTGGTTATTGAGCTAGCTTTTGTCTTGATTCCCTGTATTTTCAAGTTCCTGGCTTTGGCTTTGTGTTATTTTCCTTTATAAACGGTACTAGCAAACTGGGGACCTCTGCACACTTAATTGTGAAACAGAAGGAAGACCATTTCTGTTTGTTTTTCTTGTATGAACATATGCAACATGTTTCATGCAAATTGATGTACAATTTAGCACTGACTGTACTTTTATTTTGATTTGATGGAGATATGCTTAACACGTAACACTCTTATTTCTACTTAATTTTCTCATGCAACAGCTCATGCTGCTTTCTATAACATAAATGAAGAAGGCTAACTCTATAATTTGAGACTTGGAATGACTTTATTATTACAATCTGATTTGTTTACTGTTGGCAAACCCCAAATATTCTTCCGAAGAGGAAGTTACTCTGTTGTGCCTGCCATTACTATAAATATATATTATGCCATGTGTTTTATCTATATAGGGTACTTTTGCTTCCCAGTTCACTGTTTGTCACTGAGAACAGAGAAAACAATTACAAGACAACCTGCTTTTTATTTTGAAACTGTAAAAGTTATAAGCTGCAGTGAATTGGAAAAACTCAAGTAACTCTATGGGACAGAGGCATTCCAAAGCACTTCCCCTGGCCATGGAAGTACAGAAACCATGTTTGTGGATACTTTGTGGAGGTAACCAGCAGTAAATGAGACATGAATCTCTTGTGCCTCCTCTTGGCCTAGCTCTCTTTGCAATTTGGGTTTGTGTTTCAAGAGGCAGCATACAGAGGAGTGCAGAAAGAAATCCTTCTCTTGTACAACTGAACGTGCAATGTCGCTTTTGTACCTCAGGGCAGGGGTTAACAGAAAGTATTGCACAAACTGGAGAGAGCACCAGAGTGGGAACAGCCTGGGGGGAAGTGATGCTTGTTCATGTAGTGGGGGGCTCATAGGGGGTGGTTTAGGGGCCACACTGGCAACATACACAGCATACATGAAGAGGGAAGATAGGGCCTGAAGAAAATGAGGTGAAGCCTTCCTGCAGGTCAGTAATATGAACTTAGCTGGCTGCTATCCCTGGGGAAGTGGCAGAAACCTTGTTGTTTGGAGCATGTGAAACTAGTATAAACAAGACCATAACAAATGTTTGCCGGAGAACAGTCCTGTGCTGGCAGAGAGTGCTGGGTGACTTAATGGGTCTTTTCCATCTGTAGAGTCTATGAATAACAACAGATGATGCATAGAAAAAAGAAAAAAAAGAGGTGTGAAACTTGTGCAGGCATTTTTCAGCAAGCAAATCACTTTCCTAAAACAGAGAAAAAGCAATCTGAAATCACCCAAAGACATTTGTTGAACCTTATCCAAGCCTGTTTTTACAAAATGTGTTGATATTTAGCTGCTGGGTGAAATCTTGGGCTGATTGACATCCAATGGAATCCTCCCACTAGCTTCAGCAGGGCCAGGTTGGAACCAGAGTTTGGTTCATTTGATCAATCAGAACTGAGAAATAATAAGCCCTGCTCAAAACATTTTAACTCATTTTTTATCCTCACAAACAAACAAAAAACCAACAAAAAAAGCAAGAGAAGAAAGAAGAAAAAACATCTAGCAGAAGAGTAGATAAGAGCATAGCACTTCCAGTCTCCCTCTTCCCTTCTCAAAAACCTGCCTCTCCCCCTCACCCATCCCAGTAATCCTGCAGGGCTGCTGTGTTTGGTTTGCTTGTTTTGTTTGGATTGTAAAATACCCATTAGATGTAGCTCAAAAATTGTGGCAGGAAATCTAGAAAGTGAAACAAGACAGATATATAAGAAAGATGAGTGGTCTGCTTTCATTATTTTTCCTTCAATTTCAGATGGAGCAGATGTTGTCTGTTCTCAGCTTTTCCCAGAGTCGACACTCTTTGCTCAGACTTTGTTACCACAGTCCTTTGAGGATGCTCTGCCCTTGCTGGCCTTTCACCTCTGGCTACCTTTCCTTTTGCAGTGATGCTTCTGAGGTTTGGGTACATAAGGATGATGGAGTAGAGAAATGAGAGGACACCTGAGGTGAGGCAGGAGGCTTGTACCTCTGTGGAGGACCAGCTGGGTGAAGAGGAGGGTGGAAAAGCAGCAGTTTCCTCTGCTGCCTCTGAGTTACCAGAGCTCAGGGAGGCTCTGTGGCTTCCAGCATCTTTTCCTGCCCATTTCTGCCACCAGTGCACCCCCCGCTCTGTGGCCTGGCCTCTCACTCCTTCTCAAATCTCCCTTTCTGAGGAATTTCTGTGACCCCAGGCTGCCCATCCCCCAGGTTCCCTTCACCCGTGGGCAGGAGGAGGGGAGTGGTCCCAGCCCCGCTGTGTTTGTTGGGGCTGTACAATCCCAGGGTGTTTCAAGAAAGCACAGTAAAAATTAGAGCAGTGCTGAGCCACAACGTCTTTGATTCATGCTCAGTAACCACATGAGAGGATTGCATGCTTATAAAACGAAACTGTTTCAGCATTAAGACAAATATTTATGAAGATCCTGCCAGCATAGCTGACCTGCAAGACTGATTTCCTGATGTGTCCTCCTTGCAGCAACCTTCCTTTTTCTGCCAGGTTGTTGCATCTTTCTTTTGTCAGCGTTTGTTTTGTTGTGTCATTTCAGGGGGCAGAAAGGATGAGTGTGTGTCTCCCCATGCCTCACCCTGGCAGCCCCCTGGCAGCCCCTCGGTGTGCAGTGATCTCAGTACTCCTTTGCTCTGACTGTTGAGTTTTGTGTCTTTCCAGCTGCTCCAATACCTGCCCTCCTTGAGGCTTGTGCTTTGGTTTTTCAGTCTATCAGAGCCTGTGCTTGACCTCTCCTGACAGTTCTGCAAGGGCAGGCTGTGGTGGACTCGACACCTCTTCCCTATCATGCTCTTCCCTCACCCTCAGGCTTTTGAATGTGGTTGTGATCAGCTTTGCTTTGATTAACTCCGCTGGCTTTTAGGGTGCCTTGGAGAAGATGCCTTGTGGGCCCAGATTCTCATTAGGGGCAATAGTTATGTTATATCCTTGGCAATGCCCAGGTATGTCATGTCATACAAAATGTTCCTTAACTTCCATCTCACAGTGCGTGTCTGAATGCCCTCCAGGGACCTCCCCTGTACTCCCTCCACAGAGAAATGGAGGAAATATTCCCTGGTGATCAGGGAGTGCTCTTCCAGCCTTTTCCCATGGCTGGTTTGGGATTTCATGGTGCAGTGGACTTTCCCATAGCTGTTGGTCACTGTATGCACTGATAACTTCTCACTGTGCTGTGCAAACTCCCTGTCACACCTGGTGAACAGACTCACTTTGAGGTTAACTTGAGAGTGGTTCTTCTTTTGTCCAGAAGTTTTTAGCATTTCTCCCCCAACCCTCACTGTTGTAGCCTTTTCCTCCTGGCTGTCACACTGGGTCCTTGCCCCATCATCTCAATCCTTTCTTTGCCCATGCAGCTGCTTCCTTGCACTTGGACTTGCACCTCCTTGCCCTTCAGAGAGAGCCAAGTACAAATTTTGTAAATTGTCACATGTGGCTTTAGGCATCTGAGCTTTAGAATATAGAGATTTTCATTGATGCCTGGGTTATCCTGTGTGTTTTAAAAAATCCCCTGGGCTCTTTCAAGGAAGAGGGTCCTGAGCATCATGTTTTCCTCTGAGCCTTCTCTAAAATATTTGTGCCTATCCACGAGGGTGAGGAAGGAGAAGTGTTCATTGCAGAAGAGTGCATATGTATGTGTGCATATGCATATATATGTGTATATGTGTGTATGTGGGCTCCTTGTGCTACATCAGGCGCCAGCAGTGGGGTACGGTGAATAAACGTGCACTGCTTGAGTTTTTGGAAGTGTTATGGTTTCATTTAGCGCTGTGGTTGCTCACAGCAGGGGCATTTTTTTTTGTCTTTTTGGCACTTCATACCCTTTAGCAGGTAGAGGTTTCAATATTTTGGACATGAGGGCACAAAGAGGAAATTTTGGACTGGAGGCTAGGAAAGCATTTGCCAATAATTGTTCTAACCCATAGAAATAATAATAATAATAGTAAATGGCTAATATGTTTAAATCTAAGCAGCATGAGGATAAAGCAAGCCATAGGAAATAAATGAGTAATAGTAGAGGTGTAGGTTGGTGGGCAAGGACTGTCTCTAATTTTGCAGTGACAGAATGCAAACAGTATTCAAAAAGTGAAACATTTTAAAACATTTTTAAAGAATGAATGCTGCAATTATCCCACTTGTAACAGTCACGTGTACAATCTGGAGAGATCTGTCGGGACCCAAAGCGTTTCAAAGCTGAGTGGCATAATTAGATGTGTGCAGCCCTGTCTGGTAAAGGGGTCTGATTGCCAAGCAATGTTTTGAGTTATAGCAAGACAAAGAATCAATCATGAAGAGCCACCAAAGGGAAGATGCATGATATTTGCATTATGCAGCTTTCAGGATATAGTCACGACAGCTCTGGAGCTTGCCCTGCAAAGCACCGTGCCGCACGCTGCGGGCTACGCTCGCCTCTCCAACCCCCCAGCAAAGCTTTGGCAGAGTGGCACTGCTGGGGCCAGGTTTCACCCCTTGCCTTTAGTCTTAGGATGCCACTAATGGCAGTAACACACAGGCCAAAAACACAGGCAATATTTTCTGCAAAATAAAATTACAGCCCTCTTGCAAGACGCCTCAGAAGCCCAGAAAAAAACATTATCTGTGTCATTGTATGGGCTTCTGCATGATGGAAGCCACACACATCTTTTGCTGACTTGTGGCCCAAGAGATTATGGTTTGCAGTGTTAAATCATTGACAGTAATATACATTGAACAATCATTTTTTTATTAGGATGTTGAATGGTAGCGGTTAACAAATTAATCAAGGAACCGGGATACAAACATATGCCTTTATAGCTTATGGCATGGGTAGAACCCTTATTTTCTCCACTTAATTAGTTTGCATGTTTTAAAAGGAATAAGTTAAATGTTCATAATTTTTCTTGTTGTCCAGGATCTCAGCAACAAAACAGTAGGGAACTCCCATTACACATTTCAGCTTGAAAAGTATTCCTTTCTTCTCTCTGTAAAACGCACAGGTCTAGTGATCCAAGTTAAACATTACTGGAATTTAACCATGACTCAGAAACAATATTAATTTTGAGCCCACATATTTTTCTTCCGGTAAGATATAAACGTTTAAAATAAGTACACCCTCCAGACAATCTGTAAATGGTAGAATGCAATGGATGAGACAAAGAAAGAAAAACAAAACAACATGCACATATAACAACAGAGCAGCAGCAATGTTGGGTGGTATGAACTTTTTTGGTATGATGGCAGGAACCAGAGTTTTTTCCCCCATTTCTGTGGTCTGGTTCAAAGGCAACAGAAGGCTGGCATCATGCCACTGAGCTGGGTCAGAAGATTTCTCTCCCATACAAATCCATAATTGGGGTTACTTCTTGGTGGGAAGCACAGGGATTGTTCAGAATATTAGCATGGCATTTCTGAACTCCCGCATCCCTCACTCCCTCCCTGTGCAGGAGATACCACACTGCTGATTGTCTGAAGTCTAAAGGCTGCCACAGCCATCTTTTTCAAATTAAAATGGCAATGTAAATTTTGTAAATGTTAGTTCTCCTAATTGGCAGTGGCTTGTATAATTAAAATAAAATCACTAATACTTTCTCTTGTTTTTTTTTTATTATCACTGAAGTTCATTTTTCAGTAACTCAGACAATGTCTTCATTTTTATGAAGACCCATACTGACCTCTAAATATCTGATTTTTTTCAGTGAATGTTTATGCCCATCTGGTTTGAATTTAGCATTCTTATGAGTCATTCCACTTTGATAGGAACACTCTGCTATAGAAAACTTCTTTTAATATTTTAAAGTTTTAAATCAAACACTGCATACTGCATTACCTAAGCCCCCCTACACTTATGGAAATCAGTGGGTTCGTTTTCATCATCGGACATTGCATTTACTCTCTTTGTGAATTAAATTATTTTCATGCTAGAAAGGACTATAATGCACATGTGTTCAAGTGTTTTACCATCTTTTGTTGCCACATCCTTTCCCAGACTTAATAACAGCCGTTTTGGAAACAGCCACAGTAGAGGAAGGATGAGTGATTCTATAGGAAATAAGGATGCTCAGCACTTCCTTACATCTGACATTTAACCCAAGCAAAAGTGCTATATTTATTTTACTATCAACACTGATTTTATTACTTCTTATGTTCTTACTACACGCATTTCCTGGTGTTAAAGATATAACCAATTCTTTTGGGTTATTTCTTTTCACGCAGGGAAGAGTTTAAATAGGTTTTTTTAAGAAACTCCAAGTGAATTGCAAAAGAAAGGGAAGGAAAAAAGTTCAAAGCAAGCTATTAAATGTATGGTGCAGTGGAGACCATTCTATTTCAAAATAAAATCTCAATTTGCCAGTATGTTTTGTTGAGCTATAACTGAATCATCGCATAAGATAGAATGGGTCAGTTCTAACTTGAAAAAAATGGAATATTTTAAAGTATTGTTTGTTTGCACTTAATATGTTCTAACAAGCTGAGACTCCACTTCCTTTCTTGACTACTTAAATTCATTTTTGCTCTTAAATATATACAAAATAAAATTTAACCATTGATGTTTTCTCTGAGACCCCCAGCTAGAAGAGAATAGTTTCTGAGCAAATATGGGTAAATTGCTTTAAACCAGATGAAAATTACAGAACTTTATTATATTATAATATGGAAACATGTAAGAAGTTGGTTTTTTTTCCATAAACACAAACTATTTAAGCACTTACTTAGTTTAAGCAAATGCTTAGCAATTTTAGAACATCTTCCCACATACTTACAAATTATACTGACACTACTTTCCCAGTTTATAGCCCATAATATCCTTCTTCAAAGCCTCTGACTTTTCTCTCTTTTCTGTCAGGGTAGAATTAGATTCAAGTAAACAAAGAGGGCACCTAATTTTTAGCTGATCTTTAGCAGAAAATGCAGAACCCCTCCATGAGGATGGAGTTTCATGAGGACCCAAAATGATCACATTTTATACTCTTACACTAGGCAGCCAGGGCAGCAGAGCAGCTAATGTGCTTTAAGCAAGATCTGCTCACTGGAACAAAGCAAATTTGTCATTGCTGTGCAGACTGGTAATAGTGTCTGGTTTATTTTGGTTGCATTTTAGGTAAGGTAAAAAAAAAAAAAAAGGACAAACCCATTAATAGAGGCTAAAATGTGGTCCCTTCATTTCCATCATTCCTAAGCAGCCTGTAACATGAAGAATGCTTTTGTAGTTCACATTAGTCACATTATCATGATGGAATAATGAAAGAAGAAAGGATTTATTTTTAAGTACCGTTCAGAGGTGTAGTGTTGTCAGACTAACGTCAGACTACCACACTTTTAAAAAACACTTAACCTTCATCAGATAGATAAATACTAAAGATACTAATGACCCTTTCTAATCCATTGAGGATGCTGTGTTTTTTCTTATCTTTCTTTTTTTTTTTTTTTTTTTTTTTAATAGATCAGATAATGGAAAACTTTAGCCTTGTTAAGAAATCTGGGCATATTAAATTATAGAATTATAATTTTGCCAATTTTCAGTAGTAACTTTTCACCACTTGCTGAACTTTGTTTTCTCCATTTGCAAAGATGAAAAGGAAAATACTTTCACTCATTTGTTCAGTGTATGTATAGAGTGGTGACTGTTCAATTTCACAGGAAGAGTTCAAACATGTAATGGACATAAGAAACATTCATCACATAGTTGTATGCACAAAGGCTCTCTCCCATTTTACTTGTAAGGATTAGGGAGAAGTAGTGGAGAAACTGCCCCTGTGAGTGTGCAGATTCTGAGGGATGTTAAACAAAACATTTTACATTAAACATTTTGATGGTCTGACATTATTTTTAACAGCATCATGCAGGTAGTCTGTTCCTTTTGGGTGTGCCAAGTACACTACAGTACCATCCACAACTAGCAAAGCACAGAAAGGGGTACCCACAGCAAATCATGCTATTGTTGACTTTTTATTTAATAACCAGTTTTTAAAGGCAGGAAAAGGACAGGCTTGCAGGTAAGGCACTGATCTGAAGTGCCAAAAAGTGGGTTCAGTTCCTGATTCTGCTACAAGTATCTTCCCTGACATGGTACATGCTGTATGGGATACAGGTACACCCTGCAGCAGGCCGAGTCTGACACCAAACCCCGTTTGCACTGACATTGCATGGATGCAGTGCCATGCTCAGATGCTTGGCTTTAACTGGAGAGGAAGGTGAGGCTCTTGCTACTATGGATGGTGAAGTAAATATGCACTGACCCACCATAAAGGGGTGTTATCCCAGCTGCCTTCATGATGACAGCAGCTAGCCAGCCCTGGCCAGGGGAGGCAGCTGAGAGGCCTTTTCCAAACATATCCCATGTGCTTCCCATAAAAGCAAAAAGGATTCATAGGTTGCTGCCCAAACTGTCCTTACAGCTCTAAGCGCATGTTGCAGGAAGGCACAGATACCTGTGCCCCAGGCTGAGAGCTGTGGTCCTCACCCAGCTCATCAGGTTCTGGGATCCTAACAAGCTGGGCACAGGTTATGCTATTAAATTTGGTTGAAATTGGCCAGAAGTTTTTTGTTGGGAAACTGGCAGACAGATAGATGGATACTGTCGCTGCATAAACGTAGTTTCCCAAGGAAACTGGATTAAGAAATGAGGATGATAGCACCTCCCTACCATACAAGGATGTTATGAGAATAAAAGCTTTTCTGGTGGTGAGCTGCTCAGGTGTTTCAGGGATGGAGAAAATGCAAATTCCTAGACAACTAGATTAATTCTGGCATTTTTCCTTCTACTTTGAAGTTGTGTACTGCAAATGGTTACTCGTGGGCATATCTTTTGAGCCAGTAACTCTGCTAATACAAACTGTGTTTGAAGTATCAGCAACTAATGAAGTGGAAAGAGATTCAGACGTTGTCTGCTGAACTGCTAAGTGTGTGTGTGTGTGGCAAAACACAAGAATTCCTACTTACGTTTCCATGAGGAGAGCATATTTAGAGTACAGTACTACTCCCTTTCTCCAGAAAGTGCATCAACTGAAAGCAACCAAATATACCTTTTATATTTTGAATTGTAGTGCATTTCCTTGCCTTGAATTTGAAAAAAAAAATGTGTGTAATAATGGGAAAATCTTTGCAGTTCAAAAGAGAAGCAGGTGTGAGCCTTAGCTGCACATTGCATTGGTCTTTCTGAGCAGAAAGATAAGCAGCAGTAAATCGTTAAAGCTCAGGTTCATGAGGAGTCCAAGAACTTCCAACAGGAATCAGGAAGAATTTTGGAAGGTATTCTAAGGCTGAGAGCCTAAAATCTCCCACTCCTTCACAGCCTGGTACCACAGGGGATGAAGCTCTGGAAGGTCTTCAGTTTTCCATTTCCAAACCCTGGGCAGGGGTAGCTCAGCTGCCTGATCACAGGGAAGGTGGCTCTGAGAGGCCTGGGCATGCCAGCATCTGCCTTGGGCTGAAGGTCTTCTGGGACCTTTGTAGAAGGCATTTCTCCTTGCCATACTGTGCCTAAAAAGCCAGGTTGCTCACTAACCCAGCAACAGCTCTTTTAGTGCCTAACAGCAGCAGCAGGATGGGGGAGTGTTGTGCTACCCTGTGCCGCCTGTCCTGTGGGTATCCCATGCATGTGAGATGGGACTAATCCCCTGACCAGTTTTCCATGTACCTCTGCCTTTGCCAGGGCAAACTCCGTTGCTTAAAAAAAAAATAGAAAATTCTTGATCAGGAAGAATGAGCTGGTACATCTTTGTGCTCCTCAGGAGGGAGGAATACAGGCTCCAGCATCTTCTTACACATCTTGCCTAATGGCTGGCTCCTCTACCTGCAAGGAGGGCAGGGGCCTGGGCTGCTGCAGGTGAACAGGGAAGTTGAATTCAGGTCTCCCACATGCTAGATGAGCACTCCTGCTACTGCATTGCTGCGCTAAAAAAAAAAAAAAAAGCTGCCCCTGCCAGCTAGCTATTAAGGGCATTAAAAAGCAGGCTTGGTCTGCTGTTGAAGGGGAGAGGTTAGCCTCTCAGAGGAGCTGAGAGGAGAGGGAGTGATGGCATGCACGTCTTAAACTATCTTCCTCCTCGGTGTGGGTTTTTCTGGAGCATCTCCAAAGATTGCTAGCTCTCCCCATTTTCTGGACCTCAGCACCCAGGGAAAAAGTCTAGACTCCTGTACTCGTTAACAGGCATCTCAAATTAGGTGGTGCAAGTCCTGGCATGCAGTGATTTGGCCCGGCAGTGACTGTGTTTGTTTAAAGAGCTATATGCTGAGCCAGGTTAGTGCCTGTTGCATTAGTCATAACAAGCTTTCAAGATTATAAATGGGGAAAGTGCTGAGTAACTTGTGATTCAGCCTTACTATGATTTCTAAGTACATATTACTAATACATTCCGTGTTATTACACTCCTTCCCCTCCCAGTTTGACACCTACATCCGTTCCCCACACAAATCTGGAGCAGAGAAAGCTCCTTTTATTTCCAGTAGCTGGTAGGACATGAGGAGCTGGCTCATCCTCCACTCGACATTTCTATCACCCTCAAAACTCCCTTGTTTAAAACTCTTTACTCTGTGCCATGATGTTTCCTTTGGGAAATAGTTGTGACAGAAACCAGTCGACTTAAGGCAAAGTTGCAGATTCTGCACCCCCTGCGTGTAGCAATCAGTATTTTTTGCCTTTGTATTTACCATGAGTTATCTGCAGGGTTTTATAGAAGAGTGAAAATTGAGCCATCAGGTGGTTTCTGCAGTGGAAGCTTGAATGTTCTATATATATATATATAAAAGACAAGTTTGTTTCTTTTGGCATTATCTAAAATGAAGTTAATGGTGGGTGGAGGTTTCCTGGGAAGGAAATGTGCAGGGGTAAAAAATGAAATTGTGGTGGGCCGCCACCCTGTAGGGCCTTGGTGAAAACGCTGAATAATTATCTGAATGTTGTGGGTGATGGAAGTTTGTGTCCTCTTCAGGCAGGGTTTTGCAGAGCAGCAGGGTGTTGCAGGAAAGCCTGTTTGTGCACCTTTGGGCTGGCAGGAAGAACACAGTCCTGTGCTCCTCAAGCAAGGGCAGACCCTTACTTGCTGGAATTTAATGTGATCAACTTTACTTGTATTGAGACATCTGTTATGCCAAGAAAGTCCTCTTTTCAAGAAAGAAAAATTGCTTTTGTGGTAAGGGTCTGTGGGCCTGTAGTACTGGAGGAGGTTGGGATCAGTGATGCCAGGCTCAGGGGGCGTTCAGTGCCAGTCATGCTTCTCCCTAAATGGGGCTGTGGCAGTCCCCAAAATTGGAAGTAGAGTGGCTCCCTTAACAGCTGGGAGAAGGAGAGTGACCCCCAGTGGGGGTCACCCTCTTACTCCTGCTTTCTTCCAGGGCCTGCCAATGGACCCTGAAGTGACCAGGCTTTTAATTTAGGCACCTTAGGTAAGCACCTCAAGTTAGAAGAGATGAGTCTGTGACCTGAAGTGCAGATAACACCTCTGACAGCAACTTAAGAAGTTCCTCTCCCTCTTCATCAGCTCCACTGAACACTGACGAACCCAGATTTTTCTGGCATGTTCCTAGTTTGGGAATTTCAGCACATGGCTGGAGATGCTGCCAGTTTTGCATCATGCTGGAAGGTTAGTGCAGTGGTGTAGGTGAAGCCCTGGGTGAACACCACAGTGGTCACGCAAGGCAGGGGACAGAGGAAGGTTGTGGTTGCCTAGGCCAGATCTTCAGCAAGGAACCTGCTGCTCATGGATGTGGGAAACACTACATCTGCAAAAGTGAGGCTTAGCAGATAAGAGCAATTTTTAGAGGTAAGCACCATAATAGCCATAGGTTTCTCTTGAAACATAGGTGCTGTTTGTTGCAAATGACAGAGTGGCCTGGTGACCTGCCCAGGAAGGACGGGGAGCTGTGCTCCAGGTACTCTTTGATTCAAGAGATTGGAATCTTTAGCTTCTGTAGCCATCTGAGTGCTTTGACCACCAGGCTTAGGCTATTCTAGAAGAAAGCACCCGACTGAAGCTGCACAGGGATATGCAAACCTCATGGAATCTGGACCCTTCTAATATCTAATTGTACAGTGAAGGGCCTCGACCGGAAGCAATGGAACTTGTTAGTCTGGTCCCTGCTACCAAGCCTGTTTATAAATTTATTTTAATCTGTAGATAAAGACAAAAAACCACACAGGATGCAGTGCCTGGGAATGCACCATCTTTCATCCACCTCTCCCACGACACCCCATCCACTGATCTGAGCCTGGCACTGGCCCCTGGCCACTGAGCAAACAACATCCATTGGTACAGGAGGCACAGGAAGCCTCGGTGAGGAGAGAAATACCTTCACGGTGGGTTCAGCACTGCCTTGGACACTTCAGGAAGAATTCCCCTTGATACAGTCTCCCTGGGAATGCAGAGTAGGTCCCTGCTCACCTGTGTGACAGAGCATGCCAAGATCATGGCGAAATATTAACTGTGGGCACCTGAGAGGGATAGGTATTGAATTCAAATGGAAATTAATTTCTCACCTTCACCTCTGGCTTGTAATCAGAGGTGGAAAGTGTCATCAGCTCTGCTGCACAGGTCGGTGTTGTATCTCTCAAGAACACAATCAGCTGGAAAAGATTTTCCCAATGTCATTAAATGCAGACAAAAGAAGACATGAAAGAAAATAAAAATTAATGAAGAGGAGCCTGTGAAGGCTTTAGTGGTACTGCTCTGGCATGGAACTGCCAGTGAGCTGGGGATGGTGGGAGTGTGTGGAGCAGTGCAGGGTAAGCAAAGCACCTGAACCCTGTGTGTCAGCAGGTACATATTCTGCACAGTATCAGTTACCTCAGCAAGTCAGACAGACTGAAATGGGAGCTATTTCCTATGAAAAATGACCACAAGAGCTTTCCATTCCATGAATTTAATTTAGCTTTTTCTAGGCATTTGGATATTATCCAGTGCTTCCCAGTAGCTGCTATTACAGTATTGTTTCGAATATAGATTGTATGAGTCACTGCTGCCAAATTTAGAATTCATCCTGGAAATCCTCACACTCTTCTTTCAACTCTTTCTCCCAGTCCCTTGGGCATTACACAGGCTTCCTCCAGATTTTATCCCAAAGTCCTCACCATTCCACTTGACATCGCCTTTGTGGTGAAATCTAGTTATTACAAAACATCATGACCTCTGAGAGGTTAAGCAGGCAAGCTTACAGTAAATCCAGAGACATTTGGGTAAGCACTTTCTGACAAAAACAGTTTTACATATTTGCAGTTCAGGGTCTGGTTGGAAGTTCTCTTCAAAGAAAATAGAAAGGCAAGAAATTCACATCTTTGGAACTATCTGTGATGATAAGATATGCCTTCCTGTGTGTGGTCTTCCAAGATTGTGGCTAGAAGAGCTGGAGAAGAGGAGTACTTCAGGTCCTCAGGAAAACTGTGTCTGTAGCTTACTTTCTTCTCTTTTAGTTTTTTTTTAGAGGATATGTCACAAAGTTTGTACTGTAAAGCCAGCTTCAGCTGGAATCCTTTCTATAGATGCAATTTGTGCAAGGTTTTAGCACACTCATCTGCAAAATAATCACAGTTATAGACAACCTGCAGACTGTGTGCTCAGCTGGACATGTAGAGCTCATCCTGAAGATAAGCAATATCCATCAAAGGGATTTGCAGCTCAGCCCTGCTAATTGTGTACCTCTTGATCTTACCACTTAATTTCTGCTAGCTTTTCTTCTGCATGGTAGAAATAATTATGGCATATTTTGGACCTGTACAGGAGTCACAGATCTATTTCTTCTCCCATTTTAGTGTTATACCTATACTGTAATAGGAACTGCAGTCTTGTTTGAATTATTCTTGTGTTGTGTTTGGATGCTGCTGTGTCTGGTGGTCAAAGCAATGAGAAAAGTAGCTCATAATCTGTGAAACACATGAAACACATGAACTACATTCCGGCGACATTTAGAATACTTGGCAGAGAGAGAGTGTTGACTGAAAATGAGCAAAACAGTGTTACCTTTCCTTGTAGTTTGCTTTGTGTTGTGGTGGCTAAGAATGCTGTTGCATAATAATTTTTAATTGTTTTTCTTTGAGGCTAGGAGGCCAGATGCTTTAGTTTGGGTTCTTTTTGTTTTGTTTTGTTAGTTTTTTGCTTTGTTTTGTTTTTTGGTGCAGAAAAAACATATGCATCACCACACACCACTGCTTGTTTCCCAGTATATAACTGACATCTCAAAAGGAGAAAAGCCCCTGAAAATCACTGAACATTAAGTTGGTTGATTCTTTACCAGAAAGACCTTGACTGGGCATTAGGTTTTATTACGTATTACAATGTTTATGCTCTATGAAGTAAATTTGTTGAATTGAAAAAATGTCAAAATAATAACTAATACACCAGCAGTAAACGTCTTTGCCTTGCTGAGGACAGAAAAGAAAACAAACCTTACATTCTGTACTAAGTCCCACTAAGACAGTTTTTAATATGAAAAGGAATAACAAATCATTAAGTGGGAAAGTGGCAGAATACAGAGCTGAATACTAGTGCATACTTTGTGTCAGACTCTCAACTATCCAGGCATTGGATGAATGGTATCAAAGGAACCTTGAACCCTCAAAACTGTTTGATGCACACTCCCACCAGACTTCACAGGATGTGATGGGATACATCCTTATGCCATGCCACAAAAATAAATCTGACAGGCTGCAATATAGCATTTTTGTTATTTTGGAAATGTGGGTCAGAAAAACCACCAAAAGCTACCATTATCACGCAATGCCCAGGATATTCCCGTGCCTAATACTTTGTAATAGGTCTAGAGCACGCTAAACGTGAACGCTGCAGCAGCTCATCCAGGAACCAGGCTTTCCTCACTGAGGTACTCAAGGCTGCAGTAGCCATGGGTAGCTCCTGATAATTCCTAACCTAAAGCAGTGTCTGTTGTCTGGCTGAAGAAGTCATGGATCTCAGAGGTCGAATGGACTCAGGAAACTGAACGTTCATTCTTCCATCAAAGCTCTGCATTAATTTCTGTACTTACAGGCAATACTAATGTGTGATAGGTAACAGCTACAATAGCATAGAAGTATTAATTTATGGTAGGTATATGATGCATATACTATATGTGTCCTTGTGAAAGCCAGGAGCAGAAAGCCTCAGCACTCTACTTATTCCTAAAGCACACACACTTTGAAATCGGTTCTTACGTTGTCACTTTCTTTCTCTTGGTTAAACTTGCTCCTCATAGCACAGCAATTTGCCTGTGGTCCAGCAGGGAGATGGCTGCCAGAGTCCTCAAGGAATCAGCTGCCAGTGCAGGCCCTATTTACCTCTGGGTAACGAGGGGCTTTGTGAGCATGGAGCATACCATTGTCTGACTGAGTCTATAATCCAGGGTGAGACCAGGGGCTCGATCTCAAGGGCGAGATGACATCAGTTCAGGTGATGAGGTGCCTGTGGGGAATTGGTAGTGGCAGAGGGGAGGACCATGACTAGGGATCTCCTTTCCTTCTCCTATTAACACACAGTAACCAATCATAGTTGGTTTGTTTTCAAACAAAATAATTACCTTTTTAAAAAAAAACCCCACAGATGTTCTTAAGGAGTACAGCAAGGATAACTCACAGCCTACATTATTGTACATACTCAATACCACCTAAATTGTGCCAAGCTGGTAGAATAAAGCTCTGTCTAACCTCCTGCAGTGGTCTCAGGGCTCCATAGCTGCGTACTTCAGGGGTCAGCTCTGGTAACAGAGGTGTAGCACTCACTGCTGTCTTCAGAGCGTTTGTTACTGGGGATTAGTAGTTTTCCCATAGCACCCAAAAGACCTGGTCCTGCTGCAGAGCCCCCATGTTCTCACAGGTGCATGAGTATGTGGTGTTGTTGTCTTTGTAATACTTCAGCTCGATTAAAAAAAAAAAAAAAAAGAACCTGTGAGAGCAATTTGGGTTGGCTGTAAACCAACATATGCACAGTTTAATAATATACATCTATATTCAGTGATTTCAGCTCTTCTCTTTTATTCAGAAGCTATAGGACCCTAACCCAATTTTAAACAGCTTGCAAGTGCAGATTTTAAGCCTTACCTTTCCTTTTCTTTGTACTGAGGTAAGTAGTGAGAAAAATCACTGTTATGGCAAAAAACTCTTACAGAAACTATTATTACTCAACAGGTTTTAAGTTTTTCTACCAGCTTCACAGTTGCTGTTTCCAGGTCTCTTTTAATTAATCCTGGTAACTGAAGGATTTGACAAAAGTTTGTAAACCCCTATCCTTACAGGGTTTTCAATTACATTAATTAATTAGTTTCATATAAATCAATTCACACAGCTGAATAGACCTAATTAAAAATAAATACATTCACAAGGTATCTTATTACGGCAGCATTAAGGGTAATGAGTTCATTAAGCATCACATGAAGACATTTCCAGGCTGAGGGTACAGGCTGCAACATGTTGAAGACACTCGCTGCTGAGGAAAGGAGGCTCTGCCAACAGAGATTAGCCTATCTGCAACAAAAGCTTTTACTTCAAAGATCATAGATAACGTTGGAGGGCTTAATGAGAGTTTATTTTTAAAATGTAAATAGGAGGATCTAGTGGGCACATAAATTGCAAAGCACTCATAGCACACCCTCTGCTCTTGCTTATGGAAGTAAAGAGAGTAAAAGTGAACAACTTACGTACGTCAGTCCCCCTGTTTCAAGGGGGTGTTCTGCTTGTAGATTAATTCCTATTAGTGCAGGAGTGCCTTAATAATTGAAATTGTATCACAAGCTTGAAATAGCTGCTGCACACCCCATTTGTCTGAGAATCCCTTTTGATAAGATTAGTCCCAAAATGCCCAACTGTTAACTGAAATAAATACAAGGTGTCTCAGCACACTGTTGTGCTGCTCTGCTTTTAAAAGGGTGAACTTCCGAAAAAACCTCTTTCAGATCACAAAAACTTTATGGCTAATACTGAAAATGGGATTTATTTTATGTTACGCAGAACTGATAATTGATTCTTTAAAAGTTTGCTGTGTTTTCACATGAAACATTAAAATATTATGTGCTGAACTGACAGACAGAGGAAATTTTTAATATGCTGAAATAAAATGTGCTTAAATAACACTCCCCAATAGTCTTTCATTCTTTGCTTCGCTTATACAGAGAACCAGCCGTCACTTTTAACTTTTAATAAGTTTCATATGTTTTGTAGCGGAACTGTGTTTGGTTAATTCTAACCTTTAATTAGTAGCCTCTGGATTGGTGTATACCCCAGGCACGGGGATGTTATTAGTGTGAACTGAAAGCTATGTGTGTTACTCCATAACAGATCAAAACAAACCTTGTATGCTCTGACAGCATTAAACCCCACTGAGACTTTGTGCAGGATATGGTTTTCCACTTGCAAAAGAAAATTGTAATTCACAAGCCTTTGCCAGATGTTGTCCTCCCATACTTACATACCTACTGAGTAGGTGGTCACCTAGGGTAAAGCCAAGTGTGCCCTGTTAGAGCGTTTGTCAGACTAAATAATTTCTTGATGTCTTTTCTTCCTTTTTTTTTTTTTTTTTNAGCAAAATATTTTAAAAAGCTGTGCTGGAAAATGGCTGTCTACTATGAATAGCATCCTGTTGTTTTCTGAGAGGTTTGCAGGGCCATGCTCATGATCTCTTCAAGAATCTCTTCAAGAGAGAAGGCATAGAGGCACAAAGGAGTCTGTTGAAGACTTAATTTCTGGTGAACAATGTCACTACAGAGCACGCTGCACCTAAGTGCAATCATGAGACAAACAAAATGAAGAGAACAGGAGATAGCAATAGAATGCTTTGAAAGGCAACTTCAGAAGACATTCTTTTGTTAAAATTAGAGATGTTCCCGTAACCAAATAGAAGAGTTCCCTAAATGAGAATAAAATGTACTGCTGGTTGCTCATCCCTGGAATTTTATTAGCATGTAGATAGCTGATACAAATGAGTAGTACCATCAGACTGTTATCAGATTTTACCAGGTAAGCAAAAGTCATGTTTGTTATCTGTAAAAAATTTTTCCCAGAGAAAAAGGTTTAAACTTTGCATGGAAAAGAGAAGCTTAAACAAAAAAAAAAATTGTACTCAACATTTATCCAAATTTTCTTTGGAAACAGATTGGGTGACCCCACCTTGGTGTTTTTTACATACTCAGCTGTAAACACAAAAACATGGCTTACATGTTGTAAATGTTATTGCAACTTTTGTGGTCCAAGAATAAAAGTGAGGCAGGATTGTAGACAGAAATTAAAGTGAAAACAGTGTTCCATAGTTGGAAAACTTGGAATAATTTTTAGACTTAATCTTCTTCAGTAATTTTATGTAAAATTCTGTAAGTAAAAGGAGAGGTTTCTGGTGTTTTAGGATGTGCAGATGGTTTTATTTTTTCCAGGAGATTTTATAAACATGGCAAGTAATGATTGCAAGTGACTTTATACAGTAAAAAGCATTAAGACGACTTTTTAAAAGAAAATAAGTTCTCCCTGGCTTCTGGATTTTTTGAGAAGAATGAGATAAACTTTTGACTGTGAATGCTTTAAGGTACTTACGGTATGACTGCTTGAAGCCACAGAACTCTTATCTGCTGCCATGGTGGAAACCAGCCTGCGAACATCAGACATTCAGTGACATACTCACATGATCTATTTTTGACCAGATCTAATGCAAGCATTGTGATAAAAGGGCAGGTCCTGCCAACAAGTCGGCACATGAAGTGAAGTGCAATTGCCGAAAGCCAGGGGTGTCACAGAGCAGTCCTGCAGTTCTCCTTCCAGGGCCAGTTCGCTGGAGCCGTGCCTCTGGGCACAGGTGCTCTCCTGCAGGATCAGGCCTGCCTGCATGCACGTGGAATTGCTTTGCTGATTGCTTTGATGCTTGCCTGAATAACTTCTCAATAAACCTAGTGCAGAAAGTGCCTTCCTTTCATTCTATCAAAAAGCCCAGGTAGCTTTAGTTCTATGGACGGAGACCTTCCTCGGGAAAGTCGATGTCTGTCATATGTTACAGTACATAGAATGCAAAGATGTTTCTTTGTCTAGGAACGCTACACTGGCAACTGATTTTGAGCAATAGTCCCATATCTGCCTTTTCATGCATCTTGGATTTAGTGGTATTAGATTTTGTGTCCATGAAATCAAAGGAAAAAAACTTCTGTCTCACTGGCAACAAGAGCAAACTATGTGTATGAACCTGACTTTAAGGGCTTCCAGCACTAAATTTTGTGTGTAAAAAAACACCAATAAAACCTGAGCTAAGCTTTGAGGTTTTAGAAGAAATCTGAAAAGCCAGAGTAGTTTTTTCTCCTTGTTTTTCCTCTTTTTTCTTCCTCTTTCTTTTTAATAAACAGACAAGGCAAATCTTCCAACAGACTCTGCAGTGTACATCTTTCTCTACAGGTAAACAGTGCCAGTCATTTCTTTCAAACATGTCATCTTCCTGAGATTAAACCTGGATTAATTTCTTCTTTAGACAGGTGACTTTCCACTCCTTGACAGAAATCTGAACAGCATAAAAAATGGTTCTGGTCAAAATTACAGATCAGCTGGAAATTCACAAGCAGTCGCACAGGATTTCCTCTGGAGAACTGACTGACTGACTGACTGACTGACAGCCATTTTATTTGTCAGTTATGTTGTTTTCCTCCAAAGGATAATAGACAAGCAAATTAATTAGTGAAAATAAGCTACAAAACCATCAAAACATTCAGGCAAAGCTTCACTCAAACTAACATGTTCAGTGAAACAGAAACTTGGACTGGCAGCTCTCTGTTTTTACACTATTTGTTGATTCTACTGACAGCTTTAATCATTGCTGAGCTGACATTCTGGTGGTACAAATGAGTAAATAAAATGTCAGTTTTGCTTACGATGACATTGAACATAACTGTTCAACCTTGACAGGTCTATATTTGTAGACAAGATAATCATTTCTTTAGACTTTCCTGCAAGAATAACATGTCTAAAATCTGCGCTGCTACCACATACATGGCCCGTAAACACTAAAAGTCAGCTATTTTTATTTGTGATCTTTTGACAAAAACTAATGGTGTATTTTTTTTTTTACCTAGTCAGAAGGGCAGAACAGCCAACATGCACCCAGCTCCAGATCACAGAGCAAAAGCCCCACCTCACCACAACTGATGGGAGTCCCTCTATCAGCTCCTGTGGGCTCAGTGTTGACTCTTCCAAGGGTTGCACAAAACTCCAAGTTTTTCTGTGAAAAATCTTGTGTCAAAGAGGTTCTTTGTTTAAGGCATAACCTGAGTTGTCTGTCAAATGTGGGCCCCGATCCAGCAAAGCACTTAAGCACATGTGTAGTGTTGTTGAAACCAACGGGACTACCGCTCACATGCTTAAAGTCACGCGTGTGTTTAAGTGCTTTGCCGGCCTGAAGCCTTGCAGAAGTCCTTTATATCATGTTGATTTCAAAGCACATTTCGTTATTACATCACCGTGCTGTTCTTGGCAAGGAATGAATTAATAAATGAGACAAGGAGAGGTCCGGCAGGAGCTGCTGGGGGAGTGGGACACTGCATTCCTTTCAAAACCAGGTTGTGGCAATAAGTTTTCAGGAGACATGAATCAGCCACGTAGGCAGATATAAATAACGTGAAGCAGCCGGGCTGGGTGACATACTGCTGCACTTTGTATATTGCAAGAACATATCAATACTGGGTACGTTGTGTTTTTAATCTTTCCACAGACTTGGCATCCACCCACCCTCCAAGGCCAACTGTATTCTGGTCAGTGTGAGAATGCACTTGGCCCCTCTCTCTGCACAGGATTTTAATGCTATTTCACAACCTGGGATTGCGTGGCTGGAGAACAGCCCTGTTGTAAAGCCACAGTATTGGCATGCAAGTCCTTTATAGATATTTTAAAGCCAAAAGGTCT
Source organism: Promerops cafer (assembly GCA_013398275.1). Lineage (NCBI taxonomy): Eukaryota > Metazoa > Chordata > Aves > Passeriformes > Nectariniidae > Promerops > Promerops cafer. Next base: position 535,756 of record VZSE01003882.1, read on the forward strand.
CCCTTGAGGACGCAGTGGTAGCTATAGGGTTGGGTGAGATACTTGCTCTCAAATCACAAGCTGAGCTCTTCCAAAGGGATGCTCTGTTGCATCCTGGACCATGTGGCCATAATTGTGTTGCTGTTTGAGTACTGCAGTCAAAGCTGATCTGCTTTCACATGCACAGTCCTGTTCAGATCATGCATTTTGGGAAGTCCAGGAATCTGCTGCCATGACATGGCCATGGTACTTGCCAGCAGCCAACCTTGCACCCTGTTGCTGGTGGATGGTCTTGGCAGCCAGAGCCCTGCCTGTGGCTGAGATCTCAGAGCCCCTGTTGCAGAGAGCCCTGTGACACCATGTCAAGGCATTGCACTCACACTGACACCTCATCCAGGCTAGCAAGATGCAATGGCATCTGCAGGCACCAACTGCTCAGATAAGGATGGTGGCAAAAGCCACACTGGTGTCTCCCCTTGTCATGTTCCTACTTAGGAAGGGAGCAGCTAAGTGGAAAAGAAAGAGTGCTTTGGGGAATAGGGCAGGAGAAAGAGGGCAGGCATAGAAGGGATAAGGAAGGAGGAAGAAGAGAAGCAAGAGGGTAGCAAGCGACAACTATATGAAAGAAATGTCCTAGGAACAGCTGAAGGTCCCTTTTGGGACCTCTCACTGAGGAACTGCCTAAGTGGTGATGGGGATCGGGGTGCAGCTATGCCCAAGTGTGATGGTGAAAGCATGTTTTCTGTGCTGTGAGAAGAGGGTGCTGGGGTGGAAATCTGGGAGTTGAAATTTGGTACCACAAAGCATCTGGTCTGTTGTTATGTAGGAAAGGCATCAATGCCCCTTTCATTTTGCTGGGATTGGTTAAGTATTGACCTTTATTGATCACATGAATGGGAGGGAGCAATGGAAGCTATAGAACTTTCTAAATAATCTTCACACACAATAAAATAGAGATAAATAGCACAAATCTAGTTCCTCTTTCCTTTGAAAGTTTCTTTCAAGGAAGCCACTGTGCTACAGATACTGAGAAGCAGATGGAAGAAACAACTTCCAGTACTGGGAAGGCCAGGGGGAAGAGGGGCCCAGCTCCCTGTCAGAGTGTCAGCTTCATATGCCTTTTGTGTTGAAATCTGCAAAATCTTGTAAGGAAGGACAAGGGATTTATTTATAATTTCATCTGGGAATTCTAGAAGTTTGGGCCCCTTTTTCATTTTTTTGCACTCTTTTGATTTATTTGCGCATTGTTACTGGTAGATTATTTTAATGCCATTCATGACCAGAATACAACCGATCATGTAATTAAATATAAAAAAAGTTAAACAAACTACAGTTTTCTAGTCTGGAAAGGGGCTTGATTTAGATTTTTTCCCTGAACTAGGACTCAGTGTCCCCTTTGATGAAAGTTGGAGGAAAGCTCTCAGAAGAAGCTTAAACATACATTGCCAAACTCACAACAGAGAAGGAGCAATCACACGCTTTCAAGAGAATGTTTTACATCCATCATTTGAGCAGGATGCAGCACTGCTGTTATCACGGAGGCTGAATTGATGCTTTTCCTGGGAAACATCATTTGGAGAAGATCTATAATCATCTTTTCTGATAGATACATTGCACAGCGCTGATACAAAACGGTACCTAATCCAAACCCCTGTCACCAATGGTAAAGTTTCTGTGCTTTCTCTGGGGTTTGGATCAATTTCTCTGTCTGTAATTGCTGATATAGGAGGAATGTTATTTTTGCTGTGGTACTTGCATTAAAGCAGCTATCATTTAATCAAGGTTGTTGCAATATGTTTGCTAACAGGCACAACTTCTTTGAAGGATTTGAATCTGCTAAACCATCTGGGAAAGTGAAGACAATGCAAAATGTAATTTTAATGTATGCAAATGTAATGCAAAAGGTAATTTTAATCAATGTCAGAAGTGAACCACTTTTTACGATCTGATTCTTATCTGTAATTCTTAAGCATAATTAAGACTACAGCTTTTACATTTCTTCTTTTAGAATAGCTACTTTCAAGTTATTCTTCTTTTAAAAAGGCTTCAGGAGAGAGGCAAGAAGAAGAGCTTGTGATAACACACTGCAGGAAATGTGTTATGTTCCCACAGCCTGCCTCATTCAGCTTACCTCTGTGTGCCATTCTAGTGTGGCTGTAGCTGGGCTGGAGAATGAATTACCTCTCCAGCCTGACCCCTGCAGTTCATTGCTGCTGTCCTGCAGAGGGAAGCTGCAACAGACCGGGGTACACAGCTTTTTCTTAGCTCAGCATGCCTCATTTTGAGCAATTTTGAGTTGCAGGTGCTGGCTGGGATGAGATTTTGTCTGGAGCAGTTTTGGGACCACTGCTCAAGTAGGAGCTTCCTCCTGCAAGTGACGAGGACCTTAGTGCCATGTCACTATGCCTTGCCACCCCCCGATCCCCTTGGCCACGGGTTGCCCGCAGAGAGCCCTGTCCATTCTGGAGCTCGCTGGAGCTCACTGGTGAGCCACTACAGCTGCAGACAGGGCTGCTGCTCAAGCTGAGCCCGTCGTGGTCTCACCAGGCAAAGGTCAAAGACGCTGACAAAGTGCACCTTTTAAAAAATCACTGAGATATCTAACCTCTGCCACCAGAGAAAAGTTAGATGTGAAAAGTCCTCTTGAGATCCTTGCAGGGGTTCTAAACCTCTGCATGAGCTGAGCCAAGTGGCTCTATTCAAGAAAGGTACCTGGAAACTAAGGTTAGAGGAAGGAAGTGTTGATTTAGGTAGGTGGTGTCAGTGCATGGACAGGCTATGGGTAAAACTGACAGCACCTCCCAGAAAGAATAGGTTGCTATACAGCAGTAGAAATCAGGGAGGGCAGAGGTCTTTTGGGAGGGGCAGGGAGGGAAAATCTTTCAGCCTGTGAAATGCACCAGGAAAGGGAGCAAGAAAGCACCTGGTCGCTATTTACCACTTTCCTGTGCTCTTCTGCCCTCTGCTCCACTTGGCTGTGAGCAATGATGGTGTTAATCAGTTTGCAAAGATGGCATTTCTTCTGCATGACACTGTTTACACTGGGTGTAGGAGGAGGTGACCCACTGATTATCCTGATGGACCAAAGGAGCAGAAAGTCAAGTTTCAAGCTATTGCTGTGACTTAAGAAGCATGCAACTCTTTTGCCTCTGGACATAATCAAGTCAACATGTTCAGTATTGGTTTATGCTTAAAAAGCAAAGTAAAAGCAGATGAAGTGTATTTTTAAGTTCATCAGCCAATGAATGATGAAATGGAAAAAGAAATTAATAGGAAAATGTCAGCCAGGATAGAGGAGGGAATCAGTGTGAAGTTCACATCCAGACCAACAATTTGGAGTTAATTCCAAAGACAAGGGTATCTTGATTTACAGTAGAAAAAAAATTGACACCTTATCAACTCTGAATTTAAATGTAAACAATAGAAAAAATAGTGTGAAGAAGATCCTTTTGCCAGACTACCTTAGGCTAGGAAGGTTAAGGGGCACTTAGGTCTGGCCACTTGAAAATGTGTGGCTTTGATTTAAAGATCAAAATCTTAAATAAAAAGGGGAACATAGAAAGCAATGTTACAACAATGAAGCCCAGTCTCCCTTACACGTCCCAGATCCAGATAAACTTGGGTGTAACTCTAAGAGCAGTGAAAAGTAGAGGAGGAAAATGCCTCTTTGCTCTGTGCTTTTCTGCTCTGCTAAAATTGCTGTTTTTTGTGCAAGCAAAAATCTGATGTTTAAAAGCTATTTTTGGCAATATGAAATACAGGGACAAGCAGAAAGAAATGGCAGCCTTGTTAGTTGAAATGTGAGGGCAGGCTAGTAAGAGAAGATACCATCACTGAACCATCCATCTTTTAAAAATGATTTAGGGAGTTTAGAAGAAGACTTTATATTTCATACGGATCTCCTTGCCTGATCTCGTCCAGTATTTAAGAGAAAGAGATATGAGGAAAGTAGTATAATGAAACCCAGCCCAAACAGGCCAGACTAGAACAAAGGAGTTGCTGTTGATTTTGTGTCAAGCTTTGCCACAGTTTGACTGTGTGAGCTGGAGCAAGTCTTTATGTCCATGCTGCCATCAAAGGTGTGATTGCAGCTCATATATTCATGCCCTTGAGCACTTTTTGCATCAGTTTAGCCATCTGTACCAGAGCCATCATACACTTTTACCTCTTTTAAAGTCTGTAGCAAAGACTGACGTAATCCCAGTTTGCAAAAGCTTTTGCGGTGTACTGATGAAAAGCATAGAAATGAAAGATGTTGTAATATTTCTGCTTATTGACCCTACTGGTACAGGCATGTGTCTTGCTGCTGGAAGAATCCTTCAATAAAACAAAATCCATTGCTCATCCACTTTTTTCTGGCTGCAAAACTATTGCTGTGAATTGACGCAGGCTTAAAAATCTAAGCCAGAGCACAGAACTGAGCAATACTACACATATATATGTTCTTGGCAGTGCCTTGATGCAGATCATGACCACGATCTGTTTAATGAATGTATGTTATTTAATGATCCATCCGGTGTTGATTTAGAAAAGAACAAATTGGAATATTTGTGCTCAAATGGCAACTAGGAGAAGATGGCTCAAAATGAACTGTTCTCTTGGTTCTGGTAGATCTCAGGGCTAGAAGCATCCCCTTGAAATGGCTTTAAACGAGCCTGAGTGGAGTTTACACACTGATGTTCATAATACAATTCATGTTTCAGAAAAGTAATAACTGAGAACACACGCATAATAGAGGCTCAGTGAACAAAGCTTGTAATGTATAATTTGCAAGGAATATTTCTTTAAAAATGTAAAGCAGGAGTATCACTTATCATTCCCACATGGAACGAGTGGTGAAAAGGTTGTGGAAATAATTTTTATTGTTATCATATGTTTTCCCTAAATGTTGCTATAGGAGTAAACCCTTTTTGGTATTACTTAAAGTATGCTATTGTTTGACATCCAGCTTTACACTTGTGTTTGAATAGCTTGCCCTTGTAGCATCCTTCTTTGCCTGTGTTGATTAAGTCAGAGATAAATATATCATTGTTTTCATGGTGTACAAAAACTATTCAGTCTCCTGCTGGGTGACGGAATATTAAAAGAATGGCAGGAGTGATCTTAGTGGAATAACACACTTGGACAGTTACTCTTTGGACTAAGGGACCAAGGTTTAATGCTCTGATCTAGTTTCCTTCAATTCCCATGCCCTAGGATGGTGCACACAGCTCCTGGAGACACTGGCTGACTGTATGACTCTCACTGCTACCCAGCTCCTCCTCTGAGGAGGAATTTGCAGCCTGGAGCAGGTCGATAGGACTTAGAGATGAATAAAACTTCCTACACTTGGTTTCATTTGACTTGTGCGGTCAAAATGAATCATTGTTGGTCTCCTTTGAAAGGTGATCAAGGAGGTTCTGCTAAAAAATGTGTGAGTCTCTCTGAGAATGTATTTCAAGTTTTAGAAAAACATGGAGATGTAGGGGATGAGGTAGTTTTCAATGTTCCATTTTTATGGTTTTCAGGGGAATACTTGAAGTTTAGAATAAGGAATACATACATTGGTTCTTGCTTGCTTTTTTTTGTTGGAACATCTGATTTTCTAACCATATATTGCCACCTCCATGTGAAAGGCACAGCAGGTCAGAGTTTCATTCCATGGAAAACAGCTGCAGTAAGTTAGCAGACATCCTTCACTGTTCCAGCTGCTTGAGAAACAGTTGAGTTCTGCTGATGTCAATGGACACCAATGCCCCATCCCTGGAAGTGTTCAAGGTCAATGTGGTGGTTTTAAATAGCTTGATTTTTGGTGAGGGGAGAAAAACTAAAAGGGAACGGGAAAAACCCACTACAGTCAGGTTGGATGGGGCTCTGAGCAACCTGGTTTTAGTCAAAGTTGTCCCTCCCTATGGCAGTGGTGTTGGAACTCGATGATCTTTAAATTGCCTTCCAATTCAAACCATTCTAGGATTCTATGATATGTCATACCTAACCATATTTTAAAATATATTCACTTCTATCAGAAGTAATGGAGTCTGGGATCACCTGACACAACTTTAATTCACTCTTCTCAATGTGAAAACAACAGTGCTTTTCTTATGCTTAAAGACATATAATGCACAAATATAAAGATAAACCGCTGTTCAAATATGTAGGTATGTAAAGGACTCAGTGTTTTAGAAGCTCAGTGAGTCCCCAAGGGCTTTCGAAGAGACCAGGAATCTCAAGATGCTGGCAGAGTCACTGAATGAGGTACACGGTCAGGGCCTATCACTAAATCACAGAATGGGTGGAGTTGTAAAGGACTCTGAACGATATCTTATCCACCCACTCTCTGCCCAAGCAGGGCCACATAGAGGAGTTGCCAAAAGCTGTGTCCAGGTGTCTTTTGAATATCTTCATGGATGGGAGACTCCATAATCTCTCTAAATAACCTCTACCAGTGTTTGGTCAGCCTCAAAATGAAAAAGTGTTTCCTAATTTTTGGGAGGAATCTCCTGTGTTTCAATTTGGTCCCATAACTGAGCACCACTGGAAAGAGCTTGGCTCTGTCTTCCTTATCACCCTCTCTTCAGGTGTTTATACACACTGATAATATCCCCCCTCAGAGCCTTCTCTTCCCTGGGCTGAACAGTCCCAGCTCACAGCCTTTCCACAGACAAGAGAAGTTCCTATCACTTCATCATCTTTGTGGCCCTTGGTTCAACTTGCTTCAGTATGTCCAAGACTGTCTTTTACTGGGAGCCCAGATATTGACCCAATGCTTCAGGTGTGGCCTCGCTGGTGCTGAGGGAGCTGCCTCAACCTGCTGGCACCAGGGTGCATTGATTACAAGGAGGCATTTGTTACAACCATGTTTCTTTTAACACAGTTTATCATCTACAGGGTTTGCAGTGTTTTAGTGTTGTCAAAGGCATCCAGTTTTCTACTTTGAACTCCTGATCATACCTAGAAAAAGAGCATTTCCTGGATCCAGTGATACTTGGACAAACTAGTGCATCACTGGCAAGACATACCTCTAAATCTAGAAAACTTAATCAGGGAGGGCAAAAAGAAGCACAATTCCTAGAATTTTCTGGGGTAAGTTCAGCCCATGCAAGCAAGATGGGCAATATCCATCACCTGCAAAAGAAAGGCCTTTGATTGCTCAGCACGAGGTCAGAACTTTCATTGGTGGAGCACAGCCAGGACCACTCCAGCCTGGCAGCTGCCATGGTCTCCTGGACACTGTGGGTTGGTGCAAGGCCCAGAAAACTTTAATAAATTAGCCCTGCTGAAAAGAGGTGAGGTGATAAATATTTCTGCTGGTTATCTCATGGAAAAGCTGTGCAAGCCAAAGGAGAGAGTGACCTGCTTCATGGCCATGCCAAGGCCTCCTTACCCCTCTAGCCCTCTTTCTCCCTTCACACTCCTCCATTGCCGAGTACCAGTACAAAATCCTGACTGCCTCGTGTGCCAGTGCCATGCAGGGAGTTACCCCGAGATTGTCTGTATTTTTTACTACACAGTATTTCTTCACAGACCAGGTCTGGTAATACAAAACCTGCAAAATATCAGGAAAAAATTCCCTGGAAACCACCCTGAGACTGCTGCTGTTCCCCTTTTAGGGGCACGAAGTTACTTAATTTCAGGGGCAGCATAAAGAAATCCATGCCTCTGCAGGAGTTTGCCATTAGCTGGGAATGACATGGTACTCTCTACTATGTGGGCTAACATCCACAAAAAAGGGGTGAAGACCTGACTGAGCCTGCAATCACATTACACATACTTCACTTAGTACCCTGTGAGGTGCACCACAGATATTTCATCAGATAAGCAACCCCTTGCATTGAAGTGTAGCAATTCAATAAACTTAGATCTTCCTTTAAAAGCAAACTGCTTTCAAACAACGGTGCACAATGTCAAAAATACATGTTGTGTAGTTTACATAAAGTTTTAATCTCATTTTCAGTAATTGTTTAAACAGAAATGTTTCATTTTATGTAAACGTTAACATTATGCTAAGCTGTATTCTACTTCTGTGTACTAACAAAGGTCACGAATAGAGTAATAAGTGTTTGAGGTTTGCAGGATTGCTTTGATGTAAATTCTATTTGCCACTGGTATTCTTCATTTACCACATATATCCCCAGAGAACAGCTTGCCTGAATAGCTCATAAATTTGTTATAAATCATAATGCTGCTTTTACATCATTTCCAACCTATCTGAGCTAAATACACAATGTGATTTTTTTTTCTCCCTATGTGAAATTTCCAGTTTGGTGGCATATCTGCTGCATAATAAATTCCAGACAGTCATTCTTTCATGGTATATCTAATGTCTGCATTTTGGACTCAATCTAGCTGATTATTGAAATCTGTGGGAGTTTGCCAGCAGTTACAACAGGACTAGAATTGTGTCCTTGTATCTAACTTGCCTTTGTTGGAGTAGCATGCTGGTTTGGAACCAGTTTGTAATGAGAATATATCTGGAGCTGCAAACACCAACTGTACTAATTGTCTGCTGAAATGCTGGGTTTGGTGCCAGCAGTAAGTGTTGGGCTTCTAATTCAATGCTGTTTGTTTTCTCTTATGATTTAATGCCACAAAATTCATCTGTTACACTTTGCAACAAAGGCGAATGAGGAAAATGTTGGCTTACAATGAACATTTCTGCAATCTGGCAAAAGAAGGACAGTGATGCACCATATTTCTGTTCGGTTTCTACTATGCATACTTTCATTCCAAAATAGGGAAGGGGAAAAAATTATGTGATTTTATGTGACAGTATTAGCAATGCTATTTATTAAATCTTGTTGAAAGATAAGTCTGTTAGTGTAAGCCTCCATTTGCAAGCTTTTTAAATACACATTAGTTTCCAGAAGTGCATATTACATTGAATTCAGTGGAATTATCCATATGCATTCAGTTACTCAGTTCAATGTCTGCAGTGTTGTGAGTTTCTTTGGTAGGAAGCAGAAAGGTGAGATCAAACTCCTGGTTTATAATATTCAGAAATACTCTGATTAAAAATGGCAAATGGATCAAAGTCATAGAAAACATGTACTCTGCTTTTTATCAGAGACATAATTTGGTGCTTACATGTGGGTCTACCTGTTTTCTGCTTATCTCTGGTAACAATATAATGATGCATAAAACTAAAACTTATTGAATAATGAAACAGTATGCCCTGTGTCTTCTTAGTGCTTAGCATGGTGAGTCATGCATTCCCCATGGCTTGTTGTTTCCCTGCTCTGGGTCTGGTGGAAAACCCTTGGGTGTAGGCAGCCTTCTGCTGATGACTGTATTGACAACTCTCATCTCCAAGAGCTTCCTTCTCCACCCCAGTCACACTACCCTGCAGGGGAGCAGTGTGCCTGCAGAGCTGAAACAAGAGTCAAGAAGACAGACACAGCACTAGCTCAATTAGGTACATTTTTGCCAGCAATTTCCCACATAGCCCAAGTCCATTTAAAACACAAACCACCTATCAAGAAATCCCTTGAAATTATTTACTGTTTTATGATTGCAAAGTATGGTAAAATAATACCTTTAATGGGAGCCCAAATAAACGGCATATGCTGCAAAGTGTCTATGAATGGGTTTTATGAGCTTGAATTCTTACGTCATGCACTGGTAGCAATCATGACTTCAGCAAATGCCTTGGGGACATAGAAGAGCATATATAGGGTTTTAATGAAGGTATAAACTGATAATATTTATATTAAAAGTGTATTATCACACTGAGAGAGCAGGTGGGGGAAATGTCGCAAATAATGAAAATATTTATTGTTGCAAAGTGCTTTACAAGGGTTACAATATGTTAAAAAATAGTGGTCTTCAGTAAAGGCATTGGTTGCATGGGGCAGTCCCACTAGCTCAGCTCATAGGCGAACACCACAAAGACTCTGTGGACTGGAGCTAAGGGGCAACACGATGATCATGCTGATGCCCCATGGCAATGAACATCTACCCTTGGGCTGTCTGGTCCAAAGGGCTGACACAGGAGTTTAGTGGTTTATGGAGACCAGGGTATACGGTGCATGTTTGGGTGCATCCCTGTGCCCTGCTTGAATAAACTGTTATTTACTGTGACTATCCAGACCTTGACATCCTTCCAAACATGCTTGGTGGCAGACTGTAAGTCCTTGGTGGGAGCCATTTTCTGCACATATTGTCAAGTTAAGACAATGGTATGTGACTGCTTCAGCTGGAAATGTTTTAAAACCAGCTCTGGTGTGATTCAGTGTTCTCATCCTCTTCCTATCCCATAATATAATCATCTCCATTTTTGTTTTAAAATTTTAGTTTTATGGTACCAGAAACATGATTTATTTTTCTGGTTACTAGTTGAAATTAAATTCCTTTACAACTGAATAAATATCCCGTGCATAACCTTCCTCTCCTCAAAACTTTAAGATCACACACAGTTATGAAACTATTCCCCAACTGATGTATTTATGATCAAGCATTTCTTGGCCATATTTGGTGTGTGCTTAGCTGTTTCAATATGTGTTCAGTCCAGATATACTCAGCAATCAAACAGTTGTCGTATATGAAATCACTTTATGAATCACATTAGTGGTGCCATTCCAACAGCATGAAGAGACCACCACTATTTCAGTGTCCATCCCTGGTCCCTCCCAGAAGAAGCTGCCAGGAAGGTGTGTGAGTGTTTAGGCTTATCAAGATTAGGATTTGCAATGTGTCCAGAGCACATGCCAAGTCGTGATTCATGAGAGAAAAACCAAAAATCATCTAGGGACCTGGACGCAAACCTTCCCCACGCAGGTGAGTGCCATAACTTAGTACCACAGTCGTGTTTAGACATATCTATTTAGACCTGTGCTTGTCACTTGAGCTCTGCTGAAGTGACAGACCCCGTGCAATCCTGCTGATGTCCCTTGCTGATGTGGATTCAAGTCTCTCCAGCATGATCCATTGCTGCAGATCCACAGGGACCAGAGCAGGCCAAGGGTAGAGACAGATATGCTGCAGAGTGTGAGGAGAAAAGGGAAGATTTTTCTCCTGCCCTGAAAGATGATGTGTCACTGAGCTCATCACTCACCCTCAGCAGAGGGCTTATGACAGGGCGTGTGAGCTGTGTGAGAGACTGGCAGTGGCTGGAAATTGCAAAGATCAGCCCCTTCACCTGCAGTGAGGGGTCCTAAATCATCTGGGGGAGGCATCCAACAGCTTTATCCTAACCCACCACACGTGAGATACTGTATGTGTTTCCTGAACTAATGTTTTATGAGAAATGCAAATCAGAAAACATCAATCCTGCTCTGTGCTCCTACCACTGCCCCCTATGGACCTTGCTGCTGTCATGAGCATTCTTTCTGCCCTCATGCTTTGGTCCAGCAGTGTGGATCCCCCACCAGCTGGTCCCTCCATGTGCATGAAGAATCAGGCGACCCCACTAACATGTCTCTGCTCCCATCACCTGGATGGCTGCAACAAAACACAGCAAGGGTGGAGTGGCTGTGTTTTGGGGATGGGCAGCAGACAATCCTCTCCTGGGTTTGTTAGCATAGAAGCAGGAAGGAGCCTAGGAAAAAAAACTGCATCCCAGCACCCATTCTTATAGCACTTCCCAATGTCTCTTGCTCCCACCCATGAAAAAAGGCTCCCCCACCCACCCTGTATCCAGTCAGTACTCAGAACCAACTGGTGTAATATGTACCCTATTCTCTGCAGGGAAGGAGAAAGTCCTGTCCAGTGAATTTACAGGCAAAACTCAGAGACTTATTCTTTATTCTAAAAGCACTTGATAGATGGGTTTTACCATTAGAATGAAGTCCTACACCTCCTTTCAAACTGCTCCGAGATGTGACTGCTAAAGTACTACGAGACCAGCATTTATAATGAAACTGAAATTTTAATATTTATGCACACTGTCTATTGGGATAAAGCAATTAATTTTTTATTAAAGAATTTTTCTAAAATGCCCTCAAAATGTTTCCCACCTAAAACATGCTGTTCTTCTTTCCCCACTAACTTTTTCTCTTCAGTGTGTTGCTTTGGTCTTTGTTTTGTGACTTGTGCTTCTCTGAAAAAAATGCTCATAAACCTTCACAAAAAGGCACTTTTGGCTTATAGCTTTATTCAATAAATGTGGTGGATCTGTAGCAAAACTGTTTTAGGAGCACTTGGGAAGAGAAGTCTACTTGCTGAGTTCCAGAATAAAAAACTTTGCTTCCCCAAAGGTTTAGAAAGATGCTGTCTAACATAGAGAAGTCTATTCTGATTTTTGGTTGCATTTGTACCACACTTTATAAACTGTGGCCTTTTGAAGTATGAATGTGATTTCACGTACTTCAATTCTTATAAAGCTTTCAGGAATGCTTCAGCAAGTCTACGCAAGCCTTTCTGAATGCTAACCCAGTTCAGACAAGCACGAACCCTGTGGCTACAAACAAGTCCCCAGCTGCCGTAACTCCAGGGTAGGAACCAACCACGGAACAGGAGGGTGAGAGTTGGCAATTAGCTGTAATCCAAGATTAATACAGTTTTATTGCATGTCTTACGCAAATCACAGATCGATGTGAAACTAATGGTTTTCTTCAGTGCTGATTTTTGCTGTGCTCAGGGGTACAAAATTAAGAGTAAAAATATTATTTCTCAATAATTAGCACTTAAATTGCCATTCCTGTAATTTACTAATAGAATTCATGAAGAAAAGTTCACCGTATCTATTTTTTTCTCTCTCCCATATTGTTTCAATCCTTTTCCTTAAAATTTCTCTTTTTCTGCTAGAAGCAAATAGAATAAAAACAATAATGAAAACACAATGCATTACAGCACAGATCTGAAGTGCTGTTGCTGTTTGTATTCTAACACTTAAGCTTCATGAGGGACAATTCTCTTTGTAGATGCAGGAGAAAGAGAGACTGACCAGTGTGGAAAGCCACAGGAGGCAACTCAGGCAAGGAGGGTGGTTTTTCCTTCAGTTTTATCCTATACTAAAGCCTTTGAATTAAGGTTTGACCCAGGTCTCTCAAAGCTGAGGCACAGCATGTCCAGGGAGGATCTCACCTGGTGCTATGCAAGCTGGATCTCAGCCTTCCCCACTTGCCCACTTGCGGCTTTGGCTGGTCACGCTGACTAGAAAAACTGATGAGATGTTTTAATTGGATTGCAATACCTAATGTAGGTTAGGGGATATAGGTGCTAAACAGGTGCTCTTGGCCCAGAAACAAGCACCTATTCTAGGAAATGCACCATCAAAAGGGGGCTGAAGAAATAAAGGAAACAATGTTTAAAATAAATATTTCTCTTTCCCATGAAATGGCTCTACAGGATGAAATAGAGAAGAGCTGTGTTTTTGGAGTTCCCTGCAGTTCAGTAATCTTTGTCTGGAAATTAATGGAAACATTTGTGTCTCTTGCTGAGTGCTGTAGTCCTATTCACAGGTGCTGGAGAAAGCATCTTTCTCCATGGCACTCAGCAGGTTTGCATGACACCAGGCTCAGGGTGGTCTGAAAATGTGGCTGTGAAATTTTTCAGGGTGCCAATGCTGATGACTTGGGGTAGATGCTCAGTTTTGTGTGCCCAGTGGAAGCTACCTGAATATCCAAAGGGGTAGTCTTTGGAAGTAATTGTAGAACCCAAGGTCTTCACTGGGAAAATCCAGGCAAGAGCCTTCACCCAGCAGTCACTGCATTCAAACACAAGCTTTGATTTTTTCAGTAAGGTAGGTGCCAACTAAGACAGGCTTCTCTAGACAGTGTAGTAATCTATAGAGAGGGTTCAGGATGTCATGTTGAGCCACGCAGGAGTTACCCAAACAGCCCTGACTGCTCCCAGGAGCTCAGACGTGGCACAGACCCTACATTGTCCTCCTGCCTCCCTCCTCCTGCTGCTGGTCCCCTTGGATCCTGCTTGACGACACAGGCTCCTGCCTGACCACACAAGTTTTTCTATGACTCCCCCTGAACTTTGTCACAGGCCAGCATCTCAGCTTCTGTTGGTTTAGCCATTTCCAGCCAGCTTAGATTGAAAGGGTGGAAAAGACTGGGGAGAGGGGATGCTGCCCCTAGCAGCAGCACCGATTTATGCCTATCTAAAGAGGCTGTTCAACTCCAGTCTCATCTTCCTTCACACACCTTTTCTGCTTTTTATTTGCCCCTTTAATTCCTAAAATTTCAGGTGTAGTTTGCCTTATTCTTCCTCTGTGTCACACGCTTCCTTCCTTCTCCATCTCCTCGATCTGGCACCACTTGCTGGGTGCATGCAGGGTGACCTGTGTGCAGCACACATCTCAGCGAAGCCCGGCATTGCAAATGGATCCGCGGCTCTGGACGAGGCACTGTTTGAAAACAGACGTGACAGCACCAAACACGGTAGCCACTATCACTCTGATGTTTCCATTCTGCCACTTCAGGCTGCATGGCAAAAAGAGCTGAAGGAGAGAGGCAACAATAATTGGTAAAACACTGTAATTCATGCGGGGTGTAACAAAAAATGCCCGGAGTTTAGTGCAAATCTCAGTATGTACTCATGCTTTGTCCTGAGAATTGCAGGCGAGACTTGGGCCTGTGAAACTCAGCAGGAGGGCTCCCACTTTGCCTTTGGGCTGTTTCCTCTGTGATGAAAGGGTGTAGGGACCAGGCTACAAGGAATACTGAAGGATACAGGGAGGGCTGTTCAACGCTTCTATGTGTCCTTTGCTACCTGGTATGAGCAAGGAGAAAGAAGTGTCTGAAGATCTAAAATGAATTAAAGGAAATCCATCCTTTTTTATCCTCTTCAAAGATTGCTTAGTAGGACAAAAATTTTAAACTCATGGATAATAAATCCATATTTTTTAAATATATAGTATAATCATAAGTAGTATATATATATATTTATATCAGTTGAATTGCTGATTGTCTCAGTAAAGTTATAAAATCTCCAGATGAATTGTTTTCAGTACCTTGCAGCAAAAATTCTGATCCTTCTGCCTCCTCCCCAGATAACTCCAATCCTATAAAATGAAGAACATATATTTCAGATTTTCCCTGGAAAAATACTGTTGCATTATCCCAATGTGCAACACTTTCTCTCCCAAAGAGAAGTAGTGTTTTTTCAACACGCAGACATTAGCAGCCAGGCAGGACATTATGATCCATGGAGATCTGCACTTTTAAACTCAGGAAGTACAAATCAACCTATTTCTCATTAATCTTATCTCAAAAATCTAGCTGATGGGACATACTCTTAAGTTTATTCCTTTTTTAAAAAAACTTTTCCCTCCTCCAGGACTGCTGGTGTTTACTGCTTAGATCAAACTGCCAAAGTCAGCCATCAGGTTATCTGTTAACTACTTCTAGGATTAAGACATCCTTCTCAAATTATGTTTATAGGCTGCTCCCCTCCCTTTCTGCTCAAGTCCAAACTTCTGGTGTTTAAATTACATACTGTGCTAGGCATCTTATCCCATCAATACATGAGATCTCTTCTCTGCCCTCCTGGTTTCCTTTTATTCTAAAATAGGTGGGTGCCATAAGAGTAATCTCTAAATACAACTAATTTCTTGCAAAACTGTATCATTTTAGTGGGGTCCCTAATGCATCTTTCTAGTCTTAGCAATACCATAACATTAGAATCGGCCTCTTCAGCTCTGGAAAAGGGTTCTCATCAGTGTGCTTGACACTGCTGGAGAAGCTTCAGTGGATTTAAACATCAGGCTTATATACCCAAAGAGCTTGCTTGGCTTTCTGACAGCTGCCTAGGAGGGTGCAGATGGTTTTAGTTTATTCCCCATTTACCACCAAATGATTTTGCCCTTAAAATTAATAGAAGAAAAATATTTGGAAAGTGATAGCTGGTTGTTAGATATTACTTTTAGTGTTCATGTTCATATTTTCTTTCCCATATGCGCTTTTTCTTGTGATCTTGCAGGACTGTAACGTTATGATTCAGCAAAGTGCTGAAGGTGAGAGCATGGCTGTGCTGATTCTGTGGCTGCCATGACAGGCCTCCCGGGTGTGTCTTAGCTTGGTGAGCTCCATGGCAGCACCCCAGCTCTGGGGTCACCATCATCTTCAGGATGGGAAGGAAGAGGTGGTATGCACAGTTTTGGGAGCAACACAGGGATGGGCTCTAGCTGGGGGGTTAAGTGCTGTCCCTGTGTTTGCCCCAGACATGGCTTTGGGACACAGCACATGGGTGAGGAAACTTTTCAAATGGGTTTTCAAGGGGGATGTACCCTGTGTCTGTGGTTTATTGCTTTTGTGGACATCCAGCCTCTTGACCCAGACCATCCCAAGGCTGGAGAGAAGATGAGGCTTTTGATTCTTACAGAACTGATAGCATCTATTGAAATGAATTCCATGTGGGGAAGTAAGCACTGTCTCCACATAGTAACACTCAGTGTGGAGCATACTGCCGAGTTTGAGCTCCGACTCCAAAAATGCTTGAAGGCAGAACAAATGTTTCATGGGGTTTTGAAGATACCACAACCCATGAGAAAGCTAAGGCTGCATGAATATGTTTTGTATAACCCATGAATGAAAAAGAAATCTCAGAAGGCCTGAAACTTTTCACATTCAAATCATTCTCAAATGAGTGTAAGTGTTGTATTTTGCAGTCATTCCTCCTTTATCCTTGTGTAATGAGAATATACCTTTGCCCTCTAGATGGATGGCATTGAAGTCTAATCTCTGTGTTCAGATGGGGCTTTAGAGCACCAGTGCCAAGCTCCAGAGAAGTGCTGACAGACATTACCTCTGCAACTCCTGTGTATTTTCCCTCTCCTCCTTTCAGACAAGGAGGTTCTGAAAGTGTTTTGGCCAGAGTTTGATTGGCTGACTTCTTCAGTGGCATCAGGCAGAGCGATTTCATTGATTTCCCAGAGCTAAACAGATTCACACCATCTGGGAAGCTGACACATACAAAAGAGTTACAGTGAAAAAGGTGCATCACATTTTTACTATTTTCTGATGCTGTTTTATTCTTATGAGATCAGGTTCTGGACAAGGATAATTCAAAAGGCTTCTTTTATAGTCTTTTTTATAGGGCTGCATAGATGGAGGTTTAGACTTCATCCAAAGGCTCAGCTGTGTAATTTTTACTCAAAGTCAACCCAGCACAGGCAGCCATTGCAGCAGGACCAAGCCTGATGGCACTGTATGTTGAAATTGAACATTGGCTTTAATGAACACCTCAATTCCAGGAAGTGGCTTATTTGATAAGTTTAATTGTAGTATAATCTATAGGTGAAGGAATCTGTTCAGGTTTGGGCCACAGTCTCCCATGCCCTGATGCTGACATCTACCCCAAAACAAAAAGAGCAGTGCTGAGGAACTTTCCAAGAAGCTGCTGACTTATTTGAAATATGTGTCTGTGCTGTCTGTGACATAAGCACACTCACTAAGCAGCAAGTCTCAGCTGAGATGGTAGTTTTCCACCAGGAATTTAAAATACTCTGTGTAGCTCCTTGTGCTGGTTTTGCACCACAGAAGTGATGTTCTAAGAGAAGCTGCTAGCAGTTTCCTCCGTGTCTGACAAAAAAAACAATCGGCAATTAGCTCTGAGAATTGACAATCTGTTAAAGCACTGAGAAAGCTGATACGCCTCTGTGAACACCCATGTTAAAAATGAAAAAATCCCGGGAATTCTTCTTTTTCTTTTCTGGCCGGAGAGCTGGTAACACGGCCGGCCCCTCCCCGCCATCTCGGCCGAGCTGGGCCGGACGGGCTGTGCCGCGGGGCCGGGGGAGGAGAAGCCATTGGCCCCCGCCGTGGGCTGCTGCTGAGCTCTGGCCTGGCTACTGAGATCCTACCATCCTGCCCCACCAAGCCCAGCCGCAGCTCCAGTCGCAAGCCATTAGCCCAGCCAGGGTCACCTGACCATCTGCAGGCCCAGGGTGAGATATTAGCTCTTTCAGTGCTTCAATCCTCCCTCGAGTGAGAGAAAAGGACAAAGTGCAGGAATGTAGAGAAGCAACATGAAAACACCGAGGTCAGTGAAGAAGTCAAGTCCCAGATGGGAGAGATGAAGAGATGCCTCAGTCTTGGGGCTGAAATCCTCTTGTAAAGTTATGGAGAAGAATGTAATTGATACATCAGACTCTTTTTCCCTGAAACTCGTTGAAAAAGTATGGGGAGATGAAAGTGTTCAAATTGTATATATCTAGCAAAGGCCTCTATGCTAAAGTAAGCAAATGTTGAAGTAGCTGTGATCCCATGAGAAGTTTGAACAGAAAAAGAGAGAAGAGTGATGAATACTCTGTGCCCCCAGGGAGAGAAGAAGACCTCTGTTCCCAGAGATGAAGATGATTTTAGAGACAGATGAAGAGAACCTTTGCTCTTGAACAGTTCATCTGTAAAGCAGTACGCCATAAGTTGACATGGCCCATAAACACAGCTGTGGGAAAAGCCATGAAAATGGGAGGGACTCCACGATTGCAGATTTTTTCTGGGCGGCTGCTATTCATGGAAATTAGAAGTCATGAGAGTTTTCTTGTGGAGCAGTCTCCATAAATTAACAAGAGGGACTTCTCTCCCTGAGTGAACTGAAGAAAGACTATTCTAGAAGTGATAAACTGACTGATTTGTTTCTATACATTGTGAGTGGGAAAGAAAAGGTTGTAGGGGGAGGAGAAGTGTTCTAAAAGTTTTATTCTGATTCTTATTATTCTTTCTTTTTCAGTTACTGTTAATAAAGCTTTCTTTATATCCTTTTAAGTTTTGAGCCTGCTTTGCCTTCCTCCTAATCCTACCTCACAGCAGGAAATGAGTAAGTATATTCTAGTGGGTGCACTGGCATTTTGCCAGCTCTAAACCCACCACATTAATTGGTGCATTGGCAGGGAAATCTAAAACTGGCGAACCAAAATCCCTACACTCCTTGAAGCATTTTACCCCAGAATTTATTGTGGTTGTGCTGCTGTTGCTGTGTACGCTGCCGACTCTGCCCACTGACTCTGCCCACTGGTGCAGTGTCGGTGTAGGCAGCTAAAACAAACGGGACGGGAACTGCTCGGCAGTGCAGTCTTAGAGCATTTTATTCTGTCATCAGTCTCTTCCAAACCCGAGGTGAGAGACACAGGGAAGATGACAAAGCTCATGCACGCCACAGCAGACAAAAATTATCTCTGCTACAGAACATTTCAGGAGTTTTTTCAGCCAATAGCATACTGCGAAAGCTCACAGATATTTGCTCTAGCGAACCACTAAAAGCACACGTACACCTGCTTCTAACAATGCTTGCTTGTACGCTCTAAAAAACAATACACAATAATCCATTATTAAGCTTACAACTTTCCACTATCTTGCTAAGCATATTTTTCTACTTCCTTACATCCTGACTCTGCTAACTCACAAACTCAATTATTGTTCTTCTCCTTGTGGCAACCATCATTGTATCTATTTTATTCCTGACTCACACTGCAAAGTTTTGAGATCTTCCACTCTCTATACCTTCTTGGGATCCTCTGCTTTTTACATTTCCCACAGTGCAGCTCACCTGGCTCAGCCATCCTTTGGGTGAGGCTGCAAACTTTGCATCTCCTCCAGTATCTGCTGTGACCATTGATGTTGTTCCTCTTACTTTTTAAGTGCTATACCACACGCTGGACAAACCATAAGCAAATTCAAAATCATAAGAAAGCGTAGTGATGACATGACTCTGTATTTTTGCCTTTTATTTCCATGTTTTAGATGTGTACTTACGGTTGTTTGAGGTCTAAACTGACCATATAACATCTCCTTGCAGGTATGTGACAACGTTGTATAGAGGGGCTTGAAAGCATAGGATCATTGAATGGTTTGGTTTGGAAGGACCTTTAAAGGTCATCTCATCCAACCCCCAAACACACATGACTGTACTGTTCCTAATGTACTAGGGACATCAAAGAAATTACTGACTGGTGGATGGGCATAAATATCTCTAAGATCTTAGTTTGAAATTACCTGTGCTGGTTTTGACGGGGGTGTAATTAATTTTCTCCATAGTAGCTGTATGGGAATGTGCTGGATTTGTGCTGAGAACTGTGGATAATACAAATCTGTTATTGCTGAGCAGGGCTTGCCAGCATCAGTACCTTTTCTGCTTCTTGTACTGCTGGACCAGAACGTGGGCTAGGGATATACAAGAAGATGGGAGGGGACATAGCTGGGACAGCTGACCACAGCTGACCAAAGGGATATACCATACCATATGACATCATGTTCAGTCTATAAAATCTGGAGGAAGACAACAAAAGGGGGACACACATTTGAAGTGATGTAATTTGTCTTTCCAAGTCGCCACTATGCATGAGGGACCCCTGTTTTCCTGGAGATGGCTGAACACCTGCCTGCCCATAGGAAGTGGTGAATGAATTCCTTGTTTTGCTTTGCTTGCATAGTCAGCTTTTGCTTTACCTATTAAACTGTCTTTATTTCAATCCACTAATTTCCTCACTTTTACTCTTCTGACTGTGTACCTCATTTCACTGGGGAAGAGTGAGTTGTATGGGGCTTAGTTGCCATCTGGGGTTAAACCACAACCTTACCCTAGCCTTTGATGAGTCACATTCAAGGGACAGGTGTAGGAATGCCTGCCTGCTTCAGGCAATGGGTGGTGCTGGCTCAGAGGGCACATGACTATCTATACTGACCCTGTCCCTCTCCAAGTCTGCTCTGTTTCTGTGAAACTGGGACACAAAGCCTGAATTCTGGATTTTATGCACCTACATTGTGCATGTGATGAAGACAGCTGATTTATCTGCCTTTGGAGACACATCTGGAAGACGAGTGCAGGGGTTAGAGCAATTGCTCATGAGTAGGAGTGCTCAGCTCAGCAATGTAATTGGAAACGACCCATATTCACTTTTTTTTGAGCTAAGTTAAAATCACTGTCTCAGCTTCCTGAACAGTCAGCAGGAAGGGATGAGTGATTCATCCCACCCAGCTTAGACCCATATTTTAGGAAGGAAGGAATTGCCCTCTGGCTGATGAAAACCTTAGATGAGACATCTAAGTTTTAAATGACTAAAGCTTGGTGACACAGATCTCTGCCTAAATGCAGAAAACCTGTTAATTTGGCTACTCTTTTGACCTTTAACTGAAGAAAAACATGCTAACTTTTCAGCAACACCAAACACTTTACTTTTTTATTTACTACTATCCCACTGCTTCCTGGGGTCAGCCCTCCTTAGCTTGTGGGAGTTTGTCTCAATTGAAAACATGGTAAGGCCGCTCTAGTTTGGTCCTTTTCACCTCCACAGATTATGAGGATACCCACTCTTTTACTGATGCTCTCAAAGTGTCTTGAACTGCCCTTCTAAAGGTTTGCACTGCTGACATTATTGCAGGGTCCTGTTGCTGAGGGATTCCATCCCCTTGGAGCAGGGAACCCTTTGGACTTTTGTCAGTAGGAAACAGAGAGCGACACTCACCTAAAGTGACTGTAGCTGTACCTCCCTATGCATCACCTTCCCAGCAGTGCAAAATCATGTCTGTACATCTCAGACACCCATTGCAAAACAGAGGGTCTGGTGCAGGTGCTTTGAATTATGAAAATGAAGGGTTCTCAGATGAAGGTTGGCTTTTCTCTGCTTAGCTTCTACTGGATCATTTTACTGAAACCCACAACAATGGGTGAAAGGGAAACCTCATGTAAACCAATTTAACACTCCATGTACAGTACAGTAGCCTTATGGAAGGAACTAAAGTGAGGCCAAATTCAAGACCAGACCCTGCTAAGTCCCTCAGGTCCCTGGAACACGAAGATCAGCATCATCTAAAGTGAGGTTCCTACACTGTACTATGCCTGTGAGCTTCTGAAGGCACTCAGAACAAGCCCTGATCTTACCAGTAAGGGTATTTCAAAGAAACTCTGTTGTGGAGTGTAATGGAGCTGCTGTGCCACCTGTGATAGTGTGGGGCAGACAGGCAGTGGTTACTTCTGAATAGTTTATTGATCTGTTACCTAATTTTAAATTTTCTAGAGTAATACAGCTATACTTAAGCAAAAAACAGAATGTTAAGTTTACTAAGAGCTGTGTGTTAGCCTCTGAATTTCCATAAAGACAGCAAGCAGGTTATGTAAATAGCACAATATCAGCAGCTTCCCATCTCAAACAGCTGATGCAAGCAGGGGCAGTGGTTCTAACCTGCTGATACTCTTTGGGATGCCCTCTGCTCTGCTCTGCATATGTGCATGTGGCTGGTTTTGAACACTTTCCATATCCAAGCAATTAACCAAACTTCAGAGTCCTGGATGTAGTTTCCATTTAGAAAGACAAATTGAGTTGGGCATTTCTTGTCTTAAGCCTGGTCTTCATGAAGAGCACTCTGAGTCTTGTCTCCTGAGGAGAGCCGGAGCAGAGCCATACACACCTTCTTTGCTCATAGTTTAGTCTTTGTAGTCAGCACTTGGGCCAAGAGCATTCTTGCCAAGCTTTCTTCTGGCCATGCTCACAGTGCTATTTGCCCCACTCTCTCTCTCTTTTCTCCACTTCTGTTTTTGTCTTGCTGCTTTTTTTTTTTTTTGGCATAAATTTACTAAATAAATAAATAAAATGTCTTCCATTAGGTTTTGTGTATGGAGCAGAGGTTGCAACTTTAACTGATCTTCACTTCCATGAAATATATAAATTATCCCTAAAACTCATTGCCATAAGCAACTCCAATTTCACCCACCTCCCCATCACTGTTTTCTTCCTTACATCTGTCATTTGTGTGCACCCTGAACTGTGCCTATTTAACTTCATGATTTGCAAGTTTTTGTGTTACCAGAAAAGCCATTACTAATCCATGACCAGTTACTTTCAGGGCTGCATGTCCTAAGAGTTTATTTAAGGCCTTGAGATTCCCCATAATGTAGAGTTTAGAGAAGTGCAAAGGTAAATCCGTGCACTAAAAGCTGATTTTAGTCAAACCTTCATGAGGAAAAGGCAATAGTAGAGGTCATCCTTTACAGGTCAAGGCTAATTGCCAAAAAGAATTGAAATAGCCTTGAAGTTGTTAAGGGAAAGGGGATAGACAGAAGATTATAAATGCTTCCTGTGTTCCATAGGAAATGAAATCTTCCTATCTTCCTTTCTTAAGCGTATTTCCTATTGAAATCAAGCACTATACTATTTAATTGTGTGTATTGGTTAAGAAAGATGGGGACTTTTTTTATTTAAAACACACACATTACCAAACCAAAGTGTTTTGTATCAAATTCTGATAGAAGGAAGACAGCCTTCATTCCTAGCACAGACAATTAAGTGCTAATGAAACAACTTCATTCTAAAGAATTTAGTGGAAAACAAATCTTCCCCCTAACCTCTGAATAATGATGCACTGAAACTTATTTCTGAAAAAATGTCCTTATTGGTCTGGATAACACAAGATTTCTGACTTCCATTCTGTGCTGTGCAATTGCTGTGTTGTTGTTGTAAATACAATATAACACTTTGTTGAGTGTGCCAGGGACATAAGTGATGGAGAATCACCAGTAGCCTTTGAAAAACATCTGTTTGTTTGGGGGTTTTTTAAGCATTAAAAAGATATAGAAGCAGTTATGATCCTGCTCTATAGTTACATACCCAAAACCAAACAGAGATGCATCTCATGATGATTGTAAACTGCTTGCAGAAATGAGAGTGGGATTTGTGTAATAGCCACCTCCAACACAAGTTCTGTATCATTGTTTTTTGCCCCACAGAGCTTTGTTTAGGGCAAGATCTCTTTCTCTCTGCAAAGATATAGGGTAACTTATTGACCAGTCAGTAGTACCTCTGAGACCTGTGGGGACAATAACTGGACAGTGAGGTGGATCTCAAGGATGCTGCTCATAACACAACAGCCATATGTGGGGACACCAAAAGTCTGGATCACATGGGGAACTCCAGCAGATGATATTCCCCAGGGCTTGAATCTCATTGACTTTACTGCCTGTTGGGATAAAAATACCAAACCTAAACCATCCCAAACTGTGCACATTATGAACCTTTGGCAAAAATAATCTTATTAACTGTGACCTTGATAGACATTAATTTGTCTTGGACCCAAGTGTGGCTGTAGTCTAGGAGCAGTGATTTCTTGTGAACACCTTCTGAGCATATCAGGCCTCATAAAACCCCTATCTTAGGCTATGATGTAGCTTCAAAGACAATACTCTGCTGTTATGCAAGACCAAAGTAACTCCTTCAGTGCATCTGCTGAGCTGATTTGTTTTCAAATGTTGATTTAAATTTTACTTTTTATTATGTGATATTTGTAAAACTATGGTTTTATGGCAAATGTGTTCCAGTTCAATAAAAATGTGCTTATTTTTTTTCCCTCCTCCCTGAACTAAGAACAAAATGCCTTGAGGGACTATATATGTTTAATAGATTTTCTGAATTAAAACCCCCTTCAATTAAAGTACAATAATCTTTGGTGGTCCCACATACTATTTTGTAGCTGACATTCATGTATAATGTAATATAATCTTGTTTTTTGATGGGACTTCTGTCTTTGCTAAGTTTCCTCTCTGGCTAATTAATGTTTCTGCCTGCTATTGATTTTTCAGATCCACCCAACCTTCATTTGTTATTTTCTTTCACTGATTATTTTAATAGCATGCCTTAATGTAGCATATGTTTGGATTCCAGCTCCAGTTTTACCCTAGCCATTATTAACAATGTAAAGCTCCTCCTTTATGTGACAATGCTAATGTTTTTAGCTGTGCTTAATTATCCCCATCTCAGTAGGGAAGTACTGTTAAGGCTTGTGTCTTATCTGTTAATGTTTCAGTTTCCCCTTTTTCTAGCAGATAAAAGCTGATTCTAATCCCGTGTGGCAGGTTTGGGGCACAACCATCTGCAGTCTCATTTTAGAGTCTAAACAGGCAGACTGCTTCCCACTTAACAGTGTAACTACTGCTACAGCAGTAGACTGTTATCTTCAGGGTAATCATAATTACTTTCATGTATCTTCAGAGGATTAATTACAGGAGGATGCTTTCTTTCTCTTGAATACAGGAACAAGTGCACTGCAAGCTTAGAGCGATAAAGGAGGGGAAAAGCATTAAATCACAGGTGGGAAGGAAAGAAGTGACAAACATATCCAATAGGCCAAAAGGTTGTTTGAATGGCAAAGAGAAGTAAAAGGCGTGAAGAAAAAAGACATGTTAAAGCTTATTGTCACATGGAGGTGAATCAGTCCAGAGCAGCAGAGCTCATCATTCTAACTGAAGGACATGAGAATGGTTGAAACAGCAACTTGGCTGGAGCAAGGCCTGCATGCCAGGGACATCTGGAAGCAAGGTGGAGTGCATGCTCAGGATGGCTTCCCTTCTTTTGCACTTGTGAGTGAGGTGGGATGGCAGAAGGATCAAGGTTTCCCCATCACTAGCATGTCCTAGCATGGCACAAAGCCCGTGGATCCTAGAGCCAGGCAGGAAGAGAATTAACCCATATTGACTCTGCTTGTTGTGGAGAGTCCAGACAGCAAGGATCAGAGGATCATAGGATCATAGGATCATAGAATCACAGAACAGTTTGGGTTAGAAGGTACCTTTAAAAGTCCAACTTCTTGCAATGAGCAGGGACGTCTTCAATTAGATCCAGTTGTTCAGAGCTCCGTCCAATCTGACTTCCAGTGTTTCCATGTCTATATTGTTCAAAGTGTTTAACACACAACAGCCCACATTCACTCTGCTGAGCAAGTAGATATAATAAATCACAGAATGGTTTGGGTTGAAAAGGACCTGAAAGATTATCTAATTCTAAGCCCCATGCCATGGGCAGGCACACTTTCCACTACACCAAGTTGCTCAAAGCCCCATCCAACCTGGCCTTGAACACTTCCAGGGAGTGTCCACAGCTTCTTCAATAAAGTTTCAACTGGTAGTATTTCTGAAAAGAGGAGGCATAAAGCAATTTGACCTTTATTTGTGCTGAAGGCTACATGCTTGTCCTGGTTTTGTCCAAGAACAGGGTTAATTTTTCTCAGTAGCCATGAGGGTGCAGAGCCTGGAGCCATGTGGCTTGTCTCTATTGTCATTCTATACCATGCACATCATCACCGGTGGGTGGAAGTAAGAGATTCTCACTTCTGAGAAGGAGGGGATTGCAGTCAGAGTAAAAGCAGGTGCAGGGAGGGTCCGGCTGCCATTTTGTTAGTTCTCTCAGGGTCGTGCTACATCAGGTCAGCGGGTGAGCAATTTGCATGTAAAACAATCTCTCTCTTGTACACTGTTGTTATTAATATTGTTGCTGTTACTGTTTATTTTCTTATCTCACTGCTGTTTCCAGTAGATTGTTCTTAGCTCATAATCTCTGCCTTTTGTCTCTCTCACTGGAGGGGCCTGAGGGAGGGAGCAGGAGTGCCATTCCTAAACCATGACAATGCTCAAGGACTTCTGTATATTTAAAAATTAATGTAATCACAAAGATGGTGGAACATTAAAAAAGGAAAAATTGAGAGGCAAAATTCTACATCCTTGTATGCAGAGGTGCTGGGGTGAAAAGCATCATTCAGGCTTCAGGTGAAGTGTGAAGCATGACAAATCTGACTCCTCTCATGTGATCGGGACAACATATTGTTGCCATTGCTCTGGGTCCTGTTTCTAATGATGACCAGACCAGATGGTTTGGTTTTGAAAAGAGCTATGGACAATTAAATAGCTGTGCAAGGCACTGGCAGCACCAGCTTTCAATAATTCCTCCCCATATTGTGTGGATGAGATGTGATGGCAGAGGAAAGCAAAACCAGAAACTTAATATGACTCCTGCCACAGGCATCTTGGATAAAGCACTCTTGGCTGCTAGACAAATGCAAGCCTTGATCCTGCAGAAGCCAATTTATACACACAAATAGTCTCACCATGGAATAAAGCATGCATAAGTTTTTGGGAGATGCCCTGAGAAAGGAAGTGGGAGTGAAGCAAGCTGGAGGAATGACTAAGAAGTAGAGGGGAGATAAGCACTGAGTAGCAAAGTTCAGCCACTTGGCTGACCCATCAGGTGGGCGGGTTACAGCTGGAGCATCACATCAGATAAAATAACAGGAAGAGCCAAGTGATGGCAACCACAGGGAAGACCACCAGGAAGACTGAACACTGGAATGATCTTTTAATACCACTACGCAGGGTGACAAAGCAGAAGAGGACATATAACGTGTTGAATGCAATTGCTCACATCTGACTCAGGACTGAATGGATGTTGTGACTTAGTGCTTTCTTTGTGATCTTATTTTGGTTATTTTGCAAGTAACTGAGGCCAAAGGGAACATGTCATGAAGCCCTTGGGAAGACAGACATTGAGAGTGGAGAGTCTGCAAATGAGTGAACACACAGAATGTGTAAACCTACACATCTCAGGAAATAATAACTGCACAATCCCCTTAGGTGAGAGAGGAATGGTTGCCAATATGAATCAATGGACATGCACCACAGATGACTTAAACAGATGATGGAGGTGATTGTCCCACTCTGCTCTGCACTTGTATGGCTTCACCTTAAGTCCTTTGTGCAGTTTTGGGCACCACAATATAAAAAAGATATAAATCTATTAGAGAGTGCCCAAAGGAGGGCTATGAGGATGGTGAACAGCCTTGAGGGGAAGCCGTATGAGGAGCAGCTGAGGTCACTTGGCTTCTTTGGCCTGGAAAGAGGAGACTGAGGGGACACCTCATAGTGGCCTTCAGCTTCCTCACGAGGGGAAGCAGAGGGGCTCTGTCTAACCTAATGCCTGCATAATGGCAACTCCATGAACTTGGATGCAAACTGCAATCTTGCCTAAGAAAAGAAGACTCATCATGCTGGTGGACCCCCAAGAGGCGGATCTGAGACCAGGCAACAAAACCCCTATCAGCCTGGCCTGTGCTGTGGTGTTCCCTGTCTGGTGGGTAGGATTGCTAGTCCCCAAGTGCACAGTTTAGCCCTTAGTTTAGCACAGCAAATCCTAGGCCAGGAATGGGTGTGTCACCTTTTGAACAGCCTCGTAAGATGTGTAGTTCCACTAAGTGCCCACTCCTGGGGCCTCTAACAGCAAATTAACTTCTCAGGCACATGCCGAAGGTCCTGGGACAAAAAAAAAGACTACTTGCATGCAAAGGTTTTACAAATTTGGTCATTGTGACCAAACTTTATTACCCATTTTATGGAACTGTGACAAAGTCTAGGAATCAAGCAACATGGGGATCACAGAGGCTATTATGTTTATTGTGCTGAACAGACTGTGATAAACCATTAAAGGAACATTTTCAACAAGCAAGCGATTTGAAGTACAATCATAGACAGCAACTCTACATGGAGAACAAAGCAAATAGTTAGAAGACACTCAAAAGGAAAAGTAAACTGTAGTTCAACATCTTGAAGCATTTTTTTTCCTGCAAACACACCTCTCTTGCAGAAATGGTAGAAGAGTTACATGTCCAGTCATAGTTAGCAGTGACCAATGACAGCAAAGAACAGTCGTATAAAATTTATCTCCCACAAAAATAAACTATATATATAAAAAAATTTTATGATGTTCTCACTGACTCAATGGCCACATGCAATTTTTCAGTCTGAAAAAATGAGGTATAGTAGGCCCTAAGAGGTAGTAATGTGTTTTGATTGTACTACAATATATAGAAAATGTAAGATTCAGTTCTTCAGAGTGGTAAGTCTCTCAGAGGTTGAAG
This sequence comes from Promerops cafer, assembly GCA_013398275.1. Taxonomy (NCBI): domain Eukaryota; kingdom Metazoa; phylum Chordata; class Aves; order Passeriformes; family Nectariniidae; genus Promerops; species Promerops cafer. The sequence continues at coordinate 564,270 of VZSE01003882.1, forward strand.
AGTGACACACATACAGCAATTATTTCTGTGTCATCCACTGAATACTGTGGTTTTAAAAAATGCAAAAAAAACCCCTCAGACCCCAAAAGGGACTTGCTAAGGCTTGATTTGATGCCCTTTGAAGTCAGCAAAATTCCTATTACTGCCTTCAAGTGACACTGGATTTGGCCTGTTAGAGCTACTGTATAGCTAGGATTATTTCTCTTTCACTTGACCTTACCATGTCTAGTTCTAACATTCCAATCAGCTCTTTCCCAGCAATTCCCACCACTGAACCCTGCGCAGTCTTACGTGGAGGTCTGTATTTCTTGACACTGCCTCTTGGAAGAAGCCAGTGAGTCGTTACCTTTAACTGCATTTGGCTCCATACTAAAGCCATACCAACAGACGCCTTCCTGAGAAACTACCCCTGGCCCAGTTATTAATACAATGGTACAAAGTACTGACTAGGAAAGAGAGGAAGAAGGGAAATAAAACAGAAATAGAGAAAATTAAATTGGAGGGAGGGGGAGAGAGAGAAAGAACAACAAAAGTGAGAGAGGGGAGAATAAAAAACCTCTACATAAGAAGCATTTAAAATAAATCTGGCTGAAACATATTACAAAATCACATTTGTGTAAAATACACGAAAATACTTGTCAAGTATTTTCTTACAATCTACTAATTTTTTTTTTTTAACACATATTTGTGATTGCATTATGCAAAAGCTGAGCTTGTTGCTTCCCACCTACAAAGCTTCAAGTTTCTTTGAAGGTTTTTTTTGTTCATTTTTAAATTTTTAATACGAAAGTAATTTAAAATGTGTTCATTTTCCACAAGTTATTTTACAAAAATAATTTTGAATTACGGATTAGTTGCAGTCCTAACTGTTTCAAACGTCTCAAAACTAATGCTGAAAGAAACAAGTTCATTCCATTTAAAGTCTGGAGGTAGGTCTTTGTCAATCAATTAGTCCATTTCTTTAAACAATCCATTTGAGGTACAAACTTGGACAGTAATATTTAAACTTTACAGCTAAATTTTTTCTGTCATGTAGTGTCCTTGAAGAAAATTATCCTCACAAACCTATCAGCAATTCAATACAAAAATATATTCAAGTTAACAGTACATTACACAGAAGTCTAGCAGAGAATAGAGTAAGTACATAAAATAAAACCAAAACCAAAAAACCCACACACAAAAAAAGAAAAAAAATCAAACAAACCATGTGAAAGAAAAACACATAGTCATGCTGAAACACAAAAAAGACATTGCTTCCTTAACTGCAAAAAAGGTTGAAATAGAAGTAAGGGGAAAATGCAGATACTCATGACAATCTACCCAGTAAAAATTTCCTGCATTGAATGTGTATAGCAGCATGTATTTATCAGTCTGTTGAGTTATTCATAAAATCAGAGGTAGTATTGAATAGTGGGGTAATATTGCATCTGGTGCTAAAAGTGCTGCTTTGAATGAAAAGATGGAGAAATGCCACTGGCACAGAGGTGCTCAGTGAACCATCCTATGCCAAAACACATTGCTTAACGTAATACACGAGCTTAGCTGAGGTACATTGTGTTCGTTCTTACATTGTGACTGATGAGTAATGAGGAAAGATTCAATTCTTTCAAAATACTGGTACAGGGCAAGTGGAATTAGTAGAAACTAAGCAAAAATCTGGATTATTTTTGTTCAGATAAATTGATGATTAATTTCTAGGTACCTTTCTGTATGTTTGAAAACACTTTTATCAATAAAGACTTACTCATTAATGGCTTAAGAGTGGTGTCAGTCATTTTTTTTTCCATAGAAAACTCCTGGCTCTAAGAAAGCCAATTCCCTGGCTTCATATTATCCAGATGATAAGGACTATTCATTTTGTTTACTACTGCTTGTGCTGATATGTTTGTATCTGTAACTATACAATGTATCTTTGTCTTTCTTCCCTTTTGCAAAATGAAAGTACCTTTTTCATGTTGATTTCTTTCTTCTGATTACCAGCTGAATGAAATGATAGATCAGCTTTCATTTTTTTTTCCCGAAATAATAGTAAGTCTTAGAAAAAAAAAAATCAAGTACAAGTCTACAAGAAGGTTACAAAAGAAAAAGAATAGTATCTATCCCTTATCTTTGGTGTTCTAAAACAGGGAGTTCACTAAGTAGGGAGTGGGTTGCTGGAAGTGTTGCAAGGCGTAAGTGTTACACACCCAGCCTTTCCTATTTCAATGCCCATTATAATGACTATGTTACAAGTTTCTTGTTTATATGCAGTGCAGCGAATGACATAAACCTGATGTGGAGCTCTTCTTGACCCATTCTCCCTTACTTAGCAGCTCAAACAAACTATTAGTAGGTTAGGAAAAAAGAAAACAGTAATTAGAAGTTGCATCCTTAATCTGTGTCCCCTTTGTGTTACAGCAGTTTTTCACTAGACCTGGGACTGTGAAGGGATTACAAAGAAGATGATTAGTCAAATCCTTTTTAAGGTTATGTGATTTTTTTTTTTCCCCCAGGCAAAAGTGGAAAGACCATGGCAATAGAAAGTAAGTGGTCAAGGCAGTGTCTTCTCCCTTCAAAAGACCCAACTGCTGATGAGGTAGAAATTGCATGGTGTGATCTCCTAGTCTTCTTCGGCAGATTCTTGTGAGGACGTTTCTTCAGTCTCTTCCTAGAATACACAAATAGGAATAATAAATACCGTGGTGACCATGCACCTTAGGCTGCCAGTTCAGTTGTCCCTCACACAGCCGACAATTACCTCTTGAGCTAATAAAATGCCCTTTACAGCTCCTGTGACATCTCAAGAAGCGACCTTGGCGAGGAAGGGAAGGTACCCTGCTCTCTGATCCCCCCACCTTGCCTTGCCAGGTTTTTCTTCTACTCCAGGAGATGTCAAGAAAAAGCATTCTGTGCTATGCTTTGTCACAGGCCTCTTATTGCCAGCAGACATGGGCAGCTAGAAAATAGAAAGCATTTTCAGCACATATTCAATCCTAAACAGTTGCTCTGGGAAGCCCTCCCCTCCTCATTGGCCCTAGTGCTGCTTCATGTTTGCCTTCAGCAAGCCTGACCAAATGTGATGTTCTTATTCTGCTTTTTAAACAAATGTTCAGCACCTTTCAGGACATGGGTGGTGAACTGGGGGCAACTAACATTTCTAATAAAAGAAGCTGTCAATGAAAAGCTGTTTTTTATCAAACACTGAACATCATTGCCTAAGACAGCACGTGAAAAAGATCTAGGAAGAAGAGGAATTCACCCCCTCAGCCAACTGAGACCTTTGAAGAATGACCAGCTTAAAACAGCTTACAACAGTCTTCATACTTTAATAGATTTGATTTTCCACATGGCTTCATTTTGTCTGGGTGGCTAACTGACACAATTTATAACTCTCTTCCTTTCCCAGGCCACTACAGTACACCATTCAGCAAAGCTTGCCTTAAAGCTTGCCTGCCTTATACGACCAAACTTCCATTCATTAGTGTTTGAAACACCTCAGCTGTGAAGGGCTCCTAAATGCTACCATGTGTGACACTGCTGCAGAGGAGCGGCATCAAGGAAAAACACAGTGCTTTAATCATAGGCCACTGCTTACTGCAATCCCCTTTCAAAAGGTTTCGACCTCCCCCTGCACCTCCCTGCAAGAAAAGGCTGAAAAAAAAAGCTGTAAATCCAGGGAATAAACATAACTACAAATGAATGGATGACAGCTTAAAAATATAACCATAGCAGCATCAAGCCATGAGATTTCACACTGGTTTTGTTTAGTCTGCTTTGGGTTATGTGGGAAAAGTGAAAAGCATGAAGGAAATGCTCCCCCCCTCTTCCTTCATGCCCCTACCCCTGCAAAAGCTTGGGCCTCAGATATTTAGGCCAGTAGGTTTATACCTCTTGACAAGGAAACAGGCCATGACCCTGAGGTACTCTCTTGAGCACCAGGCACAAAGAAAGATGTAGCATGATCAAAGCCATGGATAGAGGGGAGAGAGCAAAATCAAGTGTTAGCTGCCCTCTGACCTTGAATTTTCAATTCTTAAATTCCAGATGACACTGATCTATCATACAGATGAACAGTTTTTTCCTCACAACAACTACTGTCCTCTTGTAGCTGGGTTATATTCACAGCGCTGCAACAAAAATGACTCTCAACTCATTAAATGATCACACAAATTTTACTCTGTCTCTGGTGGCACTGGGGAAACTGAGCTCATACTCCACTGAATCCCATTAATGCATAATGCATTTTCCCTGCTTATCTTCTGTGCAGTTACGACATTTCAGTCAAGAAGAAAAATGGTATTGTCAGGCACCTACTGGAGGGCTAATCTGGGCTGCATGTGGAGAGACACAGCAAAATATGTTGGTTTGAGCCTTGGTAATTCAGAACTCAGAATGATTGCTGCAAACCCCAGTTCTGCCTCCAAGCCAAGTATTTCAGTTAAAAAATTACGACTGTGGGTTCTGGGCTCTTAACATAATACAGGTAGACATGTTTTGGTATTTGATGATGATCACATGTTTGATTTCTTACAGCACTGTGGTCAGCCCTGAGCCTCTGATTATCATTTCCTGGAAGACGGCAGCACACGTGCGGGTGCGGAGCGGCAGCTCTCTTTGTTTTATGCTTGGCTTGTCAGGAGACTACTGAAACCTGATGAACTCATTTTTCCATGAAGGTAGACTTCCGATCGCAGAGTAAGAAGGATGGGGGAGAGGCAAAGTATGTGAAAGGACATACTTCAAAGCTCAGCCGGGGTGGCCACAAGAGAGCTCTTTTTAGTTAAAAAGTTGTCCACTCTAGTGATTTTTACTATGAATCTCACAGTATTTTTTTTTCCTAGTAACCCTTGCTGTAGTGATCAAGAAAATTAATGAGAATCTCTTTCTTTATACACTTATGTATGTTCATATAATGAAGGAAGTTTCTCTCACCTGCACATGTATGTGCAAATATGTGTACCTGTAGTACCAGGAAGGATGAGAAACTAAAAATCAAGCTAACCCCCCCAAATATGTAAATAATAAACAAATTATTAAAAATATTTGAGACCTACAGACTTCAAATTCACATCAGTGTTGGGGAATACTTTTTTCATGAAGAAAAGCTTTTCAAAGGAATCAGATTGTTCATTCCTTGCAAAAGCCTAAGATAGCTCAGTTGCAGATGAGTGGTTTTAAGCCAACCTATCATGTAAGTTTCTTGTCAAGACATTTCTGGAGGCATGATTGCTGATCTGAAGCACTTACAATTCAAACAAAGGGATACTACAAATCAGACATATATGCAGGGAGGGATCCAAAGGAAGAAGTGACTAGAAGTTCTGAAAGATAAAATACAGATGTGTAATGCAGGAACAGAGAGGGATGTTTTGCACTTGGGAAAAACTGGTTGCAAGTATCAGAAGGTTGTGCAGCTGGGACCCTCAACCCAACCTTGGCCTCTACAGAACCCCCAACCCCCCCCCCACACACTTTCCAAAAGATGGATGGTGGAGGAGGCGTTTTGAAATCTGTAATCTTTAGAAGTTGAAAACCGGCTCAGTGCTGAGTCACTTCAGCCAGAGGTTCACTAAAGTGCTGGCACTGTCAGGGCACTGGACACCTCAGGGGAAGGATGCTTACCAGTAGTAAGCACCCCCCAGGCACTTGCAAGTCCTCACAGACCTGCCAAGGTCGACGGCACAGCCATGTGTCATAGTCCCTGAGACAAAAGTTGAAGGAAGAACTGCAGCTGGAATTAAATACTTTGTAAGTCCAGATGTGCTTCCAATAAAGTTGAAGAGAAGGGAACATATTAAGAAGGAAAGCATGGTCATTAGAGCAGACACTAGAAATCCAAGTCACTCAGAGTGTGATAGCCATGCAGAGCATAAATTCAGCAACACCATCACAGGATGCACTCAGCCAAGAAGCAAAAGTTTCAGGTTACATGGCAGCTTTAATTGAGGTTGTTCTCACTTCTTAGGTGCATTCACTTTAGTTGTGGAGGGAGAATGGTGACATATGTTAATTGACCATAAATGTGCATCAACCCAGTTTTGCCTTGAATGGCTACTTCCCAGGTTATTTGTTTTCTGCTGCAGCAAACTAGTGAGAGCTTGGACTAGCAGACTGCAAAGAGAAACCTGAGAGCTTCAGACCAGGTTGGATCTGGCTAACAGGGAAGCCGCAGCCATGAAGAGCTAAGGGAGAATAGGACAAATACTTGAAGAACAGGGTGAGTACTGATATGCATAGCTCAGGCTTTACTCCTGCTGCTAAGAGAATATCCCAGGTGACTCCCCATGCATCCACGTGTACATCCCTGTACATGTATCCTCAGGGGCTGATTGGCTCAGGGACCTGCTGCAAGAGGCAGTTTTACTTGGCACATGCTGTCCTTGGTCACGGATGGGTCCCATGTATGGGTATGTTTATCCTGAGCTGCTACAGGACATAGCATGATGTGATGTGGTATGACAAAGGCAGCACACTGACCCATTTCCACCCTCAGCTGCTGTAACTGCCCTGTCACATGGGGAGTGAGAGGGAGCTGGTGTCTCCCAAAACAGAGCTGCAAGGTGGCTTTCTCCAAAGCTCCTAAAGAAGCCTTTTCTTGGGGGGCATCACTGGCAAGGGGCTGGCAGATGTGGACACTAGCCTGGACCCTCATCTCTCAATGAGGTTGGCCTCCTGCAGGAGAGAAAGGACAAATACTTTGCAATGACTCACAGCAGATATCTGCCCTCAGAAGGACTACTCTGCAGGGGATTGGTACCACTGTTGTTAGCCCTGATTTAACACTGGTGAAGGTAACAAAAAAAGGAACAGGAGGCAGGACAGCAGGTTTCAGTTAGAAGTGCTGTCTGCAGCCAGTGTGTTTATTTGGGCTAGCCAACACAGAATTTTAAAATATGGCAACCTTGGTGGGATCTGGTTGCCTGAAGATAGCACCTGAGGCTGCTTTAGATGCCCTGGATATCTCATCTGGTAAGATAAGCCAGAAAGGTGCTGGTCTCCTCTGTCATGCCCTCCTTCTCTGTGTGGATGCCTGTGATCCCCTGGGACACTCAATGGGCACAGAACAACTGTGTCAAGATGTGTGGACCCATGAACCCTCTCCAGAACTATGAAGCTGAATCTCTGCTTTGGAAGTCTCGCTGCTGTGGAAAAACAAACTGGTGTCCAACTCTTTTCAGGGCTGCCCAGCAATAGGATGAGGAGAAATGGCCATAAACTAAACCACAGTAAGTTTCACCTCAACATGAGGAAGAACTTTGTTACGCTGAGGGTGGCAGAGCACTGGAACAGGCTGCCCAGGGAGGTCATGGAGTCTCCCTCTCTGGAGACTTTCAAACCCCACCTGGACATGTTCCTGTGCCAACTGTTCTAGGTTACTCTGCCTTGGCAGGGGGGTTGGACTGGATGATCTCCAGAGCTCCCTCACAACACAAATTATTCTATGATTCTGTGATGCATTGCTAAACCTCAGAGGTGGTACCATCCAGAATGAAGCTGTGCCACAAATGATTGTATTTAAACACCAGTGTCTTTTCAGATCAAAGTTACCCTCTGATCCCAAGAGACTTCTTTCCCACGACATCGTGTGCAGGTGAAATGTAACTCTACCTGCTGCCCAAGACCTCCACTTGGTGATCTACATTTGGCTGGTGCAGGCTATTTTTTCTGGAATTACAAGCAGCCAGTAGCATCCTAGTGGCCTAAAGAACAGACATACTTAGTTTGGTCATTGTATGTCCTCTGCATTCTTTTTTTGGCGGACCCCCACAAACTGATAACAACAAAACCTGATGATGAAACAATTGTTGGGAGGAGCATCCCCCCACCTGTAGCAAGGCAACTGTGGCATTTTTGTAAAAATGTTTGTTCTGTTCTAATACCCTGGGCAAAACTTCAAGGTTAAATGTCTTGGCCCCATGAAACTCACTGGCAATTCAGTTTTTTCACCTTCTGCTCATGAATTTCTGACCTGCATATTAAAAAAACTAAAACCCATTTTGTGAAATCATCTGCAGGATCACAGTAATGCTGCACATGGAGCCTCTGAATTTGCTACAGCTCTTATTTTATAATGGAGTATTAGCTATTGGCACAGATTTTGCTGGCTGCTTTCTAAGCCCAAGAGGGTATGCTTGAATAGATACGTCAAAAAGAACTGCTGACAAGAGCAACTTGCAAACTGTGGACCATTGTCTGCTGTTAACATGTCTGAAATCCCCTGGCATGCAAGCTAATATTTTCAGAGGAGTCCCTGAAATATAGGGATAGGAATAGATAGCTTCTAGAGCAGACACCAGGGCCCTGACACTGGCTGTGGAGCAGTCAGGGTGGCACTGTCTCAGCTGGGCAAAGCACCAAACTGCTTCAGAAATTCTTACAGCACTAACAGACACTCAGAGTACAGCACTCAGAGGCACACAGAGTAGGTTTGCTCTGCGAGAAGCGTGGGGTGGGATCTGCTGCTTCGAGCTCTGCACCCTCTGCAAAGCACACTAGCGAGCTCAGTGACAGGTGTCACTCAGCATAAGGCAAAGTTTAACTCCAGAAGCTGGATACAGAGCTCAAACTGCTGCAGGTACACTTCACACATCACAATGAAAGCATTTATTAGTGCAGAAGAGATCACCATGACCATATACAGAAAAAGCCATACAACCCTTCTTACTGCTGGATTAAAAAATGATTTTAAGGAATTATTTCAGTACAGAAACTCTGTATCTAAACACATATAAGTCAACCAGACCACAAGCAAGCCAATTGCTGAGCACTGCAACTGCTAGCATGCTAGAAGGAGCACAAATCCTTTCGCTTGGTGCCTAACAGGACAGTTACAAACTCTGGCTACAGAGCAGTTCTGAGACCCCCTGCCTTCTCCTACCACTGTTTCTGCAATCATTGACTAAGTCATGGGACAGCCCTGGGAGCAGTGAGCAGGCAGGTCACCCCCAAGGAAGTACAACTTTCAGCACTTAAATGACATTAAATAGAAACAAAGAGACAAACAGAGATGCAGCTGATGGGGCAGTTTGGGGTTGAGATGTAGGGACTGGAAACCAACATTCTTGCTTTAAATGTGTAAATTCCTATTGACCTAGCCTCTAATAGCCCATTTTGTTATGTAAAGATGTTGGCCTTCAAAAGACCACAGACTTGGCCATAGCACAATGGCATAGCAATATTTAGATACCAGCAAGCAGCCTTGCTGAGCGGCTGCTTAACTTTCCCAATGCCCAAGTGCTTAATGTGTAGAGCTGCTTAATGCTCTTGGGAGCAGTTTAAGGGCTATAAAGTATCCTAAAGATCAATTTGACTTAGTGATGACCTCAAAGTTTTCACACTCAGGAAGGCAATGTATAATATTACAAAGACAATGTAAAAAAAGACAGCAAAAATAAGACTTTTTAATTTTAATAAAATTGCATACATGTATGCAGTAGCACTGGATTGGAAATTCACATATAGACTTGTTTTGAAATCCCCATGCTCTCTGATTTGAAGCAGGTATTTCAAGATGGGTTTTCTACCTTCTAGGAAGAAGGCTCCCCCCTAACCTTTTGTGTATGGAAGATGAATCTTTCTTCTGTTAAAGTCACTCCACTTTTATATAAATAATCAATTATTCTGTGAAAGACAGAAAGGAGTAGAGAAAATAAAGCCAAAAACTGATGCTCTCCTCCAGGTCACCAGCCTGTGATTTTTTAGCTGCATAGTTAGTAAGTAAATTAAATGTGTCCTCTCCTTTTACTGCTGGAATAGCACTGCTTGACTAGCAACAAGGCTGCTCATGGGGATTACTGGATAATACACGTCCTCAGCTGTTGGAGGAAGTGAACTAGCTGAGGCAGCCAGAGTGAAGTTGCTGGCGCTGTGCTGGGACTCAGCTGATAGAGGTCAAAGAGAGTTAACCATCCTTACACACACAGAAACCACTTCTACAGATCCCTTTCCTCTGCTAGAGGAAGTGTCTTGCCAGGCTTGGCCAAGTTTTGGTCCTTAAGCAACAGGTTCAGATAAATGGAGGAGACCAAGACACTGCCTAGGAGGATTCCCACAGGACAGGATAGGATAGGACATTGCTCTTTAAGTTAGAACAGTTTACTTAAAATATAGATTCAAATCTATTCTTCCTGTTAGATTAAGGGGGAATCAAAAACATTTCTTTATCTCCTAGCTTATCTCCCACTAGGAGAACTGTTTGATATAATGGAGTGATAATGAATCTCTCTGGTTACTTTGAGAGAAAGGGCTTATCTGACACAGGAGTTTTAAATCCAGGAGGGCTCACACTGAGAACTTCCAGAAACAAGAATTAGGCTGACTGACATTTAGTTAACCCAAATGTACCTGCCTTAGGATTTGCCTCTCAATTTCTCTTACAGATGAGTTTGAATGAACCTCAGCTTTAGGTGTCCAAGTTTGCCATGGATTTTAAAGCAGCCCTGAAACTAACTCAGCAATGAGGTTCCTGCAAGGCAGCAAGTCACTCAGTGCCAAAGCCTGTGTGGCTGAAGCCTTTTGAAATTGAGACTCAGCTGTCTAAGATACGTCAGGCCAGATTTCTTAAACGCGTTTTGGCATCTGAGTACAGCAAGTGCCTTTTTGACCTAAGCAGGTCAAAACATTTTGAAAAAATCTGTTCTCCATGTGATTAAAAGGAGATTGAAAATCTTCAGCAAAATCTCAGTACTGGTCAGAAGAATTTTGCAGGAAACACCATTTAAAGTCTGCAAAGCACAGACCTGAAGTAAAAATGGTGCTTGAAGCAATTGCGGATGCTATGCAACACTGACAGAGATGTATTTTGTCTTGGAGAGCTTCAACCCTACAATATGTAAACATTTCTGGTGGGAAGGAAATAAAATATTAAGAAAAAGAAGGCAGCAGTACTGTTAGAAATATATACAAATGAGCTGGACTGACCCCAACTTTGAGAAGCTGCTCTTACAAACCTCTTGTGGATGCTGTAAACTGGAGGAATTGTAAACTGCTCTACATTCACAGCCAAAATCCAGACTGGAGCATAAGGCAAGCAGAGGCTCTAATAATAGTCTCTAATCACTAATATTTGTGTCCATAATTAGATGAAAGAGCAAAAGAAGGTGGATGCCTACCTTAAAAACCCTTAGACTTGCCTGGTTCACTGAAATGCTGTGGGTGACTGTGTTAGCTCTGTTTTCTTGTGGCACTGTAGATGGAAAAGCCCAAAAGGATACTGGAGCCCACACAGGTAAACCTGAGCGAATCTGCCTTCCCCTTGAGGTACTTGAAACAGCACCAGTTTCTCTGTGTATTTTATGCTGAGTGGCAGAGGAAGGACTACAGCAACAGTCTCCCAGAATGGGGTAGGGAAACACTACAGAGGCTTTGAAATGGAGGTCAAACCCACATAATTTGCCTTTTGCTTCTCCCCCCCCCACCCCCAAATTTAAAACATGAAGAGGAAAATAAAGTAAGGCCTGTTATATTTCTATTCTCCTGTTTTTCTCCTCCTAAAAACGACCACTTGTTACAGACAGGAAGCAACTGCCAAAAGTTGTTCACCTTCAATCCTTTATCACTTAAAAAAGCATTGTGGCTCTGACCGCGAAGCCACTGGCAAGAGTAGTTTGGGAAGAGCTATCTATCTACAACAATAAATAATAAAATAAAGCATCTTCCCTTTTGAATCCCAGCTGAGAGATTTTGCCAAGTGATCAAACTTGTCTGAACCTCGGAGCTGCAGCTTTGAAGTAATAAGAAAGAGATTGAAAACTTGCAGCCAAGAGCCGCACACACCTCATTAGGGTCCAGCCATGCGGGGAGGCCAAGCAGCAGCCGCCGGGCCCAGCCCCACGTACCCGCTGGAAAGGGGCTGTGGGAAGGGGAGATAAAAGCGCCTTTCACAGTGGAAGTGCACTGGTGACATTTTTACGAGCGCCAGCCCCGAGGCTGAGCGGCCCTTGCCACGCTGCCGGTGCGGCCTCAGCAGGGCAGCGCGCGTGGGCTCTGCCGCCGCCGTCCTCGCTCTCCGCGGTCTCCCCTGCTTTTTCTCATCCCTTGCTTTTTTGTTTCTGAAGGAGTGAGTTTAACATGCAGGGCTCTACCTTGCCCTGGCCATTCTCAGAAAAGCTCTCCAAAATGAGAAACATATTTCCTAAAGATAGTGAGCCAGGCTCCCTAAGCTGGTTCAGCACAGTTCACATGAGACTTTCTAGTATAATTCAGAAAATAATTTTTAACAAAAAAAAAAAAAAAAACAACCAGAAACCCCAAACCCCCCAGCCAAATCAAAACAAAAACAATAAAGCTTAACAGACTTGTAACATGCTTTTAAAAATGTCTGAAGATTTTGATCATGGATTTTGCCACACAGACACTGGCATGGCTGCGTGCTTCCAGCAATGCAGAGTATTTAGCTTTGAGAGCTGAAGTTCTGGGTTTAATTTTCAGTTTCAGACTAAACAGCAGGTCTGCAGTGAAAGGCAGGCGACAGCTCCTGAGCACAATGGGGCAATGGAAATGCTTCTCTTGCAAACTTTACTGATTGTGTAACCATGGAGCACCTCTTTGTGCAGACGAAAAAACAAAATCAGAGAGGTTCATGTTGGTTTTAATAAACTCCCCCCATCCCTTCCCTTTTTTACTGCAAGAATTCAGCTGCTATTTTATTATGTAATGCTGCAGGCTAAAAATACACCCCTAATTTAAGCCACCTTGCCAATAAATCTACAAATACCAGGTAATCCAAAAAGGGTAGTTATGGTTTAATGACATACTCTTCTTGTCATCTTAATATGTTCAACTCCTAAAGAATTTAGAGTGATGCATTTAAAGGTTTTTCAGCTTCTTGAATATCTCACACAGTCTGGCGGAAAGCGTGAGAAAGTTTGGTCCTCCTCAGTGTAGAGCAACGACCCAACTTTTCTAGATCTATCTACGCAGTGATCTACAAGACAAAGCTCTTTATTTCTCAAAGCAAGATAACCTTATTCAAAGTGAGTGAAGGTCTCCAATTTAGTAGATAATGATGATTTCCTCTTGATTATAGAATCTTCTATAGGAATTTCTTTTCCAGTTGAACACATATAGATTCTATAATCAAATCAGAGCAGGTATTCTGGTGGAAATGTGTGTTCAAAACATATTTGTTTTACAACTGAGAGATTTACTGCAATTTATACCTCAATGTTAATCTCTTCTCCTATTTCTAAACATAAAAAAATACTAATATAAATCACAGTTAATGCCTCACTATATAACAGTTCTCAGGAAACTACTGAAGCAATGTGTGAGCCCCCTAACTTACTGCAACTGTGTCTTTGCTGTTCTGATTTCAGTTTCCAGAATTTGCTTCAAAATAAGCCTGAGAATCAGGGAAGGGGAGGGGGTGGAAGCCATTCACTACCCTGCATCTGATATCTCCAGGGTCCTAGAGCTCATATGTTCCTTCCTTCCAGACTCAAGTCTGGTTTCAATGGAGCTCTCATTTTTCTTCCCACTAATCCTGCCGTGAGATCAACCATTGGTAACTCTGTGAGAAATTAAATACCAGGATGTGGGAAATCTGAGATCTGAATTCAAGCAGAATGTGGGTGATTCATTTTTTTATTTCTCTCCTTCTTTTTTCCCATGGTTGTTGTGTGGCAAATAACTCTTCAAACTTGAGACTGGAGATCGGCCCTGAATAATGTGACTACATTGACAGAGCAGAGGAAAAGCAAGAACTACACTGGCAATATTATATCCCTCTCTAATATAAGCATTAGAGTCATTTCTAAAGAGAGATTTCAGCCAACGTTTTCTGAAAACATTCTGGAATTTCCAGAAATGCTTTACAGTGGGATCAGCAGCAGAACTTCATCATGGTGATGCTCACCATCTGCTAGAGCAGACTTAATAAAAAAATTAACATTTCTTGCATTGGGATCCCAATGAAAAAGGATCCATGAGAGAGTTTGCTATGATAATGTGAGTGCTACAATGCCCAACAGTCAGGCAGTGGTTTTTAAGGGCTTTTTCCTTCCTCAGTGTGAGAAAAGCACAATTATTTATTTAGGTCCTGTAAGGATGAACTCAAGATGCTCACAAACACTAGGCTGTGCAAAGATTTGTATCCTTCATGCACTGTTTGGCAAAGTGTTGATGTCTGAAAACCACCTATGTACTTCAGTAGCCTTCAATATGAAGTGCCTAGGAGCATAATTTTCACTGCATGGCCTACCATGAGGTTGTGATACTCCTATACTTCTTATTGTCTACTGTCACAGCAGTCGCATGCCTACAATATCCAATGAGCAATCAACGACCATGAGCTCTGAATGGGCCCCCAAACTGCACCCTGCCTGTCACAGACTGTGTCTGTTGTCTGGGTTAATTCACTCCATCTCAGCACGAAGGAACAGTACAGTGAGAGCATCAATGGAAGTGGTATAGAATAGAAGCTCCACCAGGAAAAATGGTTTTAAAAAGTGTCTATCACAATTATTCCACACTGATTATGAATCCTTCACCTGAGTTGGCCTCTCTGAACCACAAGGGAGGAGGCAAGCTCATAGGCTCAGCCTCTTCATCCTAGCCTTAATGTCTGGCACAGGTGTCACAAGCTGAGGGACTGCCCAGGGAGGCCAGATGTCACCCTGGGGTAGCATGGCAGCAGTGATTTCAAGGAACTAAATTCACAAAATACCACAAGTGGCCCACAGAGTACAGTCAGAGTAGCTGAAAAATTCTCGTTATTCTTCTATTCTAAGACTGTTATTTTGGATGACAAGTGGACCTTATAAAATTTCCCAGATGTCAGGGAAAACCCAGAAAAAAAATAATATATTGTCTTCTTATTACTTCCCTCCATAAAACGTTTAAATATGTTAATAAGGGCTGAGTACACTGCTCTTTTTCCTAGCCAAACCTTATTATTGCTGGTATTTGAAGACTGTAACTATCTATCTGAGCAAATTATTTAACAGACAAAAACTGTATTTTCATTGACCTTGATTCTATTTGCATTTACCTTATTAAACATCCATCACAGCATATTTAATCTTTAAAATAAAATTTGCAGCAGAATTTATATGGTCCTGAATTGGAACAGCAAAGATAGAGCAATTTCGAAGAATGGTCACATAGGTTTATTTCCCATGTTTTTCAGTGCAACAAATGAGCAAGATTACAACCCTGGAGTATCTGTTAATAATATTTAAGTCAGGGAATAGGGCATCTTTCAGTGGCTTCAGCTGGATGTGGAGGAGCAACAACAATGCTGACCGTTGAAAATGCAGAGCCCTTTATGAGAAACTCAGGAACCAAGCTCTCACCAAAGAGCACTTTCCTCCTGTGCAGCCTTTTGTTCCTCATCTTTGCTAAGTAGCATTTTGATTATTTTTATTACTGTAGGTCCACAGAGTGATCATGCTGGTAGTTTCAGCTTTCTGAGTATCACTCAGGAAATACCTTAAAATAATCCTTATTTTCAGGGAGTAGCCATGTGCTGCTGAGAATCTTGTATGTCTTGCATGTCTTGTATGAAGTAAGATACCCAAGTGTTAGCAGCACTGACTCTTGCTACTCTTGAAAATCTCAGCCAAAATATGTAGCATGTGTATGCCAAAGTAGCACTGTTTAATTTACTCTTGACTGGCACTTTTTAAAAAACTGCCCGGCTATGTTCCTCAGTGGTGTTTCCCAAGTACACAGCACAACCCCTTCTCTTCTGGCTATTATTAGAGAGACTTCAGTTCGTGTCAAACCAGTGCCAAGTTCTAAACTGGATGGAGTACCTCCCTAAACACCTTTTGTGGCCACAGCCATGGGGTCAAACACAAAGCCACCCTGCCCACAGATGTTGCCTGATGGCCTCAGGCTTCTTCCACAAGCAAGGAGTGGGGAGGGAAGAGGCAGGGAGAGGTTGAAGAGGAGCGTTGCTGGCGTAGGGAAATCTTTTAGCTCACCCCTTCATGCTCTAGCCTTCTACCACCAACTGCACCACCTACTCCCTGTGCTATGCAAGGAGTGGCTCAACAGCTGTAGTCCCTGAAGTTTTATATCCCTGCTTTTAGGGTCAGGTCTTGCCCAGCACACTGGAAAACAGCAGGGACCTGAAAGCATGTGTGTTGAATGGGCAAACGTGTGACTAATGCTGCATTCAGAAAGCTGCCTCCTGCCCTAGAGTTTGCCTCAGGGAAATAAATGTTGTGTGTTTGAGCTGTCAAGGATCCATTATTGTTCTAGTTCAAAGATGAAGGCTTCTCCTATGTTGAACTAAGTCACAGCACTCCTGCTCTTTGACTCATAAACTGGCCGGCAAGGACACAAGGACATTGCAGCAGGCAAGACTGAATCCCCAAGATAGTCCTTCAAAAGCCATGAAGAAAAAAAAATCTTGCTAATTCTGATTCCTTTTTTGTCACATCAGATTATAAGTGTGTGCACTTTCATAACTCCTTTATGCAAGAAGGGAGCATCAGCACCTCAGTTTTAGTGGAAGCGGAATCAAGATACTGTGAGGCTTGCCTAAAATGGAACTTACACAGCACAGTTCCCAGAAGTAATGATTTCAAAGGAAGCTGTGCTGTCCTGGCACAGTGCTGACTGGGGCACCTCTGCTCCTTAGGCAGTGCATGGGGCACAGAGACAGGCAACCTTAGCCTGCCTTGTTCACCACAGGTGCATTAAGCAAGGGGATGGATAACTCAGTCAGCATTTACTGACAGAACTACGCATCTGAATTTAACAGATCTGCGGACTCAATCAAATCAAATCATGTTTCTCCTGCTTGATCACTCAGGCTCTTTGACCTTCAAATCCTGAGCTGCACTGTGTCTCAGGTTTAGGGAGCAGCACTAGGAACACGTCTCTCCTGGTAGCCTGGAGGTTGCTAGGATAGGAAATGGGGCTGCTGCTGAGATATTTCCAATTTTTGACTCTTTAAAAGTGACTAAATACCTGAATATACTCCTGTCTTGAAGGGTTTTTTTAATCCCTTTTCTTCCCTTCCTTCTGGTCATATAGTATCTCAATTTGTTTAATTTATTTACAGCCAAATTTCTGGAAGCAGCCATCTCAAAAATGTTCCTCTATCATAGCTATGTAGTAAATAACAACCATAAATATTTAAAACCTTGGTACTTCAGTCTTACACTGATTTGGGTATTCAGGCATAGCATCATTGAATTACATTATTCAGAGTCTACTCAAAAGTTGTGTCATGTAAGTAAGAAAATATTTTCTGTCAGAAATGCCTGACCTCCCCTTCTAGCCATCATTCTTTAGCCCAGGTTAGTGCTTCATCTGTTCACTGAAACAGTAATTGCAGCTTCTATATTTTCTACCAGATTATTTCTCTTATTTTATTTCAAGAAACAGCTCTTTTTTTTAAGTCATCAGACAAATTATTCAGTGTCTCCCTGTCACAATAAACCCCTGAAAAAGGAAGACTGAATAAGTCTTCTTTTGGAAAGCACACCAGTTGCCACCACTTTGCCTTGAAAAGAGAAAGAAGGTAAGTATGTAAAGCACAGTACCCTCCAGGAAATTCCACCTACTGCATCCATGAACAAAGCTAGAGATTTTCCTTATTTCCCATGAGCCACAATACATGCTTGCTCAGCATGTGCTCACATGGTACCAAGAGCCTACAGCACACTAGAGGATGTTCTGGAGTGGCCTACGTAACATACACATTTATCCTGTGCTAAAGTACAAAATTCCATGTGTCATTGGAAAAGAAAGTTTTACACCTCTCCAGGATCTGAGTTTTCGGGAGTTCCCCTGGGAACTTTCTGACTCTCCATATCAAGAAGCACAAAAAAAGTCCATGAGACACAACATAGCTTGCTGAATGCAGTGGAAAGAGCAACGAAACCCCAGTGCACTAGGTCAACTTCCAGGGCAGAGATTATTCAGTATTTCTACAGTCAAGGCTCAGAATAAGGCTGCAGCATTCCTGGGTTCGCAGGACACAGGGTGGCCTTGGACAATGGCACTCACTCCCTTGTATGTGTATGTGCACCTGCTTGGTGCCATCCTGTCTGTGACACTGGAAGCTTCTTTTCAACCTGCGGAAGTGGATTTCTGAAGTATCCCTACCACATTTCTGTCTGCGATTTCCCAGAAGGGAAAAGGATGAATTCACATATGGTGGCTAGCACATACACAGAATGCCTGAAGCTTGAGGAAGTGCAGATTTATTGCATGGCACAGAGAGGTGATGTACTTTGTGCACCCTGGTCCTACTGGCCGGGGTGTGCCAGCATGTCGGCTTTGCCACACAACCACCAAGGGCCCCAGGCTCAGCTCTGCTCACAGTCTGCAACTGTGTGGCTGCACACGAATGTGTGAACCACAGGTGCAGAGCCTGTGTGATGCTTCCAGCATTTACTGTGTCCTGCACTGAGTAGACATATGCAATAGATGCAACCTGAGGCATATATATATATATACACCTCAAGTATATATATACATATAATGATTCATATGCGTAACTTTATTGATACCAACACTGAGAAGTGAGTAGCAGGAAAAAATATAGGAAATCGAGATCTTCTTTCCTATACAAAATAACACTTTTCTTTATGTGTTTTAGTGTTTATTCTTGTTGGATTTGATTTTTTTGGACATTGTTTTAAAAACATCTACTACGTTTAGCATTAGGTAGAGAAGTATGCTTCACTTGTTCTTTTGGTGTACGTTTTCTGTGCACTTTCTTGTGTACACTGTTCTATGTCTACTTCACGTGTACTCTTCTGACTGATACACTTTTATTCTGATCTACACGCTGTCTTTCTGACTGGTATGCTGTCTTTCAGATACGAAGGGCTTCTAAGGATTTGAGATTCTAAGAGAGATAATAAGATTTTCAAAGGGCTGTTCTATGTTCATTATATGTCTTCTCTGCAGAAATGATACAAATAAAACATATCNCACGAAGGATTTCTAAGGATTTGAGATTTTAAGAGAGATGATATTTTCAAAGGGCTGTTCTATGTTCATTATATGTCTTCTCTGCAGAAATGATACAAATAAAACATATCCCGTTTCCAGAAAATTTTGATCGCTTTCATTGTGTTTTCCTAAAAACATCTATTTCCTTCATATTATTTAAGAGTGTAACTCCCCCATATGGCTGAGGCAACAGCTGCTACAAATTGCTTAAAAATGAGGAAATGAAGACATTTCTGTTTGGACTGTGTATTTGCACACCTCAGTAAAAATATTACTGTGTCATGACTGTAAGATCCAGCTGTACATTCTTTAGAGACAGAGCAGATTTCAAAGAGTCTTGTTTTGAGGTTTAGGTAAATATCTATGTGAAAGTGCTAAACTTACCAATGTCATGCAGTTATGCTGGCTCTTTTCTTCATTTCCCCAAGGAAGTGTGAGAGTACGTGTCAGTGATCATCACAAAGATGTGAAAAGATCACTGTATTCAAAGGTTTGTATTGATGATATGGGTGTGTAGATTTTCAGTGGGTTTTACTGCTGCTATTTACTGTCTGTGTGATGGTAAATCCTCAGAGCTCTGGCAAAGTTTAAAGATATTGCAGAAGTTTACATAAACATCTGTATGGCCCTAAACTGGACAGCTTATACCCATAAAGAGATTTAGAGCATGGCAGAGCCCTGCACGATGCTTAAAATCTAGGAAATGGTGATAGGAACAGAGCTGTTATTTGCAAAATGAGACTTTTACCTGGTCCTACTGCTGCTGTACTTTTAAAAGTGACACAAATCCAGGAGACATACCTGCTAGCAGCAAGAACAAGAGTAAGAGTGATGTAAACACTCATAGAATTGAGAATACACGTAAAATTCAAAACACCAGAGACCACTCAGAGACCAAGCCTGAGCAAAAGTTTCTGCCACTTTTACCAAGGCAGGCTCAGCATCAACCAGCAGTTCTTGACTGTAACCTCTCACAGTCCCCACCAATGAAGAAAGTATACATTTCTAACTTAATCCAGACTGCCACATGCTAAAGCCATATGGGAGGATATTTTGAAGGAAACAGATGGAAAAGGAAGAGATTCCCCTGAATGTAGTCTAAGATTTACATTATCCTCCATGAACTTCCATGTAGTCCCCATGTTTATATAATTTATCACTATTTCCTTAGACAGCTCAGATTAGAAAGCCTGCATGAGCTCATGTTCTTGCTGTTAATTCTGAGTCTGAACCTCCCTACTTTAAAGGGAAATTAAGTACTATAAAAAGAAATCAGAGAAAGGCAACCAGACCTGAGTGATACCCAGCAGCATGAAGTTCTTGATCATCCCGGAATTACACTGTTTTACCTCTCCTTCTTTCAGCCTCAGGAAGACACTGTCATGAGCATTTGCTCACAGTGATAAATTTTTTTCTTTGCCATGCACCTATAACAGCAAAACTGCAATGATGTGGTACTGTAAGCGTGACAGCAGGGCCTGTTAAAACCAGGAAGGGTTGAAGATAAGTTCAGTGATTTCACTGAACGTCCCTTCGTCTAAAGATTAAAAACAGAAATGTTGTCTTTGTAAAGACATGGCATATAAATCATTTAAGGTGTTCTTTCACTAGTCAGTTGTGGTAACTGAAGAGATCTAAACAGCCTTCTCTCTCCTTTCACGTATTCCTCTGTGCCTCCTCACTTTCTGCACAAACACTTCCATTACTAATGGGAATATCAAAAGGCTTTCTTTTCTCTGTCTCACTCTCTCTCTTTGCCTACAGAGATGCTGCTGAGGCACCACTGCACCACTGCAGCAGCAGTGGCATCCAGCTGATTGACACACGCTACAGTATCCCTACCAGAATCACTGCTTCAGCAAACAGTCAGGAAAATCCACACGGGGAATGCTAGTGCTTCAGTTCAAATGCCTACATCATATTGCCATCAATTAAATCTGTCATTACTTTGTTCTGCTACGAAACAACAGAGTCCAGGTCCCCTCTGTCCTCCTACACCTCAGCCCAGCTTCAGTCTCAGGTATTTCCCCTCTGTCCTCCTACACCCCAGCCCAGCTTCAGTCTCAGGTATTTCCCCTCTGTCCTCCTACACCCCAGCCCAGCTTCAGTCTCAGGTATTTCTTCCTCTCTTGCACCCAGGATTGCATATGGTTATTGTGCAAACAAAACACTTGCAGGAGTCGGTGCCTGGGGAGCTTGTAAACCTGGCAGCACCACAAGGCCATTGGCAGCAATGGTTTCTGCTAGGCTAGGCTAGAGCCATCAGCTCTAGACCCCTTCTTCCTGCTGACCTCAGGGGCATTGAGCTCTGATGCGTACCAGAGGAAAAGACAACATTAACAGCCTCCCGGGAGTCTCTGCCTCCTGGATTTGGTCTCCTCTCCACAGCAGGGTTTAGCCTCTCTGTCTCTCAGGTGCCACAGAGGAGATAGCTGGCTTTGTGCCCACTGGCAGATTTACCACCATGTTGTAGTAGGAATAGCCTGACTGCAGCAGTAAGATTTGAAGGATATAAGCAAGAGACGGAGAGGAAATACCTTCTATTAGAACAGCTTGGTGTATTCTGAATTGTGTGGTGTAGTCAGATCATACATAGTAAGTCACTGGGGACTTAGGCTGTTTTTTGCATAAGCTGGCCTAACAAAAGACATTACCTCTCCTTGCAAAACTTAACCTTACTTGAAAGTACTACTACATTCATCCTGTGTGTTACCTCCACCATTCAGAGATATTAATATTATTAGCTGCGCCATGGATTCATCACTGCTGCAACTGTATTGATTTCTTTTGTAGAAATCTGATTCCTGCACATGCTTTGGAGAGTTACATAATTTTACCCCTTCAACTCATAGCTAGGATGTTTTCTGTTTCCTATGCAACAGCTCCTAATTCAGATTCAGTTGATATTATGACAACCTACACTGTATAATAATGTAGTAGAACCATAAGGTGGAAAAATGAAAGTATTATTCCTTTCTAAAAGCAGACTTCTTTCCAGAAGAGCAATGGACCCTTTATGCTCTTGACTCAGCAATCATTCATGTACATGGAAGTACAGCAGCACAGCCCACGGACTCTGCTGAGCAGTGATGGACTTGCTCCCATGCCCAGAGGTTTTTCTCTGTTGGTGCACATGTAACACAAAGTGTTAGAGTTAGGTTCTTGGGGTTTTTAACACAGGGCAGGCTGGGAGAAGAAATTGAAGTGGATTGTAACTGCAGTGTTTGACTGGTTTCCTGACACCTCGTGGCTTGCATTTTTTTCAAAGTGTTAAAAAAGAATAATACTACCCAACACAAAAAGTTCCAGTGTGTTAGTCTTTATGACAGATCCAGTGTTGTTACCAAGTTCAGCCTATTCTATTTTGTGGATTTAGAGAATCCTTTAGTGTGACGCTGCAGAGCAATGCAGAGTCCCCAGGCAGTGCAAAGGAGAGCTGCTTTATTGCCAAAAACCAGGCCTTTTTAGAGCAGTTACCTGGTTATCAGCTCACACAGTTTTAAGGCACAACAAGCCCAAGCCAACCAACCACCACACACCGCGATGTGGGCACGGGGCAGTCACGCAGCGCGGCTCTCACATCTCATGTCTCTCTACCCCCATTCCAGCTGAGTCACCCTCCCACAGTTCCCTTCTGCTTAGCCTAAGTAGCAGGCCCGAGCCATGATTTTACAAGGGTAACAAGGCCCTTATTTTATAAGGCTTTACCTATATGCAACACCTCAGAAAAGTAGAGAGATGGGTTTTATGCATACGCCCCTCCCTGCTGTAATGCAGTTCCCACTACCCACTTTCAGGACACAGAGACATATTTATTACATGCTGGACTCACACCATGGAAGTGTGCATGAGTGTCTGCATTATCACTGCAAGGTGACCAATGCAGAAAGAGGACAATTCCGAGCAGGCACTGTCCACTGTTCCTCCTCTCTTTCCCAAGGGCCACTGCATGAATTGTTCTGGTGGCTGTGCCCAGCAAGCCAACAGCTGTCCCCCAGCTCATACGATTGATGCATTTCCCTTCTTTCTTTACAGTAAAAGAGGCCAGCTGAAATACTGAAAAATTATTTCACTTAAAGTAGTCTAAATAATTTAAATTAGTTTTTCTTACCTGAGCAGGCTTCTTTTGAACCACTTGTTGAGGCTGAAAAGAAAAACAAAGGCATAGTGAGAAAATTAAGTGAGAGCACTTAGCTTTGATTTTATGAGTGCTAGGAAAAATATTTTCAGCAATAGAAATAAAACACAGGAAAAGCCCACAGTCAGAAATGGAGAGATGAACATGCCCAGCTCTCACACCCAGCCTCTCTTATACCTATCTACAACTTTGCTCTGAAGTAGTTTATAATACTGTGGATGAAAAGGAGTATGTCAAGTTTGTACAATTAAAACCAAGGTGAAATCTAATTTAGCACGTTATATCTTTCAGCTCTTCTATGGTACTGCTGCCTTATCAGACCATGAGAGTGACCTGACTTTGTAACTAGATTTTGTTGTCTTCACTGCTGCTGCTCTCTTACGACACTCTCAGCTGTGAGTGGAGTGTCCTGCTGTGGGGAAGACCTCCCTATTCATCACGAGCAGGGTCAAAGCTCAGGCAGAGAGGTGAAGGATACATAACCCCATTCCTGAGCCACAGCTTCCCACTTGACCAGAGCCACCCTTGCCAAAATCACGGAGACTGGGATGGACAGTGGTTCCAGCCCTTGGCAGTTCTGGTTTGAGGCTTTCAGCTGCATGAAGGTGATGCTGTGCTGACCTCTGCAAGCCTGTTGGTGTGATTATGGGGATGCCTATCATTGGCCAGGTTGAGTGTGTCCACCTGCCTGTGCAGGACCTGGTGGGACCACCATGGATTCTCAGCAAGTCTCTCTCCTGGCTGGTCCCACCCAGGACTGGGAAACACAGTCCTCACATGAGTCAGGAGACCCACCAAGGTGCTGGTATGCTTCATCCCCACCTGGGAGAAGAGTAGTACCAATCAAGGAACAAACACAGATGTGCTTAAAATACACCAGCAGTGCCCAGATGGTGGGATGACCCTTGTGGGTGCTAGGAGCGGCATGGAACAATAAGACCACAGATAAAGGATGAAATCCTGACACAGAAAGGACAAGAAGGCTTTTCTTACTTCAGTGGGACGAAGTTGCTGCCTGCCCCCCTCCCCCCGACATTCTGTTTTTAAAATCTATGAATTGCACCCAATGATTTTCTTCCTGCCCTTCCTTCCTGCTTGTTCCTAATCCCAGCCATGATTTTAGTGCCTTGCTTGGGTAGAAGCCAACATGCCATCCCTCTGCACGGCCAAAAACCTAATTTTCATGACAGTGTAGTAGGAAATAACTGGAATATTTCTGAATAAGCAGTTTAGTGTAACTGGCCTTTCAGAGCAATATTTCAGTGGGAAGGATCAATGAAAATGTAAATTAAATGTAACTGATTAAATTCAGGCTGCCCACCACAAATGTCCCATTTTAACAAGAGATGCTTTGTTTATTTTCACTCTTTTTCTAAGTCAGTGGAATCCTACTGCTGTTATATTTTTGTATATAACAGACTCCAAGTTCTGCTCTCAAATAAATATGAGAGGAAAAAAACTATGTGATGACTGTGTCTGTCTTTAAACTTCAGGGTGGACCCTTTCCTTTTCCATTAAATTCCCTTGCAATGGAGAAGCTATTATCAAGGCACACATTTTACTGATGCCTTCTCCAGGTGGACTGCAGGCCCTGAACTCATTAATGGACACTTGCCGCCCACGGACAAAGGAATGATTTGTTTTAAAGGAATCTCTCATAATTACAGAACTCATTGAGCTCTTCTGTAACCTGCCAATAGTGTTTTTTTCACTTTATTTTCTTTTTTTTTGCCTGTTGATTACACCTGTACATGCGTCTACTCCCAAACCACATGAAATTCACAGACATTTTTAGAGGCTGACTGTTTTCTCCAGCTCAGAAATCCCCATATATTTTTGGCCATGCACTCTATGTTCATGTGACTCTCACTCACTGTAGCTCAATGAAATCTTCTGAAAGAGCTGCCAACTCACCATATTTTCCATGAATTAGGTCCTGACACTTCAATGAGAGGAAAGACAATGTCTGAAACAAGGCCAGCTCTGGCTTTCTGCCTAGTATGTGTCACAGTAATTCTACCAGCTGCCCTTCTACACAGCAGTTCATACTTTTCAGACCACCAAAAAGCCCCTTGAATACTTTCAGTGATAGCTGGGGCTTGAGCTGCCAGCATGTTTTCCCAGCCTCTGGCACCCAGTGGCTTTGGACTGGACCTTTAAAGTTTTTTTTGCATGTGTTTGTTTTGTTTTGTTATTTTTATGAATGGCTTCCACAGGGGACTCTGACTCCAGCACAACCCTACCCAGCCATTCATAAAAAGCAGAGGGAAAATATTGTACTTCGCCCAGTTGGAAACTGTCTCTGATACTGACCAAGGCTTTCAAGAATTTCAGTCATTCAAGACCTTTGCTATCGTAGTGCTTCATGTTGAAAGCTCCTTGGCAGTGCTTGCTTACTGCCGGCTAGGTTTGCACTGGACTCGGGGTCTGGAGTTCAGCATGTGCTATGCTTGCTCCCTTAAATGGAAGGAGCTTAGCTATGCAAGCCCAGAAGCAGGGCTCAGTCCCTCAGCCAGGGTTAGTGGCACACACCACTGACACGCTGGGAGCCCTGCCCCCTCATGTCACATTGAGGGCTCTGGCTTGTGGCAGCTGAATCACTGCAAGTGCCA
The DNA here is from genome assembly GCA_013398275.1 of Promerops cafer. Classification (NCBI taxonomy): domain Eukaryota; kingdom Metazoa; phylum Chordata; class Aves; order Passeriformes; family Nectariniidae; genus Promerops; species Promerops cafer. The sequence goes on from VZSE01003882.1 coordinate 589,917, forward strand.
ATTTTCAAAGGCATTGCTTTTCCTGCTTCAGCCTGGCTGAGTGGGGAAGGTGGCTGGACATATAAATACAGTAGGGTCCAGTCCTGTGAGGACTAGTGCCTGCTGACTTAGATCACCCTGACCAGAAGAACTGAGGTGTTCAGGAACAACAAGAAATTTCCCAAGCACCCCTTTAATTTCTTTAACTGTTGTGGATGTGATTCCTTTGGAACCATTTTGACACACTGTAGATACTAATGCTTCAACTTGCGAAACTTTGTGTTTACTGAGTTAAAAGATCTTTTCAGGGCTTTGAAAGTGACACCTCTGACTCACAAGTGTTGCAGCTGCATGTTCAGCTAAATGGAGAGAAAGACAATCTACCTTGGTTATGGAAAAGACTGGAACTAAAAGCCATGGACAAGAGACTTCAAATAGCTGCTCTGGGGCAAAATAAAGTTGTAAGCAAGAAACGAGAGCTCTGAACTATTAGGTATTGTCCCTGCTAGGAGCCTGAAGAGTAAGATGGTAGAACTTCTACTCTGTCAGAGGCTCTCTCACTTACGTTAGCCATCTTAAGAGGAGATATCTGCAACACAGTGCTTTCACATTTCATTTTCATCCTAAGTTGGAAAAACAGCTATTGTACACTGCATGTACATCAGCTGATGTTCCACACACTTGAAAGCAAACTTCAGGGTTTTTTACATCATATGCAAGTACAAGCCAACACTAGGTATCTTTTTAAAATATGTATGAGACAGAAAGAACAAGTGACAGTTCTGGAAAAATCCTATGACCAGGTCATTTAAATGTCTATCAAACAAGAACAATCCAAAATATAGCAGTATTTCTTTTGCCATGCTTAAAATATTAAGTATGTGAGCTAAGGCAAAAGATAGTAATTTAAAACTTGAGGATAATATTCCTAACTTTGAAAAGGAAAAACCCCAGAAAATGCCTGAGAAGAAGAATACACAAAATTTTGATGGTTTTATCTTTGCTGTAAGTTTTGAATGTCAGAAGCCCAACTGTTTATCTTCTACACTTCTTCCACTCCTTTTCTGTCACACACCCCTCATTTTGTTTTATTTTCAAATTCTGTTACTTTACTTTATGTCAATATCATACATGTATCCTTACAGCTCATAACGGTCAAACAATTTCTTTGCTTTCTATATGAGAACAAAAGAGCAGCCTCATGTGATGAGTTCATATTCATCTTGTACCAGCAGTCTGAAGTTGTATCAAATTCAATTTGTCACACTTCTCATTCATGGAAGTCCTTGTTACCCTGTGACTTTTCCTAGTGTTCTAAAGCTAAGGAAGGAAAATGGAAAGTTAAGGGTAAATCTGTATCAACTAGTATGAGCAATGCTGGAACACGTTTTTAATGACCAGAAAAAAAAGCATTGGTTTGAATGCAAATCATCCCCTGACTGCTATGCCTGAAGCTCCAAGGGTAAGCTGCACACACATGGTGCTCTGAGATTTTCTGTTCATGTCTTCCTCTTCAAACTGTGTATTATGAAGATGTCTGATTGATGCTTCTTGGCAACAGTGACTCTTTGTTTTTTTCCAACAGCTTGACACAGATAAGAGATTTGCATGGAGGTAGCTCTGCTGGGGAGACTAAATGGCCATGATGGAAACTAATACCCAGTTCGGATGACATTTATAGTGCTGACAGCTCAGTGTTGTGCAGAGATCATTAAGATAATTTCATAGGTCATCCAAACGCTTGTAGTTCTAGATTAAAAGATGAGTAAAACCATATTTGGTCTTTTTGTCTACATACCCTTGAAAAATCAGGAAGTTCATATTATACCGGTTGAAACCAATATAATCCAAAATAAATCATGTCTTACAAGCAGTTCCATATGACAGCAGACTAACTACCATTCTGCCCTACAGCTTTAATTGGTTTGAGTCCAGCCTTTCTCTCCTCTTCCAGCACAGAGTGATACAGTGCTGGGACCAGGCGCCCACATAAGCCTGCCAGGAAACTCTCACCTTCCAGCAAAAGCCACTTGTAGCTTCCTGATCATCAGCAGAAATCTTCCTGAAATTGCATGGCACGATGTGCCTGCCATTCAGTCCTCAGGTACAGGTATGCTCATGGCTTGCCTTAGCAATAATCTCCTTTTTGAGGCAGTTGCAGAACTGCTTTTTTATCCCATCAGCAGTGAGGGGACTTGTGTTTTGGAAGCACAGGTCATGAATTCTCCTGCCTCCATCACATGTTTGCAGTCAACTGGCAGCCGTAGTGTCTGTGTATGCACACTGCTGTGGGTCATTAGAATCTAACAGCAAAACCATCTGGCCCTTAGAGTTCAAAGGAGATTTCACAGTTCTCTGTGCAGTCTCATAAATGAGGCTAATAGTAATCTGTGGAGAATTCTGGCAAAATCTGTGAAAGTATTCTTTATTTTCTATCCTACTTGGCACTCCTCGGAGTTTTTAATACAAAGTCAAATAATTGCAAAAATATTTATTAGCTTTTAAACTGACCTTCCCTGACTGACGCTGGAGAAGTCTGCAACATGTCAGAAGCTGCACCAGTTAGTTGATGATAAAGAGTATTTCTATTCCACTTGGTAGGGAGAGCAGAAAGCATCAGAGTTTTGCAAGTATACAGAGTGACTTTTAATAGTTACTTGACCAGCATAAAAGTTTTATATTTAATCTGGCAAATTCAAAGCACACTGCTTCAAATGGCTCTTTTGGTAGTCTTAAAATTCAAGCAGTGGCACATATATCCAGCTACGTATGTATATATCCAATGGAAGTCAAGAAACTGACTTCATCAGGGTTAGGATTTCATATATTTTGTTTACAGAAAGCTACCTTCACTACAGAATATCTGTAAGCTGCTTCATTTGAAATGGTTTTACATTCTGAGAGGAATTAAATAGTGAAAGTAATGTATTTAAAAATCCAATTCTGTTTTCTTTTATGCTCATATAATCCATTATTCCTCAGTTCCTTTGACCCAACCTTACTCCCACCATTACAGATCTTGACAAGTACAAATTTAATGGTTAGAACAGGAATGGAAAACCCATCATTTTTATTCATCTGCTAGCTGAACTGTTAGTTCAAGCACAACAATATTCCACTGAGTTTATCAAGGATATAATCAAAATTCAAAGCACAGTAGCTGTTAGTTCAGTGTTCTTCATAGATGTTATTAATTTTTATAGTGTTTCAGCCAGTATTAGTTACATTTCCGTAAAATATTTAGGGCAGTGCAGCTTATGAAATATCCATTTAATGGGCCTTGTATCTGTGTTTCAATACAATAAACAAAGTTTAAATTGGCGTTCTCATCTAAAATCAATACAGCTCGTCGGCAGAAGGATCTGCTGTTGCTGACTGCTGCTCTTCAGAGTCACTGCTGCTCTGTGGGGTTTCCCTGTTACTTCATTATCATCTGTCACACACTCGATAAGCTTTCCTGATGCATTTTGCTTAAGTTTAGTTTGGCACCCTGTGCATTTTGCTGCTAAAATATTAAGAAGTATTTTCTGTCTTTCACAATAATTCTAGCACACAGTTCAGCATTGAGGTTTCCTTGATATACACCTAAGGAAACATGAGCTGGCTCTTTTGTCTGGCAAACGTCATATGTGTCTGTCTATTTATAACTCCCTACACAGACAGACTATTGAGAAAGCCAGAGGGGAGGTTTCAGTCATTCTTAGCTATAGCGCAAAGAAAAAACCTTACATTTTAGTAGACAGAAATAACTTATAAGTTATTTGCAAAGAAACCAAGCCCTCATTATTCAGGGATAAACTGATCAGAAACTACTTAGGTTTATACCTTGCAGACCTGTCCAGACAAATAACTATTGTGCAACTGTTTATCTCTGGACTGTCTTGTCTGTTTGGATACAGCAACTCCTGTGTTCACCATGCGTTTCTCTTGGCCCATGTGGAAATGATTTTTGGTCACTGCTGAACAGGCTAGATTTGAATTGATGACCTAGAGGTGGAAAGCACTGGATCACATTACAATCTGGTTCCAACTTTGGTTTTAGAGTCTTCTCTCTCTTCTTGCTCAGGCACCTCCTGCCATATGGACCGAAAATCCAGGGCAGTTTCTGCTGCAGAGGTCATTCCCACTGGAACCACTGCACGGAGCTGATCAGAGCTGCAGGACTGTCAGCAGTGGACTCATCTCTGGACCTGACTGCCAGGAGCTCCCAAATACTCTTGACCTTTGCACTGATCTCCAGTGAAGTTACAGAGTAAATAGCATAGGGAAGTCCCAAACAAGCCAACCTGCTGCAAAATCCACTGCTGTTTGGAAAGTGAACTCTGAACTTCAGTGGTTTTCCTCAAAATGTAACTGTTGTCAGGTAACATTTCTCTTTATGGCCTCTTTTGTTCACTCTTCTCAATTTTAAGGTCACAAAGACATCAACTCATTCAGTAACAGTGTTCTTGTGTCATTTAGAAACCTGAAATACATGTAGCCCATTTTCCACAATGTAGGCTTAGATACAAACAATCAAATTAATCTCCAGGCCTACGAAAGCTTCTGCTAACAACGGGTCCAAGCCTAGAAACGGAAAAGGACAAAACTGAAGTGACAGTGATTGAAAACAAAAGGTAAGCTGCTCCGCTGGGCAGACCTGGGACTACAGCAGTGTCCCAGCAGTATCAGGTGGTAACTCTGTCCCTGGCTATACAACTCCACCACGGTGATGATGCAATGGCCATGCTGCAGCCTGGACCTGTACTTCTCCTCAAGAAGGAGAATACTGATGAAAATAGTATGCACTTCCCTTGGCCTCAGGCGCCTTCACCACTCTGGAAGGGCAGCCGTTCAAGCTACCTTGAAGGCTGTGAGATTTGAGCCATGCACTTTGTGACCTCCCTTGGGTATTTCCCAGTGGCAGTCTGTGGCACGTCTCTTCAGTTTAGCTGCATACCACAAGAGCTGCTGCCTCCAGAGATTTGCACTTCTTGCTTTAGTGAGACACATCTCAGCCAGAGCAGGACAGCATCAGAGTGGGCACTGTGGGAAGGCAGGTGCAGGAGACTGTGATCAGCCTAGAGAACCTTCAGACTTCAGCAACAGGAGAAAACAATCCAGTCCAGGACCTCTGACTGGCTTGTATCTATACTAGCTTTCCTCCAGACTGCCTAGAAGAAGAGTCCTGGGTTGTGCTGCTTCCTTAACCACATCTGTTATGTGGCAGAGGACAAGATGGTGAAGGAAAGCAAGCTCCCAGCTGCACAGCACAGACAACTGCAGGGCAGTGCTTGAGGCTGTCTGTGCTCAGGCACTGCTCAGCTCACTGAGCACGGACACACCACTAGGTACTGCTAGGAAGAGCTATCTGCCCCCTCATCTGCACAAACTGGGGTAAGGATACAAGGGATTTTAGGCAGCCATTTTTGCACAGCCATTTCTACTCCTTCAGAGATATAAAGCACTTTGTACAGAACTTTTGTGGTCAGCCCCAGGCACAGCCCTCAGCTCCTGCAGGAGCTTCCCCTTCCCATTCAACCCATTGCCTCCCTGACCTCCCATTGCCCTCTGATGGCTGGGCAGGGTTTTCCTCCAAAAAAAAAGCACACAGGGCAAGGAAGGCAAATCGCCTGTGCCTGGCTGATTTTCTGCAGCTGAGGATCTGGCCTGAGGCATTTCTCTTGAACTTCTTTGTCTGAGCAGATCCATTGGTAGCCACATGGTTGGCTGGGGATGTTTTTGTATGTCTGGGATACACAGATGTCTGATAGCTGTCTGTCTATCGAATAGATTTGATAATTATTACTGCCTCCAGGACACTGATGCTGCTAAGAGTGTCTGTCAGAGTCCAACCAGAGACTCTTGACATTCTGGCATGATTTCATAAAGAAGTCAGTGTCCAAAATAGAAATACATTTTCCACGTACTTGAAACATACCAAGGGCTTGGTGGCGAGTTGCTGCAATTAATCCACTTCCTGGCTTGATGTATTTTGGGATCATTCTGTGTGTGGTATGTTAAATACTGAACTCAGTTCATATTCTTATTTTTAAATGAAAATTACATTCATTATGTCCAAAGGCATGATTTCTAGGTCGTTCTTGCAAAGCAGAAAAAAATCCCGCCATTCCATTGCATTTCTGGTGTGATTTTACTCATTGACAGCAATTTCATCACATGCATTACTGTGAAATCCATGCAACACAGTAACGTATTTTAAAAGACAGTAGCAAACAGCTTTTTTTTTTTTAATCTAGCTAGAACCCACTTAAATGATTGCAAACTCAACATCTATCCTATTGTCAATATCCTACTGTTGGCCTCTCAACAGAAAATTGAAATATGAATAGTGAGAAAATGCAGGAATATGAATAGTGTTTGAGTATATATGCTTCCCTTGGTCTGAAAGAAAGTGAAAAAAGGGGAAGAGAGGGGGGAAGAGAGGGAGGAAGAAAGAGATTCTGCTTTTTATAATCCTGGTGTAATTTTGGAGTTGATCTATTTACATCCCTGAACAGACTCTGAATTTAACCCAATCTAGGAGAGAAGAATTTGACTGTAATTATACAGGACAATTACCTGAATGTCTAGCTATAGTTATTTAATAGCCTTTTGGAAGCTACATTTGACCTAAAGATCCTGTTTGTTGCTTGGATCTAACAATGTGAACATCAAAGGTATGTGTGTAAGGTATGCACGCAAATCCCCTGCAGATTTTTTCATAATAGTACTGAAACCTGACACCACATCAAGAATGCAGCGCCTGGAGCACCCTACTACAGCCCCACTCCCTTGTAAAGTGGTTTCCTTGCTCACAGAGCCACTTGGAAAGCAGCCTGCTTTTACATGTTAGGGTTACTAGAGAGGGTTTGTGAACATTTTAGCAAATGCAGGTCGTTTCAGAGAACAGGACTGATGGATATTGATTCTCAGTTCCTGAAAACTCTCCTGTAATTTGTTGCTTCTGTTGCTGAAGTGACAAAACCTAATTTTTCATGCTGCAAAAAAAATAGCTAAATTCCCTCCTCGGCTAAATTCTGCCCTTATTTCCAGAGTCTGCTGAAAGAGCTAAATGCTTCCATCTTCCAATTAGTTACATTTTATTGTGCTTTGAACCTCTGTGGTTTGGGACATGCCAAAAATATACCAGTTGGTAGTATCTGTGTCTAGGTGGTCTGGCAGCAGAGATGAAAGCAGCATGCTGGATGAAAAGAAGGAGAGCTGGCCTCCAAATGCTGCTGCAGTTGGCACAGAGAGGCATACCCTTTCTGGGTATTAGGTGTGCTGGGTAGATAGGAGCTAGTTTTGCAGCTGAACATAATCTACCTTGGTGAGATCAGGTATTAGATCAGCACCAGATCACTTACCAGCAGCTGCAAGATCATTCTAGCATTGGCAGCAATGTGGCCAAGGATACTCTGATACTCTAGATATTGACAGGTAAGGGAAATGGTGTGCAGCAAGGTCCTTCTGCTGGTGGTCAGCAGGCTGCTCCCAAGCATCTAAGTATCCCCACATTCCACGGCTCTGACTGCCCACTCACAAGCAACACTTTCTCTTGAGAAATGGCCCTGGGAACATGACAGTGTGCCTTAAGGCAAGCCCCATGGACACCAGAGGTTTCTGTGAGCCCACTGCTCTCCCAAGGCATCCCCAAGACCAGCAAAGAGGTCACCAGTGAAGGAAGGACAACAATTGGAGGAGGGGTGAGGAAATAACAGTATTGGTTGTGCCATCATGCGTACACCTAGGAGCTTCTGGAAATCTTTGGCTATTAGGGAACAGTGCTGGGGAATTTTGGTTGGGTCGCATAGTGGGAAAGATGCAAAGGGATGGGATGAAGGAATGAAAAGCGGCAAGGCGAGATAGCAAGAAAGAGTGGGACCAAACACATACCACCTTCTCTGCTTACACACAAATGGGAACAAGGTCTCTGCACTGCCATTTATGTGCGAGGAACTGAGAGGAGAAACAGAAACACATTGCTCATATTTCTTTCCGTCCACCAAGCTCACTAGATGGCTATATTGTTGTCATACTTTTGGCTTCTTCCATGCTCTGAAAGCGTGTGCATTACTGACATATTTTGAGGGTTTTGTGGCGTTTTTAAAGAGAGCAACTGGGAAGTCTGGTTAAAAAGAATCTTCTTAGGTACCAGTGGGTTTTTCAGATTTTAGGATCAGATGCATTTTTGTAGGCTTTATGGCAGTGCTTCATCTTCTCAGATCACAAAAAAGGTCAACAGAAATGCAAAGACCCTGGGACTGTACTGCCCTGGAGAGCAGAGGATTGCACCCCAGCTGCAAGGCTGATGACAGAAAGATCCACGGGAGGATGTGCTCTTCCTGAAAAACTCCAGCCATCTCTCAGCACAGCAATCTGTGCAGGAGAGTGTCTGCTTCAGCTTTGTGGCTGGAGGCACTGGCAACAGGACAGTCAGGATACTCACTGTTTATTATACAAGCACTTAAAAAGGGTGGGAGATAGTGATGGGATAAGGAGTTGCCCATGCCACTTTGCCTTTCATCACCCTTCAGGAACTCAGACAGAAAAGTCTGTCTTTGGAGGTAATTTAGATACATTTACATAATAAATGTGTGGCCTTTTCAGCCACATTTTTTCACTTAAATTTCTGCCTGCCCTTGTTGACAGGTGTCCTTGGCAATTTGTGGTTATTTTCCTCATCCTGCACTGTGGAATTGTCCTCTATTGCAGTTTTTTCTTTCACAGATAAGCAAATACGTAGCTCATGAAAGTCATATAGTCCAGCTCTATTTTACTTAGCAAATACTGGGGGGGTTATTTTTTTAAAAAAATTTATTTTCTATTGAAAAGACAATGCTTTGCTGACTGTAAACTGGTTTGCAAGTCCTAAACAGATGACTTCATGAGTCTTCCAGATGCATCATCACAGTTTCAGACAGCTTCCTGACTGACAAGAAAGCCAGAACTCTCATGAGATCTCCACATTGGGATACTATTAATAAACATTCTGTACCTCAGGGGCAACCCACCCAATAAGTGAGTTCCATACGGCTCTTAGAAGCATCGGTGTCCTCCTCCTCCTTACTCCTAAGTGTGATGGGCCCAACTCTTGGGCTGGGATTGGCTGAATGGTCCCTTACAGAGGTATTCAAGGGCTCTGTGCTCAACTCTAACTATGACTTAATACATGATGACAAACCTTTCAAATCCATGCTCATCCCATGACATGATGATGTCTGTGCTTGGACCAAGTGACATCAGATCAGATGTCTGATGAAGAGCAGAATCTACACATCCTTGAAGGTAACACACAGTGAAAAGGACCTTCAGAAAAGAGAATGCAGGATAATTTTCCACTGTTGAGAATTTTGGTAGGGAAGATCCAGCCTAGGGAGGTTCAAATTAACTTACCCTCCCCTTGAAAACAGTTAGCCCATTTAAAATTTTGCACCGTGACTTGTAGCACTGGCCAGTAATACCTGGGAGTGCCCTTTTCCTCTGCTTGTCTCAACTGTGATACACTCCAACTACAAGGCTACCTATGTCCTGGGAGTGTGCAGGTGTTATGTTCCTTGAAGATGGGATGCCAAGGAACCACAGAGACTTTATGAGCAAAAGATCTAATACATTCCCTGAACAGCATCCTGTAATAAGATGCTATTCAGAAAGGAGACTGAAGACTACAGAAGTAATCACAATCTGAACCTGATCTATTAGTGAATAGTAGACAATGGCAAACTTCAAGTGAAAAAACTTGGGAAGTGCCTGGACACCACCATGATGACCACGTTTGTGTATCTCCTAACGGTATTGCTCAGGTGGATTTCTTTTGGTTTTCTTTTCCCCAAGTATAGTTTTCTTAACCATCAGTGGTCCTTTAGGAATGGAAATTAATTCAATCAGTGCATCCTGTAAGGCTGTGTGGTGGGTCATACCAATACTACTCAATTCAACAGACAGGACTTTCCTATCAGAAGCTTAGGAATAGGTAACTAAAAGCAATCACAGTATTTGAATATGTAATTTTATATTGGAATATCCTTTTCATCTCTGCAGATCCTAAAGTAATTTGCACACTTGAAGTGACACAAGAACCTTATAAAGGGATCTGTTTCACTCTGCCCTGCAAAGTAGCCATTTCTGGGATGAGGTCTGGCAGCACATTTAACAGCACAAGACAGTATCACATACAGTTTGGACACGAGCTGAAGAACAGCACACCCAGTGTACATGGCAGAGAAAGCAGTATGTAATTATACAAACTGGACTTTGGCTAGTACACTGGGTTCAAAACCCTGGTGCCATGGGGACTCTGATGACCACAAGTGGTCAGGGCCTTGACTTTACATCTCATCTGAAAAGCAACACCTCCAACAGCAACCTTCTTGAGTGCCATGCAAAATCTTTCTTTCTAAGTGAATCAGAAATAAAAGAGTATCCCAGCACAGCAGCTAGGGATCCCTGGGGGTATTTACCTTGCTTCTCAGTTAGCCTATATAATCTGATAGCCCAGAGGACACATACATCCCCATTCACATGTCTGGTGTACAGAGAAAACAGCACACTGCTTCTGTTCTGCAGGAACATCCACACAGGAGTTCCAGAGAAATCAAACAGTAAGTTATGAGCAAGAAAAACTGAAGAGGCTGACACAAAACCCACCAAGACCAGATGCACAAAACGAGAAATCTCAAATTTGTTTGAACAATTTTAGAGAAGTGGACTGAGCTCAAATCAAAGTGGACTGAGCTGGGCTGGTATCATGAGTAGCTCCATGCAGGAGTGTGTAGGGCTGTGGCAGTAGAAGAAAATAAACCTTGGAGATTCTACAATGTGAGCCAATATATAGGTCTTTCAGCTATAAAGTTATATATAATGTAGGGATATGCTGCAATGCATGTTTAGAATCAATTTAAATCAGTCTTTGCTTTAGGTAGGTGCTGGTTTTGAACACACTTGAGGAAACATAATTTCGTACATAAAATCGTTTTAAATGGATTTCACTCAAACAAGATACAAATGACACTACATGAAGTGTAGACCAGCAAACCTAATAGATTTTCTCCTTTATGTGAAATCAGAAACCAAATTGTGAGTTTTGACTGACAGTAACAGATTGTCCTATTTTCAAAGAAAAATCTAGTTAGCACAAACACAGGCATGTTTGCTCCTGATCTCATTTTAGAAGCTTGAGTAAATGTCTGTCTGGCTTGCTGGACATATAGAAGTATTAGTTAATTCAACACCCGGCTATTTTTTACTTCCTTAATAATACTAATGCTATCAATGATTACATACTATTTGCTTATGCCCTTAAAAGCAATTGAATTTAAACATTTTCTCCTATTTCTGTTCTGCTGCAGCCTCTTCTGTAAAAAGAGGATTTCTGTATCTTAACCACATTCAGTGCCAACAGCATTAGGAAAAAAAACCAGCAACGAATATACAAAATCCAAGCCTTCTTTTGCTTGTTTCTTTACTTAGTTTACTATGCTCTCATTGTTTTACTTTAATGGCTGGAGCTTGATACCATAATCTTTTTCCTCAGTCAGTTCATAATATCAATTCCCCTGCAGGTCAGAAACAATACCTCAGGAAATACCACCTGCTATTCAGGGATATTGCAGGAAATTTGCATTTCCACTTCGTAAAGTGTTATTATTTTGGACTGACAACCTAACATTTACTTCATTATCCCAAAGTCTTTGGATCCCTGAAAGCAAGAGAGAGAACGGGTGTCCTGGCTGGCCTCCCACTAACTTTTCATGGTCATTAACAATCAAGAGTGAGAAGACAAACAACTCACTGCTGAAAGATGTGTGCCTCACAGGCAGCCCTCCCTGTCACCTCCTCTGGAGTATGAGAGCAATTCAGCTGTTCCATCAGTCTACCCCTGCTCTGCCAGCCCTCCTTTGGAGTGCAGCTGCTGCCTGAGTGCATCCTTCCCTCCTCTACAAACAGCACTGAAGAATGGGGTGGTAGATGCAGGCAGAGGATTTATTCCTCTGAAGGAATACAGGATGCTTGAGCACGGTTTCTGCAGGGAGTTTGGTGCCTTCCATCTACCCTTTCATTCACTGGGTGTAAGAATGTGGTATTTTGGGACCATCAGCAGGGGAAGGAAAGGCCCCCAGTTAGATGCTTGCAAGCCTTGCCACATTTACAACAGCTGTAGCAAATATCCCCAAGAAAACTTCAGCCTTTCAGCACTTTTTCCCCCCAGATGGGCATTCTGAGGTGACCACCAATATAAACCCCAGCAATTTCATTCCCTTAGCATTCTCAGCAAAGCCATGAGGTTGGACACAAAGGAGGAGACCTGTTAGAGGGAAGCTGCAATCCTACATATTTCTGATGTATTTCTACACATTATGGAGTACATTCAGCTTTAGTAGCCTTTTTCCCACCACATCAAACTTATGTTTGGCTGTTTTGTTTTCTCCTCCCAAGCTTACACTGGTGGGGAAGAGCCATGCCCGGCAGAGCATAGCAGCACCTGCTTTGAGGAGCCACAGCTGGGGTAGTGAGTGGTGAGGCTGCATGTTACATCCCCTCAAACACGTCAGGAAGCATGTGCTGCTTGAAATGTTGGTGGCAGAGGCTTATTCACAACTGCCCATCACTTCTCCCAAGGCGACTGCCCCACCATGCAGAACCTAACATTGAGCAAGAAGCAACCGCAGAAACAGCCCTAAAAATGGCTTTATTTGCGGAGGTCTGTCCAAATCCTCCTCCATAGTTCAGGAGGAAGCGTGACTGTGGGAACTTTCTTGCACAGTTTGCTTCTTCTCAGCTGACCAAACATATCCCAAATATATTTCTGGGAGAAATGCCTTGAAGCAATTTTTTGTATGATGAGTGTTTCATGACATATCTCTATTTCAAGCAGCAGCACTGGAGACTGCTGAGGGAGGGCAGCAAGTATTACCGGCTGGTTGAAAGGAAACTTTCTTTTTGGCTGGCTGCACAGAAGGACACAGATGAGGCGCAGAGTAGGTAGGAGTGCACTCACCACCAGCTTCCCTGAGTCAACTGACCAGCCCCACTCGTGCTGGGGAGCTGCACTGCCATGGCCAAGCTACCCTGCTGCTGGGGAGCTCTGCACACAGTGCCAGGGGTAATCCAGGCTCCTCTGTCATGGTACAGGAGCAAGACTGAAAGCTGCCGCTACACCAGCAGGTCCAAGCTGCCAACGCGGCACTGGCACCAAGCAACTCCAAAGCTTTCCAAACTTGCATGAGATTGGTTTGCTCCTCTTGCCCAAGAAGAGAAAAATGTAAAGAGACAAAGTCATCATTTCCTTTTCCAGATATGGGGACTATCACAAACCAGCTGAGAAGTCCCCCTCCCAGGGAGTCCTGCCCATGTATTTGGATTCAGCAGCCAGTGTCAGTGGTGAGGTCTTGCTGGCAGAAGTGAGCTGTGAGCTGGCACTGACTCAGAGGTTGTTTGTACAAGGGCTGTCTCTTAAAACTTCGTACTGATAAAGCTTGAGACTGTGTTGAGAGATGCTTATAAAACAAGGAGTTACCTCTTATTCAATTAAGGAAGCTGTCACTGAACTTTCAAGGAGGCCTGAGTGGGTTACTCCCCTCTGTGCTGAAGTCAGAAATATCAATCTGCGTGACACTTTGGATGACCTAGAGTGCCAGTCAGAAAGTTCAAAAGGTGAGGAACACCTCTCAACAGGAATAAACAGTGACGCACATTTGAAAATAACCCTTGTGAATACAATTAGCTATTTGGTACCCTCTCCTGCCTGGAAGCTTTTGTGCTACTAAAAAGCTGCCTAGAAGACATGGCAAGAAATGACTGCAAACTAGCTGACTAGTTTGCAGGGCTTATTTAAAAATCAGGAGAAGAGAAATCCCAATGTTTAATATTTAAACATAAAAATGTTTAATTTTAAAACATTTATGTTCCTTTTATGATTGCAAAATCAATATTAATACAGAATGTAGACCATTTTATAGCCTCCACACAGGGCTCCACTGTTGCTCCCTTCCCAAGAAGTCTGGTTTTTGGGCAGATGAGAACTACCAGTGGGAGGTTCAGAAATGCTGGTCCTAATATATAACACCAGAGCAAGACCTTCTGCCCTTCCTCAGACAAACTGGCTAACGACTTCAGTGTGAGTTCTGCCTGAGTAAAAATACCAGGTTTTGGCCAATTACCTTCAAATGGATAGAACAGTTTATTTGTGGTTTGAGGTGCTTCCTCCTGTCTGAACTTTCAGTTTTCCAGACTGAGCCTAAGAGGTACAAAGGAGGTTTCCCACGATCCACGATGTATGTTGTTGGGGATCCCAAATTATTATCTTGAATTTTGTGACTTGAGTTTGTGCTTGCAACCCCTGCATTCACTGAGCAGAAGCAGTAGGTAGAGATGGGACGTCTTGCAATGAGCTTCAACTGAGTTGAAAAATAACCTTTCTCTAACGCTAGCCTTCAAAGACAAAAAGATTTCTCTAACATTCTTAGCATTTATTCCCTCTGCAAACTATATACACTAAGACATGCAGTGTTTCTAAAAGGCTCTTACAACCTATAGATGAAAACCAGGACAGTGCAGAAAAGCAGGAATAGGAAGAATAGACAACAGCCATGCTTCTACCATTTATTTCCATGAGTTCACTGCAAAAAACCCTCCGAAAAGCAGGCACTAAATATTCATGAGCAAACCTCACAGTGGTCCACCAGGTCCTGCTAATGTCACATGGCTGCTGCCCTGTCCATTCACCTCCTCACATGTTTGAATTTCTTTCATTCATTCATTCATTCATTTCGGAGAAGGCCCTGCAGTTCCCCTCCACCCTCCTCAAGCCCATTTCCTTTCTAGAGAGCACCCCAGTGCTGAGGACTGCAAAGCAGCCCCCCAGCTCCACTCCTTAGTGTCCCCCTACTGTGGTCCTGGGGAGGGGGGCATGGAGAGGAAGTTGTTCTGACATGTATTTTGCTGATGTTTTAAAGCATATGGTATAGTCTGAATGCTCTGAATGCCATGGAAGATTACTGTCACATGTCCTAACCCATTGCCTATCTGTTGACACAGTATCACCTTTCATAAATTGCTGGTACCATTTTCCCACCAGCTCTGCTCCAAACACAGGAATTAGAGGCAGAACACAAATCCAAACAACCCTTATGTGTTTAATAAAATAAATAAAAATCAGCCCCTGAAACAATTCCCCTTTAAAGGAATTTTCCTTATTTTATATCAAACACTTCCTTGGGATCCATGCTAATTTGTACTTTGTGTCATAAATAACTAACACAAAGAAAAAGATCCCAGCACATTTAAAATCAGCCAGATTTATATTTTTAAATTCTAACACATATGCTCATGTCATGTTTTGGATACTGGCACAACTTCTGAATGAATGCAAGCAAAGCAAGACATGCTTGAATGCATCCCAACCCCTAATGCATACTCAGCATAGCTCCAGGTCACTGGAGCCAGACCAATTTACACCAGTTCAACAGTTGGGCTGCAAGGTTCACATGAGTGTGGTATCTCTGTGAGTACCTCCTTCCTGCCCTCTGTTTCAAACTTGTGAATAGGTTAGTGCTCTGTATCTCAGTACCCCACTGAACAATTTAGATTTGGTTCAGGTCTTGGGCAGTTCAATCAAGCTGGAAAATGCACATGCACCTCTGTCTCCTCCCCGTGCTCCACACACACTTCCACAGACACTTCCTGTCACTGAAGGAAAGACAACATCACCTTTTCATAGGAAAACTGATATAGTCCTGCCCAGCATGGACTATAAAGTGTTACATTTTGGGTTTTTCCATGAAGAAAATATCTTCTGAAGTGACCAAGTAATTTAAGCTCAAAATTTAATTTTCACCTGAAACCCTACTTTCTGATGAGAATATTTCAACAGAAACATTCCTTGTCAGAAGCTAACAAAGTTTCATACTCTGCTGTAACAGCTCACCTCTCTGTGCTTCCACTCCTGAAACCTGCACCTTTCTCAATCCCTACACATTTTGGCTTTCAACATGACCTGCAGGTCCATGGATGGATGCTTCACTGACTTGTACCCCTGACAGTCCTGCTTTTATCCTCTCATCAACTAAGCAAAGAGAAGGTTACCTCATATTAAACCATTGGATTTGTTTGCTCACACACAGTCTGGGCACCAGTATATTGCTGTGCTCCAGGGTTTAGACCATGTCACCACCGCAGTCCCCAAATTCCCTACAGCTAGAGTGGTCTGTGGGGGCTGTATGAGGTGTCTGTGGGGGCATCATCATACCTGTGGGACATTTATTTACATCAAATTATCCGAAGTAGCTATAGAAACTAAAGGAGAATGGAGAGAAACAAAAAAGTGGATTAGTGTCATTCGACATCTTCATCCTTGTTTTTCAAGGCATCTGACAAGCACTACAGTCCCATAAACCGGACTGAATCTTTCCTTGCAGGCTTCCTGTGTTAATGACTATCTATTAGGAGAATGTTTGCACCCTTTTCTGGTGTTGACTACTATATACAGGACATTAGATTTGTGAATCCATCATCTAAAAATGTATTGTACATGTATTTTTTTTTTATAAGGAGATGCCTACATGTTACTTGCAGAGTGTAACTGTTCTGGTTTAACCTGTCAGAAATTAAGTACCACACTGCCACTCCCTCACACACCCTAATCCCAGTGGAATGGGGAGGAGAATCAGAAAGAAGGTAAACCCCATGGGTTGAGACAGGAAGAGAATAATAACAATAACAATAATAATATCGATAACAATAACAATAATTTTATAGTAATAATTTCAATGAAAAGGGAGACAACAAAGCAAGAGAAATAAACCTCCACCAAAAAGACGAGTGATGCACAATGCAATTTCTCACCACCCACTGACCAGTGCCCAGCCAGTCTCCCAGCAGTGATCAGCCCTGCTTGTCCAAATTCCCCCCACCTTATATACTGAACAACACATTCTATGCTATGGAATATCCCTTTGACCAGTCCAGGCCAGCTGTCCTGGCCATGCTCCCTCTGGCTTCTTGTGCACTGGCAGAGCACGGAAAGCTGTAAAGTCCTTGACTGAAGGTAGGCACTACTCAGAAACAACTAGACCACTAGAACATTATTCTCATACTAAATTGAAGAAGACATCACAGTACCATGACAGTACATGTACAGTTAATTTTCTACTAGGAAGAAAATTAACTGCATCCCAGATGAAACCAGTGCAGTAACAATCCCTATACTGTCATTGCCAACTGTAAAACAATCCCTTTGCTGAGGAGATGGGGAATTATGCCATATTTTCACATGTAGATAGCTAGTTAAATTGTACACAAAATCTTTTTACTGTCTGTTTCCCTAATTTTGTTATATATAAAACCCAGTAAAGAATATGATTGCCTATAGAATGTTTGCTTGTGTGTTAGTGAAAGAAATGTAAAATATGCCCCAAATCCTGTTATCTTACTCTTAACAAAACCACAGCCAATACAATTTCCTTCAAAATTTAGGGAAAAGAGAAATGTTCTTGGATCTCAGCTGAGAACTTGCTCACTATGTTTCAATCTAGAGAGAATTTTTATGGCTGAGTTATTACTAATAAACAAAGTTTGTAACAGAAACATTGACAGGACTTCTACCAAAAGGATACCAGCAGGGGTAAGAAATTCAGCTAACATCTAATAGAAACTCTGATCTCATCACATGCCAACTAACATTATGCTCAGAATAAAATTAAACCAGTGTGGACTGTCTGCTGTCAGTTCTCAGAGACTGCCATCTGCAAATTACTCCCACACAATGGCAGGATTTATAAACTGATGCATCTTCTTCAAATCAACAGAAACTACCAATGCTAGACCAGACCGCCTCTTCATTTGACCAGATTACACTCCTTTAAACCTACAATATACCTGCTGGCTACACAAGACCTCAGCCTCTTTACTGAAGTTATGACTACAGCTGCCTTTGGCTCAGTAGCTGTTGAAAAGATTAAACAAAAATTAGCAGTTCCTGTAAAACAAAATACTTGGATATTAACCAGAGTTAAAAATCAAGCCTTAGTTTGCTTCCTGCCTGTCGGACATGCTACACTGAACATCCTTTTTAAATTCCACAGGTAATAAACTTGCACTAAATGAGGCCGGTCTCGGCACAAGTCTGTACTGGTGCCAGCCCCAGCAATCTCTTTCATCTGTGCTGCTTTGCAAACACTGAGGCTGCAAGGCACAGGGGTTCATGAAAAGACACTGCTTTATAGGTTCACTGATAACTTGATAGAGGTGATAATGCAAGTATTGCTTGCCAGGAGCTCAAAAAGTTAAACAGATTTTTGCAGTAGTGGCAGAGTAATACCAGAAATGAGCAGGAAAAACAAGGCTAGTACAACTGACAGGATGTGAACTTCTGTTTCCTAGACCAGTAAATAAAACAAATCTTTCTCAAAAGAATGTGCCTGGCTTGGTATGGTAGGGGTGCAGTCAAGACAATTACAGTGGAATTCAGGTAGGGGCTGAGTGTGAGCAAATAAGGCAGCAAAAGACCTCATGCTATGGGATAATTAGACACGGAATAAGAGAAGCCTAATCATCTCTTCCTGATGAGACAGCCTCCAAGATGGGAAGTGAGCAGTGGAGAGGGAAAGTGAGGGCCACCTTTGAATCTAAGGACATGCATGCTTTTCTCTCAGGGTGGCATTGCTTCCAGCTGGCAACGTTAGAGCTGCCACTCTCAGCGCTCTGCCACCAGCATGCGTTGTGGCACGTCCTCCCACCACTTGAGACAAAAGTGGCCCGGCTCGCCCCGATCAGCCATTCACACTGACTGAACTAATCTGGCCGATTTTGCTTGGAGCAGATTCGGAAGCGCTCACAGACTGCACCTGGCTGCAGCTGGGCAAGGTCAGTAACCTCTGGCTGGGAGGCTGTGACGGGCAGCCGAGGGCAGTGACCTCTTCCACCAGCACAGCTGGAGCTCAATGGGGACATCTTCCTACAGCTTAGCTACATTGCTGGGGTCCTCCACCAGCAATGGCCAGCGAGGATGACTCGGCCTCTTTCCTCCACTGACCTCACCTGCTCTGTACCCAGGCAATCAGTTCTTGCCAGTACACAGCTCTGGAAAGGAAGAAGCTTTGCTTTCAGGTAATTTTTGCTGCTACAGCAATGTGAACAGTCTTCATGGTGCTGCCAGGTGCATCTGGCCGAATAAAAAATGCTTGATTCTTAATACTACAGTGGTGTTAAGCAGTTTTTTATTTTTACTGATTTTTGGTAACAGTGGTAACACCAAACTGAATAAAACACTGAATTGAGGCAGTGTACATGTTGTGTAGCGATTAATAAATCCCCAAACACACCGAACAGGCACCAGTAAGGCCAGAAAGCACCACTGCCATTACCTACTCTGACCTTTTCCACAGCACAAGTCACAGAGTTTGCCCAGCAATCCTTGCATCAACATCATAATTTCAGGTTGAAATATTGCGTATCTTTTAGGAAAACATCCAACTGTGATTTAAAGGCTGCAAGTCTTCAAGAATTCACCACATCCCCTAAGCAAGCTGTTCCCATGATCAGTTGCCTTCATTCTTCATGTATACCTCATGTGCACACGGGAACTGAAAACACAAAGGGTGAGGAGCCAAGTTTTGCTCCTCTGTCAGAAGGTGAAGAATGAACCTCCTGTCAGTTTTATGAGGTTATTATTACTCTGTACAAGAAGCTATACTATCTTTCTGGAAGATCTTGTGCAGAATTTATCACAAGAAGAACATTTTCCCTTGCTTTGTGAGAGCTTTTCAGACTGTTTCCTTTGAAACACTGAAATGGACCTGACAAGTTGCATGATTTTTGCATAAGGTACATCTACAACAGTCACCATGATATTGACAATACCACGGCTCTTTTCTGGCCACCACACTGGCTTGCCTGCCAAGCAGCTGGGGCTGAAAAAGCAGCTTCTGAAGTTAAAAGAGACTACAATGATATCAAAGAGCTTTCCAGCTACAGCTCTGGTTATGCCAAAATAACCCAGATAGAGGATGTGCAGCTGACATGAAACTGGACTGAATTTGCCTTGCAATCTGACAATTGTCAGGCTAAGGATCAGAGAAGTGGAAGTTGCTTGATGCAGCAACTGCTATTTCAAAGACTGAGGAAGAAAAGTTTAGCACAAGTCCTTTAAAAGTGAAACATAAAGGGTTCATGAAACCAAAACAGCAATTCAATTAATCAACTGGAATTTCTCATTCCATTGGTTTTAACTGAGATGGGAAATTTCTTGAAATGGACCTTTCCTCTTAGGAATTTTAGTATTTCAATTTAGTATTTCTGGAAGAAAAAACAAACAAAAAACTCCAGAAATTCCAAACCAGTTCCAGTAAACTCTTACCTAAGCTGAAACCCATACCAGTGCATCTCAAATTTTGCAAAAGCTGTAATCACAGCCCTGTGCGTAACACAGAGAGAACACCTTCAGGAGAACATCTCCTCACCTTCAGCTCGTATTGCTCACGAACCACACCTCTGCAACCAAGAGGAAAAGGAGAGGTGGTGCTGTGAGCTCACGGCAATGGTGGGACAGGGCAGCTCACGGCCCAGCTGTGCAGCAGCTGTGGGCAGGAAGGAAGAAATGAGCAGTAAGGGACACCTTTTTGGGGGGAAATAAGTGTTGCATGTCTTTTGTTTTCTTAACTTGGAATGAAGTCCAAAACAAGCGCTTATGTATGCTGTCATCTGTTTCTGCCTTGAAGAAGACCTCAACCCTTTAGCATCACTGAGATCTAAGGAGACAATTGTCATGGTGCTCTTTCTATAACACCAGGATTTCCTCAATGTAAATCTTACCTCCCACACAGAGCACATATTCTCCTTCAAGTTTTTTTTTTTTCACCTGGAAGAATCAGACCACTCAAGAGTTTTTCTACGGAGAAGACCTTCAGCAGACCCTCATCTGCTAGTTCACTCCATCCAGCAGAGACAAAGGTCCATTACCTTTTTTCAGTGAGCTCAAAGAGGCCAACTGGCCCAAGCAGGCACAGCCTTCCCCCTCCTCATGTCAGTATTTCCTATATTGGATAGGAAGGACAGCATTTTGCTTGAGTCACCACAGTTTTCAAAGACTTATTCTTACCCTTTCTTGGTCAAATACATAGAAAATAGATCTGCAGAAAATGTGAGCTTGCTGTTGAAAACTGACCTCTGGAGTGACCCCTTCATGACTCCATCTTCAAGTGAACACTAGAAGGACTTCACCTTCAATCACTGTTAACTGTGACCTCACAACTGTATTCTCCTGCATCAGTTTAGCTGCAGGCCTATTTCTTAAAGTTCAACACTATAAAACCCCCAGATTATTAGACACAATCAAGAAGTAGACTTCAAAGACCTTTAGACTGTCACACGGAATTAACATACCAAATCACAACTAAACCCTGATTGGCATTTTATAGCACTAGTTCTTTGAGGACAGCAAAGCTAATTTTTACCAATAGACTTTGAGAAAAAAAGACTCCATTATTTAAAGGTAGCTCTCATTTCTATACCGTTCAAGTTATTCTCAGGAGGTATAAAACATGTAATTTTGAACATAACGTTACTTTCACATTATTTCATTATCCCTATGGTATTTTTGGCAATGAGTGTTTTAGAAGGTGAATTTTAAAAGAGAACAAATACAAAATAAAGTTGTCAGTGCACAACTGGAATTATGACTATGCATCCTTTAATCATGTGTCCCACTCAAACCATGCAACTCTGAGTTCCCATGGCCCGCAGCTGAATCTCCCACCGTGGGCATTAAGTGCTGTAATATGTTTAATTAATTCACTAAAATGCACAAAGGTCCTTGGACACCACAGTGACTGGTGCCAAGAAAGTGCTCATAGTTACAGCAACTCTTAATAAAACATCGTGCACTTCAGGTTTGGAAGCTGATATGGAAGGGCTGAGGGGCTCTGGGGCCTTGATCTCATTCATACCTTCTGCCTCCTTACAGTTGAGGAGACTGAATTTTTGTCAAGCCATTTTTGTTGCCTTGAGTCTCCAACTCTCTGCAGCTGCCAAATTTCCACAAGCACACACTAACAGGTGTGGTGCCCTTGGAAACCCAGCACTTGGGAGATAGTGAAACACACCCAACAGGTCCTGGCTGTGGCATGACCAGGGCAGGTGTCTCACCAGGTGTCCAGGCTACCCAGCCTGGTTAGCTTACACAGCACCACAGTCATTCTCAGCTTGTTTTTCCCTTAATCTGACAAAGATGCAACCTTGCACTCTCATTCACCTTCATTCTACTTTCAGAGCTGTCAGCTGGATCTATGGGGGCTTTCCATTCCAGTGACTGTCAGCTCAGGCAGCCTTTCTTGTCTCCCAAGGAAATCAGAAAAGCCCTGCCTTCCCTGGTAGTTTTGCAAGGAGATGGATAGATGGATAACCAGATGGACTGAGGGAGGAATAAAGGAAGATTTAGGGCCATTTCCCCACATGAGCTACAACTCGGCCAAATTACAGCAAATATCTTATTTTTCCTTCAACCTAAGCAATCCCCTCAGGTGCTTAAGGTTAAGGCTCTTATCTGAAAAACACAGAAGGGTCTCCAGGGTACCAAAAAGAGGAGTTACTGGCTGCAATGCCCTCACATGTAGTCTGTTGACCTAAGACTAAGAAGCTCTCTCACATACTCACAGTACATGCAACTTTTCCCTGCCAACACTTTGCAAACACAGTGCTGTTCAGCAGGATATAAGTGTGGGAAGTTACGTGCAGCACATGAAAGAAATCGAGGTCATTTCCCTTCCGTCTGATTCCTCCCTTTTTTAGGGAAGAAGATTCCAGCAAAAGAAAAATTTTTTCTGAAAAAATATTGGGCAACTTCAGTAAATTTTGAGACAAAACCATCTGTTTATGTTCACTCAAACAATTCATTATCAGCTTTAAATATAGATGATTGAACAAGTTAAGTGGTTAATGTGAAAATTACTAGGTTTAAAACTGACAATTGGAAACGCAGCGTTTTTCAACCTCAGAAATTTAAAATGAAAGGGTTTTTTAAAGACAATTCTTGCAATTTTTATTTTCTCAAGCGGAGCTCACCCAAACCCAAGTGTGATACTTCATCAGAAGGCATGTGAGTTATTCCAATGAAAGGAGTGGTGGTAGAAAGAGCAGTTTATTGTTTACATTTTACTGGCTCCCATCACCCCACAAAGAAGAGCAGAAACGGCTTCAAAACAAAGATGCAGTTCTGATTTATTTTTGGTTGATGAGCTTATTTTTTATAAGCAGTTGCATCACCTCTGGGTACGTTGCTTTTTACAACCTAGCCATTTCTAGGACAGTACAGCACATTTAAAAGTGACCACCTGCACGTATGTTGTCTAAAAGACTACAAAATCACCATTACAAATGGATTTCAAAAGCAAAGGAAACTTTGGCTTTTATTTCAATACAAAAGTGAGTCCTTCTGCAACTTGTTTCCCCTCCCCTCATTTGAACGCTGGTCATTCATTGATGGAAGTGAAACCCATTGATGGGAATGAAACCCACAGGAGTGAAGATGGGATTTAGGATCTATGGATGTCTCTGCTCTGATGGTGTATAAGACCCTCGGAGAAAACACCAAGCTGCTAAAGCTAGGCTGTTTATTGTACCTCCTGGGGCCAAGCACAGGCAGTGAGCTAGCTCACTGTCTCCTGAGGTAAAGAGATCTGGGAAGACCTGCCACTAAAAATGGTCCCAGAGACAAAAAAATAATCATGTTCATAAAAGCAAGGAAATGATAAGGAAAAAAATGAAAGGAAAATGGAGAACACAGTGGAACAGAGAGAGAACGGAGGGGGAAAGAACCACATTGCCCTACAAGAGCAGCTTTGTGATTCCTCCAGTAATGTTACTCTGTTTTGTTTATCATGAAAAGATCCCATTAATGCTTCAGACCCATCAAACAGCACACCAAGTTCATGAATGGCACCTATCAGAGCCCAGGGTAAATCCAATGATTAGAGGGAATTTGCCAAAGGGCCTTTGTAGCTGAGAAAAATGCCTACTCCAGAGAGGAATGCAGAAAATTCCTGGGAGGACAAGCCCTCCTTTGTTGGCAGTACAGCGGTATTCTGGAGCAAATAAAGGCACACAAAAAATGGGATCTTAGATGCAATGAACATTTGAAGAAACGTTCAAAGACCTCCTTGAAACATTCACACCTCCCCCCTTTCCCCAACTGTACTAATTCTGTTCAGGATGACCAAATGGGCTATACTCGAAACACTACTACTTTAGGGTTACATAATAGAAAAGTCTCTGGACAGCAACAGCTTCACTTAGTTAGTTTTTTCTACTGCTTTTTCCCCAGTGGAAGCTTTTGTTGACACAGGCTTTTAGGGTCCAAATTCCCAGCCAGTGCAAATTGCTACAGATCCACTGCAATAAAAGGATCTCTGCCAGGCTTACAGCAGTACAGAATCTGACCTCAGATTTAGCCTGTAAAATAGAATAAAAGCACCCAAACACCAGAATGGGCCTACAGTCAGTGGAGAAGGTACACGGATGCCTCCTCTCTGATTCATCTCATCTTGTGGGATGTCCCATGTCTGTGTCAAACAAATATGCATCACCTATAAGCTATTCAGGGGCATCTAAGACTGTGCTGAGGAATGAAAGATTTGCTTGGATAGATTCATTTTAAGAGTATAAACACATCCTGGCAGAAATTAAATCCACAAGATCGGACAAGACAAGCATCCACTTAGCAAATGAAAGGGATATGACATGTGGGTGTTGATTAATTTCAGACTCACCCAGTGGATGCTTTTTACTCCTCTTAAGTTAATAACTTGTTCATAAGAAACACATTTAAACCAGCAAAATTATACAGCGATCCAAAGAACTCTGCCAAATATCAGCAAAATTATATTAAAGCTGCAAATTGTTATATAACATTTGTCTGTATTTGCTCACCATGACCTTTTCAACTACATTACAGCAACACAGTTTTTGTACTAAAATAGCCCCAAACCTTACTAGATGTACAGAGACAACATTCTGTCTGCCACAGGCAAGGTTCTAATCTCACTTACATCAGTGTAAATCCAGTGTATTTCCAACAATTTTACTGAACACCAGTGAAAGTGAGATCAGAATTTGGCCCTATGCCTCCTTCAGTCTGTTTTTCTCCAGAGAAAACAAAACCATTTTTTGTTATTTCTTTGGTGTGAAAAATCAGATACAAATTTTATGGCTGATTTAAACGACCTTATCTGCTTCTGAAATCTTGAATTGCATGAATTGCATGTAATCCTCACATAAACACATTCAACAAACACAATTTCCTCCCTCCTCGCTTCCTATGCTCTGAACAATCTCAATGCCCTTTTTTTCTCCACAATGTGCACTTAAACACAATATGCTTCCTCATAAACATTTTTAATTACTTTCATTTTATGTCCTGCATTAAAGAATTTGCTGTGATGATGGAGGAGTGAAGGAATATTCATGCAGATGGAAGTGGGCTCTGTAGGTGGGCACATATTGCATCTGTTTGTGTTTGTGCATCTGAAACCCAACAAAAGTATTATTTGCAACTTTGGAGGCTGATACTCTAACATTTTTCAAAATGGGAGCAAATTGTTTCAAAGGTGTTTCCTCTATTGCTCTGCAAATGCTGTTCATTTTCCTCTTTGTTTTAAATGAACTTTTGCTGGTCCAAGGGGGTTTATATCCATATGGCAGCGCAGTGGCAGTGAAGAGATAAAGATGTGGGTGTACAAACCAAGCCGGGCTGTGCACAGCACCACCACATTCTGCAGTCATGTGTAAAAAAAAGCAGTCATGTTAAAAGAGCTCTTCTCATTTGTTTTTTAATGAATGAAAGCAACCAAAGCTTTTTGTTAATCCTAGATTCTGCTTTCTCCTGAATATCCCCGCAAGGGAGCAGGTTAGGGAGCTCCAGCTTACCCCAGCATCAGTGGGAACACTGCCTCTGTAACTGACTGCAAACTTGGGACAGTATCTCCTTATCCATAGGAAAGGGAGTGCTGGAGTCTCTCACACTCATTCATGCTGGCCTGTTTTCTTCAATGGGATTCCTCTGAGAGTAGATACCACACTGCTCTCATGGGTGACCTGCTCTGAGAATGGGGCCTTGAGAACAAAAAGGGCTTAAAAGCAGACAGCCTGGAAGGGTTGCTCCACCCACTCCACCCCAGACCCAGCCTTAATGAAGACACTGAGTGAAACAACAGATCTGAAGACATATCATTCCCCTAGCAAAGGTATACTACACCTACAGTGAAAACTAAATGCAGTGGGAAGTGCAGCTATGCAGCACCTTCCAAGGTTAGACGGTTGGCTATAGTGAAAAAAGAAACAGATTGAGAGATAGTCTCTCCAGCATAGTCTAATTGCCACCAGCTGCGTGAATCCTAGGAGCATCTTCTGCAAAATAAGTATCAGCTTAGAAAACTGGTCATTGGAGAAGTATGCAAAGCCTGCAGAACGTGTGCGCGCTAACCTCCTCCTGCAACCTTGATTTATTGAGCCTCTGCCTAGCAGATGGCTGACATTTTAAAGTAGCCTCCTAAAACTACAGATCCATTTGTCTGTTTATTTGATTGTTTGTTTTCCACCAAACGGGCCGTAACAACTTCAGCCATAATCCATTAAAATCCAGGCTAGAAGGGTAAATGACTGTCACTGGAAGCCTGACTTGTCACGCTGCCACGGAGCAGTATGAAGCCCTGGGCTCTTCTTCTGAAGGGTGACATCATCTCACACATGCTCCTTTTACTAGCTGATGTTTTGAGCTCCCTTCAAAAAAGTCCATGAACAAGGACATAGAGATCTGCTCATTGTTCTGCATGGTTGGGGTCCCTCCACCTGGGACAAGTTCCTTCTCTACCACAGACTTCCTCTGTCTCTGGGAAGACACACACAGAGGCATTTAAAGATATGTTAGGAACCTAAAGGCACAGACAGATGTTTGCAGTAGTATGTCAGCCCAAAAAAACTGCGTTAAACCTGTGCAGACACCTTGACTACTCAGATGCCCCAGCTCAGCCAGAAGCACAACCTCTGGCACAAGAGGTGACAGAGGCTCGGGCAGGAACAATGTGAAACCACCCTGCATGAGGTGGCTGATGGGTGAATCATGGCAAACACAGACAACAACATATCAGTGATTTTCGCTATAGAGTTGGGTTGTTTAAAGAGGGGATTTGGTTCAGAAGATTTTGAACTCTCCTTTCAATCAAAGGTGGAGCAATTTACCACTGCAAACAACTATTAAGTCCTAAGCCATTAAATCCTGTAGTGAAAAAAGAACTGAAACAAGAAATAACTGACCAGCCCAGATTCAGAAGCTGGTGCAGGTGAAAAGAGAAGTGGATAGGCACCCTAGAGGCATTTTTGCACCCCATGATTTCTGGGATTGGTTCAGTTTCTTTGATAGTCTCTTTAAGGAGTTGGGTTCTGCTCATGTCCATGTTTCTCCTCCAGTCTTTTGGCAAAGCAATCAGAACCCACAACAAGTTAAATAGAAAGGATGCTTGTCCAACAAACAAGAAGCAAAAATATTTATAGAGCAGAGAGGAATGGGCAAGATGTCACTGCCTCTTTCTGGTTACAGCTCAGCATTGCCTCCTGGTTCCCAATTTAGACTTAGAATTGAAAAGGAATTATTCCAATTAAAAGAGTGGTGTCAAATTGGTATGAGACCATGGAGAGGACTGTGGTTTATCAGAGCAGCTTCACAGTAGGGTTCTTCAAAGCCCCAAAGACACGGGTACCACTCCTAAAATGCACTGGGAACCTCTGAAACCCTTACTGTAAACATCAGATTTTATTTCCCCTTCTGTCACAGGGAAACAGGGAGAGGGCAGAGGGAAAGGAGGATGAGATGAAGAAGTATCTGGTCCTATAATACTCTTGCAGAGCTGAACTTGACATTGGCTTGGCTTTCATAGCTGTGGCTGGTGTTCACACCCAGACTCATCTGCTCAGCCCAGCGTGGGAGGCAGGAGGAAGCAGTCACCGTCAGGGGCAGACAGAGGATGTGGTGATTGCCCCTCTGAGCTGCCCCAGAGTTCATCAGGATATGAACGTCTGTGCAGGAGTAGGCACTGCTTCCAAAATGAAATCTGGACAGTGTTAATTTATCGTGTCTAAGCCCGAGGCCTGAAATAACAGTTACCAGCATTTGTGTTTTTGTATACACTTTGAAAGTTCTGTGTAGCTGAAACTGGCTGGCTTTTTTCAAGAATCAAAGCACTTCTGACCTTCCTTTCAAATATCCTTCGTAAACATAGGGAGATATATAGGCACACATTTACTGCCTTTCTTGCAGGGGGAAAAAATGTGAACTTAACATAAAGCGAACTGCTAAAGAGAGGGCAGGGGTAGCTCCGAACACAAAAGGTCTTGCTCTGTTTCTTAAAGGTTCTCCTGTACTAACACAATTAGAAAGTTCAGCTGTAATTTCACCCCTCATTCATACAGGACCTTGTCTCACCTTCAGCAGGAAGCAGGGACTGAGTTAGGAGAGCCTGAATATAATAGACGTTTGTGGCTGTGTACACTGCTGCCATCAATATAAATCTGTCATAAACACACTCAGGGAGGAAAAGGAACTTCCATACACTGTGGCCTCTACATTTTCGGATGCAAATGCAGATTTATGGTGCATGGGAAGCAATCACCCTTTAAGCCAATGGGGGCCTCATGAGTGTGTGGGACTGTGCAGACTGGTGTTCCTCAGCTGAACTGCACTTCCACAGCTGCATTTGTAACCACCTCCTGCTGAAAAGAGGAGCTGGGACAAAGTAAGGCTAAGGAGATGGCCTTGTTATGCTGGACTTTCACAAAAATGTGGCTTACAAAAGGAAAGCCAGAACTTTTAAGCTGTACTGGAACTGATTTATTACACGGTCTTCAAACCACCACCCTGCACTTTCATGCACATGAAATGACATCCTCTGTTGTTCTCTTTCCTACGTGGTATGTGAATGGGACACAAATGCAACTCAGGGCTAAGGGGCTATCCCGTATGAGTAAAGGTAGAAGAATCAGGCCCAAAAGTCATCATGATTCCCATACAACTTTGTTCACCTCTCCAGCAAACTTCTAACTCCTGATAAAAACTAGAGCCTTATCTAGAAGGCAGCTATATCAAGTGACTGGATTAAGGTGATTACTATTTTGAACCATGGTATATTAGGAGTGTTTTTGCATAAGGGAGTCTACAAATGAAAGCAGTTTTGAGCAAACTGAAAACCAGCTCAGTGTCACTATTAATTAATGAAAAATAATTTTTCCAAGTCAGCCTAATAGAAGGCTTCCTACATGCAACCAGTAACTGATTAAGTGAGTGACTCAAGCAGTAAAACCACAGTTAGGCCTATTTTCTTCATCCTGGAAGGCCAAGTTCAATATTTTTCCTATGAGACATGCCTTACTATAAAAAGAATGTGATGTTTGAATGTGAATATCTCTGCTCTCAGTGCTGGCCCACGAAGCCTTTCCTACCCCTCCTGCCACATTTCAAGAGTGCGGGATGAATCACAATCATGTGGTTCACCTCCTTGCCAAATTCTTTTCTTCTGCTACCACTGTGAGTTCCTCCCAGACTGCTGCCAGCAGTGGCTGTCCTCTAGCCAAGACCTTGGAGGCCAGTGTCAGTGGAAGAGACGGGACTCCCTCACTCCCTCCCTCTCCTGTGAGGACACAAGCAAGAGCAGCTAGAGTTAGAGAACCTGTAATCACGGGACTAGCTAACTAAATAGATGGTGGAGTAAGTCAAGAAGGAGAAAAGGAGCAAGAAGGAGCTGTTTTTCTGTACCATGAGGACCCAGTCTACAGTGAATGGGAGAGTGGGAAGAAAGGTATTATCTGAGATGAGTCTGATGAACGTGAGTGCATAGGTCATATCATTTCACTTTGCTAAAGGAGAGAAAAGAGGATATCGTGTAATGCTATTATGTGTGCCAAGTTCATGATTACAGCTGAGACAAGAATAAATACACTTCACATGTGAAGGAGGGGGGCCATGCACTAAGTAAAGTACATGAGCTTCTGGATGCTGCAACAGGCAGCAGACATGTACAGAAACTTCCAGATCCAAAGATACGAGTTTTTCCTTAATTTCCAAAAGCTGTCAACCCTGTCACTGAGGGCTGAGGGTATCTTGCAAGAACAGGAAGCACCCTCAGCAAGGTGCAAGAGCATCTTTCACAGCCTCACCTGAGCTGGCCAGCCACCAGCTCAAAAACTTGTGCCTTTAACAAAGGTTTTTACCTCAGCTGCAGAGATGAATGAGAGGTTGTGTGCCCTTCTCTAGGGTTTTTGCTACTGGCATTGATTCTATGCAGAATGTATCCAGGAACTGCAGTAAGGGTTGACAATACAATCCTGAAATAGGGTTTTAAGCAAAGAAAAAAAGGGTAGTGCACAGTACTTGCAAGTCATCATCACCAGCTGAATGTACCCACTAGCTGCTATTGAGGAACTACAGCAAAAAGAATACAGTGAATACTCCTGGTAAAAAAACAAAAAAAAAAAAAACAAAAAAAAAAAGGAAAATCCATGTACTACTCAATGCAGAGCTTTCGGACAAGAGAACCCTGCCTTTCAGTGCTTTTCAAATAATGTGCTGGTATTGTCTACCAGTGCAAAAATCAATACTCATCTTAGAGAAGGTATTTCCTTTTCATATGAAGAATAACAGTGACAGCCCAGAACACTGGGCATATGAGCAAAACTGGAGATTCAGGATCGTAAAAGGTTTATGGCACAACTGAAAGCATCTCCACTGGGCCCTACAGATTACTAGCTTACTCCTAAATGATTGGAAAATGATCAAGATGAATGTTCAGCCACAGGAAAAGATTTACTAATCTTGGATGTTTTTACTTGCTTTAAGGTAATGAAAATGTTCTAGTTCAGTAATGCTGAATTAGCTTTATTTTCTTTTTCCAAATTATTCTGCCCTGATTTTTACATACAAGAACTGTCTCAATCTCTTTGATGGCACTACACTGATTTACACAGAGCTGAAACCTTGAACTTTAACAGCCTACCTTGTGCCATAAAAAATATGAGACTTAAAATGTATACAGTAAATCTAGACTTATATTATTCTCCCAGGCTTGTTCATTGTCCATAAAAGCAAGGAAGGAAAAGCACACCAAAGGATATTAAACTCTGGAATCTCTGAGCTCCAGTGTTTTGTTCTGTGTATGCAGCGTTCCCACACCCAGATACCCTTGGCTCGGGGACATCCCATAAGTGAATGTCCACCTTCCCCAGACACTGCAGCTATGCTAACAATCCCCTTTTTTCTCAGCCTTTTCCCATACCATAATCTTTTTAATTAAATTTAATACCCAAATCACATACCCATATCTTTCCCTGACAAATGTTTCTCAGGTAGGTTTTTACTACCAGCAGACTGCCTCTGGGTCAGCTCAAAACAGGAACTGCAGGCACACAGTCAAGTTACTGACCACATGTTGGCTCACTGATAGCAGTTTAAGTGATGCCATTTGCCTTCCATCTGCACACGCTAACCGCACACATGTGGCTGGCTACCACAGGTCAGCCAGCAGGCAAAACCAACCCTAGCTTCCACTCCTTTGGTGAGCTTTCTCTATGAAATAACACACAGAAATGATCACAGCTCCAACTGGCTTTGCAGAGAAAAGATACTGAATAAGAACATGTGAAATGCCCGGGGTCATCTCTTGTTCTTTTTCTGTAACATGAGCAGCCCATTGACTAGATTTGCCATTTTCAAAATATTCCTTAGTACGGAGCTGAGGCAGAAACCGCTGGCTCAGCACATAAGAAAAAGGACAATCTTTGACAAAACATGCTCCTAGTTTCTGAAACACCTTCACAATAATCTTTTCTCCCAGCTAAGGGATAAAACTTTTCAAAACGCATTGTTTTTCTTGCAAACAATAGGAAAGTATAGTATGTATTTTATAACCAAATATAAATGCCTGAAACACACTTCTAGGTAACGGAAACAGCAAAGTCTATCAGGCAGGGAATGTTGCATCAGAATATGCCACCAATTTACTTTCTGCTGCCTAATTTCCCACATAGAACAACAGCATTCTCCTTTATACAATGCCTAAAAGATTTACACATCAGAAACATGGTACATGCAGAAGATACTCCAGTTTTCACTCTTGTAAAAAGTACTTCCCCAATGAAAGGTCCAGAGGACCGAGAACAAAAATATCAGTGAATTTAAAAGAAAAGGAAAGGAAACTATTTAAAATGTGGGTCAGTCCATTTTAAATAAATGACTATTAACTTTCCCTAACTACATTACTTTATCCTACTCTAGAGTTTTCACAAAGCTGAAAAAAAAATCACTGTTACCTCTGTCTTAATGAGAGAAAGCAGTATTTGTAGGTACCAATAAATTCTGGAAATAAAAAGTGTCCAACCACAACAAGATCATACTATTAATGTTAAAAATATTCCCTTCTATCATTCTTAATAGCAAGCTGCTTGAAAACATAATAGACTGATCTGAATCTATGAACTAAAGCTTGTCAGTGGTTCTACAGGGTCAGCATGGGGCACAATACCTTGGGTATACCTTGACTCCCATGGTGATCACATAATTTGGTATTTCAGAATGAGTGGGTGGAAGAAAAACTGAAAGATTACTTTTCAGCGAGACACCCAGGGCAGAATTCAGTTCCCGTATCAGTAAATCCTACTGCCAGTGGGGAAGACTAGGACAAGCCTGTTTCTATCAGCAAGTGTATCCTGTCAAATGAACCCGCCCCAAAATCACAACCACCTTGACAAAAAGTCTTTGTGGTAGGAATTGTACTCATTCTGCCAGCTCACATTCAGCATCCCAAATGTCATTTCTTGGCTACTTCTCTTGAGGATGTTTTCAATTACTTGGATGTTTTTCTTACTTCTCTACCCCCTCTATTTCTCCCAACTATTATTCAGTCCCTGCAAAACTGTTTCTGTTGAGGCTGTAACTTGGGCATGAGAGACATAAGTGTATATACCGTTTGCACATACAAGTTAATGACTCAGATTGTCTCATTACAGGCTGTTTATAAGATGGTTTACCATTTCCTGGTCAGAAGAGATGTCTAGTTTTCTCCTGTACCAAGGCTCAATTAAACCATCTAATCAACTTGATCAGTTCAGATTAAGTTCATTCATCTCCACCTACATTTGAGTAGCAAGCACCTCAGGGTTTTCCTTCTGGTGTTTTTTGTTTGTTTGTTGTGTAGGGGTTTATTTTGTCTAACAAAATAGCTATTCAAGTGTAGTGAAACATATGCCACTTTTGCTTTGGGCATTAAATAAATTTAATGCCTTTACTTTAACTGAAGTGGAAGGGAAGGTATGAGAATCTGCTCCAAAATTATTCAATGAATCTATTCGTTAGCACACACAGCTGATGTGATGGGGTTGCTTTGTGCTTTGTTTTGTTGCTGGATCCACTACAAATACAAGCCATTGGCAGCTCAGTCAGCAACATACGAGAAGGGGCTTCCTTTCCTGCCGTAGTGTTCCTGGCTGTTTGAGCATGAATAGAAAAGGTGGATGGATGCCAATTGGCAAAACAGATAGAAATAGCAGCGCATGATTCTAATATAAGCAGCAAAAAGACCAAGCACAAAACATTTCTCTCTCTCCCATTGACTAAGGTTCCTTTTGGCAGACAGCAGCAGGCTTTTGCATGCTTATTTCCCTCTGGTCAGGGAAGATAGCTGTAATTATGTAGCCATGCAAGGTAATGCTGTACAGCCTCTGGCACTGCTGATTTACTAGGGTAATAAACAGAGGGCTAAAGGACTGATCAGCTGCTAGTGAGCTCGCAGACACTCCCCACCTCAATTTTCAAATAAAATTCCATGTAAGAGGCATGACTGGAGGACTACTCAGACCAACTTACGTGCACTGCAGAAATGCTTGGGGAAGGGTGTGCACCTACAGGGAAAGGAAATGTGTCAACAGTAGTGACACAGTAATCCCTGCACATTTATGAAAGGTAGGTTCACTAGGATTCACATCCTTTCCTCATCACCAGATCTTCATTAGCAACTGCATGGAACTTGTACAGAGCAGGGCAGAGGGAAAACGATATTATTTTAACAGTTTTCTTTCTTTCATTCATTCATTCTCTTTTTTAGTGTCCTGCAGGATATTGGTAGCTAAAAAGTAATGCAGACCAAGGCTGAATTTTTAAGCACTTTTCAAGAAATACTTGCAGGGTTTTTTGTTTTTTTTCATAAACTATTCTTATGATTGTTATTATTCTTACAACTATGACTATTACTGTTTGCTTTAAAGGATTCTCTGCCCACCCCAACATTTACAATGAGACCAAGCAAAGCAAGATAGCTAATTCAGGGACTCTCTCTCTGCTTTTTCTGGAACAGGCAACTGATGATTTTATTTGATTCCGCTCACTCCAGTTTTAGAAAAACTAGTCAAGAGCCAATCCCTACCAGATCTCTCCACGCCTCTCATGACTTTGTAGACTCTTCTAAATCTCCTCCAGGCTGAAGAGTCCCAGCTTTCCCATTCATTCCTCACAGGGCAGCCACTCATATGGGCAGTCTCCTTGGTCACCCTTTGGGCTGCCTTCTGTTCTACCACTCACTCTCTAGAATGAGCACACTGGAACCACATGCCTTATTTCTAACAAGAAGCAAAATCTCTCTCAGACTCAAACTTACCTTCAACGGCCTTGCAATAATTTGTCGGGGAGCTCAACACATGGGGAGTCTAATCATAGGAAATGGTACCCTACAGCACACGAGGTGGTACCACCTTAGTAAAAAAGGTTCATCTGAAAGACAAGACAAATTCAAATACACATCTCTACTACTACCTTGTTGTAGTGGAAACCACTCCAAAGAAATAGTTGGCTGAAAAAAAGGCCTCACTACACATATAGAAATCCCATGCTTTTTGCTTGGCTATGTGGGCAGGTGAGGGAGAACAATCAGGGTGGACTGACAGAGGGGAGAATAGTGTGTTTTTTTCATAACTTGAGTGATTTGAAGTGTGTGTGTTTTCCTGTGGGAAGTCTCTAGCTCTATCTCTAGTGATCTAAAATCAGTGTCAAAGGTTTGTGAATGGGTTATAGAATCAGCAATGGCACCTCCCATTGTTAGCTGTCTACATTTTTTTATAACCACTTGCATACTTTTGGTCAACCACTGTAAAATAAACAGTCCTTCCCAAATGTTTTTGTTTTCTTTGACAGCACAGCAATAATTCACATGGAATGCTGCAGAATATAAAAGCACTTTAAAGCTGTTGTAAAGCTGTGTTTTTATAATTTATGCCTGAGTGGTTTCCAAGCAAAAAAGATGCCAGAGCTACAAAAGTATATGAAATTAGAAGATGTATCATGTGTGCATGTACATGATATAGATGTGTATGTGTGTGGGCTCAAATGGGAGGCACTATTTTAAATAATTCTCATTTTGTGGGGAAGATCTGATCATTCTCCTGTGTCTTTGAAAAATGACTCAATACAACAGCCAGAATAACTTCCGCAACTACCAAAATTTGATTAAGATGACTGAAACGAGTCTCTTCCAACATGAACTCTTAGGACCTCATGCTTACTGTGCTCCTTGAGTAGAAATCCTAAACACTCTCCTAACTGGTCATTCCATATGACCTGAAGAAACATTTCACAGATGGAACATTATATGCAAATACAACTGGGAATTATACTCCAGGCTAGAGCAGAAACCTGTGAAAATGACACCAGTCTCTGTCATAGTGCACTACCAAGGAGCGAGTCTGCGTGACCACAGATGTTTCTGTTCACCTAGTATCACCCTATTTTCTCTCTCATCTTTCTGAAAACTCTTGTCTCCAGCCTGCACAACAGAGACCCTAAATTGTGCTGTAGGAGGAACAGGAACAAGCTGTACGTTAAGTTTGCTCTTGAAGGCTCTGAGGTTATCGGTTTGGCCATCACACCTGCATTCCTGACAAACAGCTGGAGTCCCAGAGAGGCCTGGCCCAGCTGAGTGCTTCTCCAGCAGAGAGCAGTGATACACTGTCAATGAGCTCAGTCCTGGAAGGCAGGGCAGCTTCCAAGCTGGGGAAAAGGCAAAGCTCAAAGCTGGTAAGCTTGCCAATGGGTATGTCAGAGGAGCTGGACTTGGAGAAAAAGAAAACAGTGTGGGGTCATCTGAAGAGAAAATCATTAAAAACACCTACAAAGGCAGTGCCTGAGCCAGCAGCCCCCAATTCAGGTGGAATACTCATGTGAGATCAGAGATGCAATCCTTGCAGCATTTTGCATTGTAAGCCCAGTGCAAGGGAGCATTTGCACCACAAACTCCATCCACCTTCAGATTGGTGTCAAACACTCTCTGGCAACCATTGTTAAAGTCGCATATTAAAGTGACATTAAGAAGAGCAGCTCTTAACAAACTGTGTTTGAAATGCACTGTAAATGTGACCAGCTCAAATTATGAGCAAGGCAGGATTTGCAGGCAGAAACAGACTTTTTTATTAGACCTGCCAATACTGATGTAAAAAAACCAACAAGCTTGTCTCAATCTTTCTCCTGTACAAAGCTGCTTCATTTATTACAAAGGTAGGCCTACACATATACACAGGCACATCCACACACACTTGCACTTCTCCATTTACACCTTGTGTGTATTTTATCCTTGTGTATATTCTCTGTATAGCCACTGCTGGTAATAAAGTCAAAATGTGAACCCCTCTTAGGCAATAAAAGGTATTGAAGTTAAATTACAAATTTCATTGCTGTGGTCTAAGCAACAGGTAGATGACAGCCTTATATATCCCAACCCCAAAGGAACTGAAATGTACCCCTAGAAGAAGGCTTTCCCAGGTAGAAAGGTTTTCCTCTATCCCATGTGCTAGTAAAATACATGTTTGGCTTTTCATCTAAAGATGCCAAAATATTTCATAAAGTGGAAGTTTATGGAGTTACCATTCCTACTTTACACGTTATGAAAACTAAAGCACACAAGGTACACTATCTGGACTGAGGACTTGAAGCTGGGCAGGCAGGCTTTGCACTGTACACTGATGTTTCCCAACCTGCTTCTGACCAGGACACCCTGCCACTGCTTTTTGCCTATCATAGAATCTTGGCTTTCTGCCATTGCCACCTCAACATCCCTCACCACTTTCTACTCTTTCCCTTCTGTCCTGTCAACATCAACCTGCTCTCTCCTCCCTGTTTGGTGCCTCATTTCTCCCCCGCCCTCCTGTGTGAGCAGCATTCGTGGGGATGCTCATACTCAGTGGTCCTCACAGTGCCCTGACTAATGAGAGCTGCCTCCTTGGGTGACAGAAGCTGGTTTAAATTGTAACTCATCTCTTCTGGCTTTGTGTGCACACAAAGATGCGCAGAGACAGACTGCTAAGTCTGCTTAAGACACAAGCCTGCTCTTAACAGTGAAAAAAAACCCACAGAGCATCCAACATACCACACAAATTGTATTCTCTGAAAAGCATTGCAAGCTCAGCGTTAAAACTTGAGCTGTAACAGAAGTTACAATATGGGTGAGGCTGGAAGGGACCACAGTGTCTGATCCAGCCTCCCTGCTCAAGCAGAGCACACTGCACAGGACTGCCTCCAGACAGTTCTTGAGTATCTCCAGCAAGGGCAATCTGTTCCAGGGCTCAGTCACCTGCACAGTAAAGAAGCTCTTCCTCATGTTCAGCTGGAACTTCTGTTCATTAGTTTCTGCCTGTTGTCTCTTGTCCTATTGCTCAGCACCACTGAGAAGAGCCTGGCTCCATCATCTTGGCTTCCTCACTTCAGATACTTATAGACATTGATGAGGTCTCCTCTCAGCTGTCTGTTCTCAAGGCTGAACAGGCCCAGCTCCCATATCCTACCCTCCTAAGACAGATGCTTCAGTCCCTTAATCATTTTAGTAGCCCTCTGCTGAGACCTGCTCCAGGAGAAGAACCAGTCCTCCAAAATTCACCTTGCTCTGTGTGCCGTTTGGGAAATACACCACCCTGATCCTTCTTCCTCCACTTTATCCTTGAATGCCACACTCAGGAAGGTGAACTGAGTTCTTGGTTTCAGAACCATTCCTTGTAGGCAGAACATGTTATAGTTATTGAGAGCATTGCTTTGCTTCTAACAGGCTTTGTAACAAGCAGTCACAGACACAGTATCTCATCACTGTCCTGGGGGTCACTATCCTGAATGAAGACTTTAGCTGAACTTTTGGTGGTTCCTTTCAAATTTCCTCAACATTATGAAAAATATTTGCTTTGTTACTCGTCCTGAAAGCACAAAATGTCACCACAAGGGCTTGAGACTTACAAGGACGTACCAGTATGAACTGTACTGTACTGATGAGCAGCGAGCTACAGAAGTACTAACTAAACCCAGAATTTTTCCAGAGCAGATAATCATCTGCTCCAAAGCTTTTTTCCTGCTATGTGCACAGAGGAGTGTTGTGCTTGTATTACATCTTCCAGGTAGCTGTGAAGCCTCCTAAAGCTCTCTTGTTGAGAGGGTACCAGAAAGCCCTACAGAGGCTGTCCTTGAAATAATATCAGCTCTCTTTGTAATAATAATAACAATGAGCAGGGAGGTTGAACCAGATAACCCACTGTGGTCCATTCCAACCTGACCCATTCTGGGATATTAAGCAACACTGTATGCAACACATTCATCCTAGCAATCATGACCTCCTGCTGCTATGAGAGATTCTTTTTGAAGGGTTCCTACCTCAGGGCCACATTTTTGGGCAGCAGCAGCTTGGAATCCTACCCCAGGGCTATGCTTTTGGGCTGTAGCAGCAAGGAAATGGTGCTTATCACACCTCCACCCGGGCTCCTCAGCCAGGGAAGAATGCAGGCTGCTGGGCTGGCTGAAAGGCTTGGGAAAGTGCAGCCCTGCTGTTTCATGTCAACATTCCTCCCCCTGTGCCTTTCCCAAGGTCTCGGCAGAAAATCCTTTTTTGTTCTTATCAGTTCAAACAAGAACAATGAATTCCTCAAGCCGGCAAGAATGTGACAAGGTGCCAACAAAGCCAACCAGGAAGGTGATGTATGGTCTATAGGCTGCAGCTCAAATAAATCACTTCACAAATATGGTGCAAGGAGGGAATTCAAACAGCTTAGAGCCTCTATCTCTAGTTCTCCCTTTCAGATATTCACCTGTCAAGTATCCTGGATAAAAGCAGTACATGTGATGCTAAAATGCCTCGTGCCCTTTACTTTTATTACCAGGAATAACTGATTGAGCATCTAATCAAATTGAAATTACAGTGGTGTGTCTACACGGCCTTGCTGAAGGCAGAGTTGCAGCTTCCATTATAAACCCCTATATGCGAGTTTTCAGTTGCCTCACTGAACACGACTTGGTGCACACAGCTGTCAGCCAGGGAGCAAATTTTTTTTTAAACTACATGCGGAAATAATTGTTTGGCTCTCTTAAAATCATACTAATGTTTTGTAAAAAAAAAAAAGAAGTTACTGTATCTGGTTGCTTTTTAGTATATAACTTCCATTTTTACAAAGAAACACTGATCTCCTAGTCAACTAGTCTGATCAGGAAAATAAAAGAGTAATGACCAACAAATTCAGACATAAAAAGGCAGTTTAGGACGTGCATATTCTGGGTGTGCAAGGATTCAGATGTCTTGCTCCTTGCTTGAACAACATGCCTTCTCACGAGAATTCACATAATGCCCGACACTGAATAAATTACAATTGTTTCATACTAAATTACACACATGATTGTGAAAACTCACAGCCCAGACACAATGGCAAGCATCTAAGATGCTCAGCCCACACGTGGGCTCTTTACGAGCCAGTGACTGAAACGAAGTGTGCCTAGCCTTGCTGTGAGTTAGGAGCTCCTTAGTTTGGCTTTGCCTGTGCATTCCTACTGCACAGAGGCAGCTCCCAGCCCCATGCAGGCACACTGCATGTGCAGGAGCTGCTCAGCAGTGAAGGCAGCATGCACTGGCTAGTTCTCTGGAAGAGCCTGGATGCTACTGCTGGTATGTAGAGCATAGACCTGGTCATAGGGAGCAAACTTTCTGGAACAGCCATCCATGATTCTCCATAACACTTTCTGATGTATCACTAAGGTTGTAACAACAAACCAATCATTGAAAAACTAGCAGGTGTTTGAAAGGGTTCACACCGTGGACCCTTTTGTTAACCCAAGACTTGCATGTTCTTCATGGGGTCAGCTCAGTATGGAAGGAGCACAGACTGACCACAGAGGGGGAATCCACCTGCCAGAGCCAAGGCTCCCATTGGCAACAATCCTGCACCAATGTTCTCACCCAAGGCAGAGGGAAATAAAGGATTACAGCTTGGCAGTGTGGATTTGTCATACCTCCTCAACCCTGTGCCTTACCTGTCTGCCCCAGCTGTAACACCAACAGAATTTTTCATGTTTATGTAGTTTAGTGCTGTCTGCCTTCAGCTCCTCAACATGACCGTGATGTGGAGCCTCATTGATGCAGTGTCTTCATCACAGATGGATTTTTGCTATTTTACATCACCTCAGCTCAGGAGATGCACCACTTGGCAAACACTCCTGTGCTCAAGTACTGCTCCTGCGCCATCACCTACCTCATCTACACCCTGCCTCACTGGTATGCATACCATTGGGATGCCAGCTGCAACAGGCACACTAAATCTGTGCATCCCTGTCTTGCCTACGTATCATCAGAAAAGAAAGCACCACTGTATCTCCTGCTATTAGCCTATGGCAACTTGACTATAGGCTCGGCTGGATTTGCTAGGTCTAATTTGGCTGTACTTGCCATCTAGTGAATCAGAAACAGTAAGGATGAAGAAATACATCTGCCTGATGGAGTACAGCGTTTTCAGATGAACTTTTACTGCTTGTGCAAATCACTGATAATGCACCAGCAAATGGGCTGCAGAGTATTGAAAAAGCTGTGGCATCTCTGTAATGGGAAATCTTAGTACGGCTCTGGATCACTACATTTTTCCTAACAAATGGGGAGAGTGGCACTGTGTGTGGCTCCTGCCTACTGCTCACCTCTTAGAACGGCTTTGGTTGAAGCAGGACTTTGTCTTCGACCTTTAATAGACAGACTTGTACATATCTGAAGAAGCAGTTTTATTTAACTACGCACACATATGTTTCCCCCACCCCCTAAGAAAAGATCCCTGCCCTAAATTCATATTCTGTACAACACACCAAAGCATTCAAGTAATTTATATGCTGGGTTGAAATGGCTTATTTGGATCTACTGCAGTCTGCTGTGAATGGGTCAGGAAAATGTCCTCTTCAAAGATTCCTGTGTAAAAATTATTCCAGTAGAATGGGAAGTGCTCCCTTCTGACATTCACCTGGCCACTTGTACTGACTGGAGTAATACTTATAAGCACAGATCTAAGCCTGGAAATACTCATGAATAAGAATACTGCTGGATGATGCCAATCAAAATCATCACTCTAGAAATGTAGCATTTCTGATGGGTGAGGTGAGACATGGGTGAGCAACAGCAGGGGTGAGACATGGCACAGAGCTCGAGCTCATTTCCTAACACGTCATGATCAGGCTGAGCTCTGTGCTGCCTTGGTGGGACTTGGTAAGAGGCAGAGAATGGAGGAAGAGAGGAAAGGTTGTGCTACTGCAAGGTAGGTTATGAAGGCAACAGTTCTGTCTGGGAGTGGACAGGATGCTGAAGAGGAGAGAGGGCGGCAATTGAAGGCTGATAGAGGAACAGTTGGGAGCTGCCACCTTGAAAGACTGGTGCACTAAATCCTGTGATGGGTCCTGTACTTGGCAAGTACCTGGTGAGTTTCTTAAACCCTCAGATGCTGGAGCCAAATGCATATTTAAAAACATTAAAATACATCACCGTTAAATTACTTCTAAAGGAAAAGTTCAGAATCCTGAAGGCAAATATAAATGCAGCTCCCCTTTTAGGTCTCTTATTATTTTCAGCCATTCTCATGAAGACTGGTGAATATGTTCTTTTTGAGAAGAACTTCTGTACAGAAATTACATACAAAAGGCACCAAGGTACCTTTCAAAATCACATTTATGAGTTTTATACAGGAGAGCTTTTGATGTTTTAAGAGAAATTACAACTAAAGGGCAAAGAAGAGAATAACCAAGGAACACAGTTTGTACATTATCACTATACATTTACATTTTATATTACTTCAGTGGCTCTATTTGCTCTACAGTCTGCTGGCCCAGCTAAATGGAAATTACAAAAACATAGAGCCCTTTCAAGTAAAATATGTCATTTTATGATACTCAATTCCCCTTTGTTTCAGTTATAATTCAGAGCCTACTTAATTGTTAATCTACACCACATAAAGATAAAAAGAGCCTAAACTCCCCTGAAGTTAGCTCCAGCTTTCTATGAAATCCCTTCTTTTTCTATATCTAGCTTGAAGAACACTGAGGGCATTTTAGCTTACAGACAGTATGTTAATCCGTTTCACATCAACTGCACAACATCTTAACACATATTACAAGCAGAGATGCACCTTGGCATCCTCTACTCTCAGCTTGGCACAAACCTCCCAGCTCAAGAAAGGCTCCAAATGACAAAAAAACAGATGTCATAGGCTGGGGTTGAATTGTAATAAGTAACCTCCTAACACAAACATTCCCACTTGCACCTAACGTGGGCATATTCTGCTGCAGCATCGTACTTAAATAAGTATTTGCAAAGCAAATGAATGCACATTTTTATTATAAACAAAAGATGCGGTATGGATAATTACTACTTCCCCCTTCTGAAATGGTGTCAAAAAATGTCAAGTGGCCACCTAGCAAAATTACAACTCCAAAGTAACATTTAACAAAATTTGGATGCAGTTTATTGTGTACTAATTTTGTGGCATCTGTTAAGTGAGAAACTAATTTTCCATGTGACCTAAATAAGCACTTTCATCTGAGGGGAAGGGGGATGAATAATGGAATCCTGCTTGATACCAGTTTGAAATCACTGTGCTCTCAGATGGACTTCCTTCACTGACAACTGACTGTACTAAGCACCTGGAGCTCAGGGACCTCACAGAGCTTCCAAACAGTTGTAGCAGGGCTGCAAAGGTCTCTCATAACGAAAATGAGTGGCTGGTAATATGGTATGCTTGATCCTCTCATTATTGGTAATGCCTTGTTTAGTTGGTTACTAGTATCCTGCTATTAGTAAAATGTCTGCGTCATTATTCAGATCTCAAATACTATTTTTTTCTCCATTACCTCTTTCCTAAAAAGATGAGAATGGGAACTTCTGTTACACTATCAAGGCCAGTATCCCTTCTGACATGGGGGTAAGGTAGGGAAGAGTGTATGTGTAAGATGAGCACATAGTGGTATCTCCCATAATGGTACCTCAGTTTTCAACTATTTATGGCTCTGGGACTTCCTGAACCTAAGCTGTGGTATTGAACA
Organism: Promerops cafer; assembly: GCA_013398275.1. Classification (NCBI taxonomy): domain Eukaryota; kingdom Metazoa; phylum Chordata; class Aves; order Passeriformes; family Nectariniidae; genus Promerops; species Promerops cafer. The sequence continues at coordinate 633,259 of VZSE01003882.1, forward strand.
GCCCAAGACAAAAATCACATTCTTTCAACCTATCCAACTACTCTTTGAATTTCCATAAAAACTTTTTGTTTCTGCAACAGAAGGTGTTTCACTATGCCTTATATGATACAGCATCTTCTTTTGTTTCTTTCAGCCCTAATAGGTCCTACTTTCATTAAATGACTCACAGTTCTGCTACCACGAGAATGAATAAACATTTCCCTTTCTCTGTGCCACTACTGATTTGTGAGATTCCCTGAATGCATCCTACTCACAATCATCTTCCCTCCTGGCCAATGAGCTTTGCTCATCACCTGAAATTCACTCTCCACCTCCAGCTGTTTGGGTTAATAATAATTCCTGTTTGTCTGAGGTCATGCAACACATGCAAAGTCACCTTGACTTTGCCCTTTACAAGTCAATAGAGCTGTGATGCTTTTCCGATGATAGTGTGAACTGGGGCATCCTAAAAATCCAGTATGCCCTTTCAGCACACTGCTGAAGGAAGAAGCCTGTTGCTGTCTCAACTTCCCTGTCTCAGTCACATAACTTTGCCCCAAACACGGCATAAACTACATAGCAATGGCTTCAAACCTAGTGCCAACGGATTCCTTTTGTCTCTTTCCCCCTCTGGCTTGTTGATCACAACCCTTTCCTGTGACTGTACAGGGCACAGCACATTTTGGAAACAGCTGCACTGGAATTGCCACACACCAAGTCTCTGTCCATCCCTGTAAAATATCTGCTCAACTGCAACCTTTCCTTGGGACCCCTGGCTTCCCCAAAAGTTCAATCTGCAGAAGGCAGGGCAGATAAGGCAAAACTGGGGACAGGTATGGAGGTTTTATCTTGATCTCTTTATAGGTCTACGGAGATTAACAAGAAAAAAAGAAAATACACCCTGTGACTGTTTCACTGAGTTACCAGAGTTTCCAAGACTCCTGTTAAGCATGAAGAGTACACAGTCTCACTATTAATTTTCGTTTATGGTTCCTTTGCTTTTTAAGCAAAGCTAAATTAGTTTTGCAGCAACCCACCTTTGCCCTGAGCTTGTCTGAATTGCTCCTCACAACATTCCAGTTGTTTTGGGAAACCCAGGATCTGTCAAATGGTAACACAGTCTTCCTGCTGTTAAACTGTCCCCTTCAGCCAAGGAGACAGGAGCCTGAAGGATCTGGTTTCCCTTCTGACAGCTGCAGTAACTGGACCTAAACTGGAATTGGAGTAGAATTCTGCGGTAGGTATGCAATCACTGTCATCACATTGTCTCTGCATAGAAGTCTGGGCAGATTTGGGCACTTGATAGATTTTATGCCTGCCCAACATCTGCTATTCTCCAAAGAGGTAAAAAACTGGGGAAATTAAACCATCATCGAGCTACATGAACAGGACAGAGGCAGGCACTGCAGTGTTTGGCAATGTTTTTAAGTCTTGAATTATAAACATATATTTATTAACATATTTTGATTATAAACATATTTTAAAAAACGTGCAACTGGTCCCTGTAAAACCTGTGAACCTCTGTAAAATACTATATAAATCTACCTTGGCATGTGCTCAGTTTCACAAATCACTGTTCAAGAAGTTGATGCAGGAGGAAGGACTCTGTAGGTAGCAGGACTGATAGATTTCAATGCTGTCTCTTTATTGTACTTAAGACTTTCTATACCCCTCTGAGCAAAATAGTGAACATATTTTTTGCTTACTATAGAAAAAGATATTACTGCCTTTTATCTATTCCAGTTTAGGTCACAAACCTTCATACAAGTGCTCAGACTTTACTGCAGTAGGTAAAGACTATGTTTTCAAATGTTCTATGGCATAAAGGGCCTGGTAGAATATGTTAGAAAACATCTCTAATTCATGCAACTTTCCACTGACACAAACCAGAGAAAGAGGAAAAAAACCCAACTTTCCTATCAGGTGGGGACAGTAACTGTGCCACACAGCAGAACATGCTCTAACCCAACCCTTTCCTGCCATCCCTGCTGCCAGCAGGATTTAGTCTCTGCATGGGAAGCTGCTGCTGCCCTCCCTGTAAGCCCTGGAGGAGACATATCCCAGAGATATCTCTCCACCCCATCTGCCTGGGGACCTATGCATTGGTTTTGGGGTGGGTTTTTGTTTTTTTGTTCGTTTGCTTTTCTAAGAGGAAGAATAAAGTCATAGAATCATTTAGGTTGGAAAAAACCTTTAAGATCTTTGAGTCCAACCATAAAACACAGCAGTGCAGTAGGTATTTTCTTGCTATGCCTTTATTTATTACATCTCACCTCATGCTATTGGGATGAAATTCAGTGAATCCCAATGTAATTTCTACTGAAATATTACCTGAAATTCAGCATGTCCACAAGTCTTTCTATGTAATAAGTACACTTAATTATTTTTATCTAACACTCAACATTTGGAAATGTTTGAGTATTAATATAAAAAGCTTTTCACCTACAGAACTTATTTGCAGTGTGCTAAGTAAGGGTTGTTCTCTCTCACAGACACATGTACGTGGGTGCATAAATACGTAGGATAACGGAAAAAAAGCCATAGATACACTGAATTGAAGGTGTGGAACTGAAGATGTGCTGTTACAGGACAAATCATCCTACACTCATGTTCATTAAAAACACTAATATCTCCACTCAGTGCTCAGAAAATTTCTCCAGCAGCGCGCTACCATATACTGGCATACCTAAAACAGATAAAGAGCAGACAGAAAAAGCACACAGAAACAACTACAGTTGCTCTGCATGTAACAGAAATTGTAATCTTGATTTGTGTAAAAAGACATCAAAGTTGGGAGGTACAGCTCCAATACAGGGGTCCCAGATACTTTACAGCCATCAAAACACATATTCTTCACTGTAGGATATGTTAGAAATACTATAGCAGCTGAAATTTCTTATTATTTAAGTATTAACTATAATATAGAAGCATACTGAACTAAAAATTAAGACCTTAAGAGCAGTGAGTCAGAATACAGATCTATTTCTAGAGCGGTGCCAACTCACACAGCAGCTAATAATGGTTGCTGAGGAAAAAACACATGGCAAATATGGAATGATATTTCCTGCATTTTTAAAGTGGGAGATGGCACTGAGTCCACTGAGTTTAAAAACACTTTCTGTACAAGGCCTATAGAAATCCATTTTCTGTGTCTTACTTTTTTCCTTTAATTTGTCTAACAGTTTTGTAAACCAATTGACACATCTGACATGAAGAACTTCTCTGATAATGAGTTCCACAATTTAATGGTATTGTGTGAATAAAACCTTCTTTTTGCTTGTTTTACCTAAATAATTTCTGTTGGTCTTCTAGCTGTTATATTTCAGAAAACGAAAAATAATTCTTTTCCATTCATGTTCTATACAGAATTAATTAGATGTACAGGTCGAGGTCCTGTTTCTTCTTGGTTTCTCTCCTGTTTTCAGTTAAGACCCGGTTTGCTTATCTCCCCTTGTGGGGAAATAATTCTGTACCTTTGAACAATCTAACATTCATCTGCACTTCTTCAGATTTATTATTATATGGAGTGTTCAAATCCATTAAAAATCTAAGCGGGCCACTGAGTTATCCATGCCAGAAGAATGTATGACATTTTGTCCTCTTTTCCTTTTGTAACAATTATTATTTTATTCCTTCTTCTGACCACTGCCATCACAAAACTGACATTTTGCAAGAACTATTCATCATGACTCCAAGTTCTCCTTCCTGTTTAGCAATAGCTGCCTCAGGGCTCCCCTTTGCAAAGCCAGAGCTGTTTCTCATCCCCTTGAACACAACACAAAGCATTGCCTGCCACTGCCTTTCAGTACCAGGAGTTCCTTCTTCATCTGCTCACCATCTACTTAAGTATTAACTAATGTCTTTCATTAGTACTTCCAAGACCTTAACAGGTTTTTCCTCAGAACCTTTTTAGTCGTCTTTCATCAATGCTTCCCATTTAACAAATGCTTCATGTTTAACGAAGATTTTCTTTTCTCCTTCATTTGGATACGACTTCTACTTTCTGAGAACTATTTATTTAACATTTTCCTGTCCACTCATCTCCTTAAAAATGACAACCTCTTCATAATCCTTCTGAAGTAATTTTGATAGTTGGTATATACATACTTGGAACACTTAAGATGTCCGTAAGCAGTCTTCTTGCTGAGTGGAAGTCACTTCAACCTATTGACCCTTCCTTTTAACCTCAGTGTTATGTTCTACCTACTTATGAACTCAGATATGACAATGGAGAAATTACAGTGAAGTAGAAGAACAAGGATGATTTGATAGGACATCTTTGCCCAGTATGACTATGACTGTATGACTTTTATATATGGTCTTTTTACATAAGAGAATTTGAGGTTCCTTTTCCAAAGGACAAATAAAATGCTCTTTGCTCTGGAATCATGCATTCACACACAGACCCAAGGGCGAATGACTGAGTATTGCTGGGCTTTAAACATTCCCTGACTGCCTTCCATTAAATGAGTCTGTGGCATCAAATTCAGCTCTTTGTGGATACTACTTCTCGGTTCAAGTACACATTTTTGAGGATTTCAGAGAAAAGTCTCCAGAGCCTGTATTTAAATCTACCCTTCAATAAGAGGAGCAGTGTGGGACAACCTGCAATTCTTCTAACCATGATCAAATTTTTATTTCCCTGCAGAATACTACTTCAGAAGCCACTTATCCGTCACCTTTAATTAATATCATTAGTTTCATTAAGATATCTATATTCTAAACAACTGCAGTTTTTGTCAATACTGTTAATCACCATTTTAGGTCATTGCTTTTCTGTATTAGTCAAATATTTGTATCATCATTCACCTTACAAAAACTGTGGCAATAACTGTTTTGCAAGAAAACTAATTTAGTGTTTTTGGGCTTTTTGCTGTTACTGAAAGACTATGACCTAATAAATTCTTTGGTTGGAATTCTGCTTCCAGAAATACCTGTGAGGATTATTTCAGGAGTTCATTTTCTAGTTCTTGTATGTTTAATTGTCTAATTTGTAGATGTGATCAGGTAGTTCATATTCTAAGTACCATAAATGGCAAACAATTATTTCCTGAAGTGAATTTGCAGGCAAAGAAAAAGGAAGGCCATTTTTAAAATCATACTAGAAATGTGTTTTTAATTGTAGATAAAAGCATCCTCAGCAGTTCTAAATTAAAACTAGAGGTATCATATCCAAAGTGGCAAAGGCTAGGTTCATAATTGTTAGATATTGGCTATGTTTAATGAAGCTGTAAATGTTATGCGATGATAAATACTACTTTAGGCTTGGCCTTTTCAAAACTATGGACTAAGAAAAAAAGCTGGGCAAATGCACCTAAGATCTATTTGCCTATTTGTTCTTCACTGCACAGGGTCTCTTGCATGTAAAACAGTGAATAAACGTGCAGCCTCCACTTCTTCTAAGTACGTGAGGCTTGAAGACAAAGTCTGGGACAAATGCTACTCTGAGTTACTCCCTTTCAACTCCTGGCCATTTCAACAGCATCATAAGCTCTGGCCTATCATCATTAGGTCTTTATATTCTGTAGATTAAAAGAATAAAAGGCAAAGAGCATGCAAGATAGACAAATACAGATGTCTACCTGTAAGTCAGATATATAAACAGTCTGTTACAGCCTTCCTTCTACAGGATATTTGGGCTGCACATAACATAATGCCTTGCACTGACACTAAGACTCCTAAAAAGATGAGGTTTGGTTATGGGAACTGACTAATGACCCTGCCAGTAGCACCTACTACAATCCAGTTTTCTGATGATTTATTCCAACTTGTAAAAAAATCCCAAAACACGAAAACCAACACTGTTTTTAAATGATGAGTGCACCATGCTGGAATCCTCAGTTAGTATAAAATTTAATACCTTATCAGAGTTACTGCAGCTTGCTGCAGCTAAGAAATCTTATGCAAATCCTTCTCTACCTCCACTCACTTTGAACCTGGCTTCTGCTCATAGAACTTAGCACTTTTGCCAAAAGAAAGAGTAACATAGACCTCTAGATTATTTTAAAACATTAAATTGTGTCTACAAATCTTTCCATGGGAATAAAAATCCACAAAAGACAAAAGGCATTTTGCCTGGTTTTGCCTTGGATAGTAATGAAAGGAAATTACAGAATGAACACTTGAACACAGAGGCAAAGCTTTCTTTAACTTTAATTTCTTTAACACAAAGTCTCATCTGTGGAATGCTGGAACTGGAAAACTGAAAATCTGACTCAATGTAAAGCACTTAATTGTAATTAGATGTGAAAGTGAGGGGTATCTGTACTCTACTTCCTGTCCTGGAACTCTAAATGGAACATATGGCACAGGTGGGTGGAGAGCTTGTATGTGAAAACACAGATACAGTTTTCTTTCAGAAAAGACCACGAACAGTAACTTACTGATCAAATGATGGTAGAAACTCACAGCACACCAGATATGGTCAAGGAATGCCAGCGTTTTAGCAACTGTTGATTAGTTACAGAGACCTAAACTTGCTTACTGTTGTTACTTATCTGGTATCCATTAGGGTTAAACATATTTATAAAGAATCAACCCATCTCTATTGAAAGGGAAGGAAACAAATTAAAACTGGAAAATAGTATCTAGACTCTTAGTCAGCCTTTCTAGCTGATATTATTAAGGGACAGAAGTATGTTGCACTGTTGAGTACCTAAGATAGGAATGCCATCTAAACACTCCCTGAGTGATACTCATGTGTGGTTTGCTGGGTGACGATGCTTGAACAAGTTCTGAGTTATTTCCTTTACCCCTTAACCACGGACACTAATAGCAGAAATATTCTGTCTCATTGCTCTTATATAGAGTTCTCCTCCTACACCAACAATTTAGTCAGAGGGCGGGTCAGTGGGCAAAACATGCTCATGACTACTTCCTTTGCTTCAGAAACACTTGCCAAATTGTTATGGCAAAAGTTCTGCATTTGCCTTTTGGGCTGAGTGGTCAGGGACTCTGGAAACAAGCCAACGTACAGTGGGACAGTTCTGTTGACCACACTGAGCTCCTGATCAGGCTGTGAGCATTGTCTTCAGGATTGCTCAGTACAGCTTCCCACACAAATGATCTTAAACAGTGGATAGCTTCACTGAATCTCCATTCAAATGCACAAGTATAAACACAAGAATTGTGTGAATTTTACTCATAAACTGTAAGGCTTCCTCTAGAATTGTGCCTTTTTTATGCCTCTCAAGTTGTAATTTAATCCATCCCTCCTTTGAGCTTCCCTTCCTCATTCTGCTTCCTCAGTGTCACAAAACAAGAGTATGCACTGTGGAAGACTCCTCACCTCATCCAGAGTCCCCTGATTGCAGGAAAACCCAGTGATTTTCTAATACATTTTTGTATAATGCAATGTAATCTCTTGCTTTTCCTTATCCTCTCTGGCTTTGCTCCACTGTTCCTTTCTTTGATGTTGTACAGTAGATTACAGTCTATCTTTCTTTTCATTTGTCCTTAGTGTCTGCTTCCTCTTTCCTTTTCATCCACCTCTTTTTTCCTCTTTTTCTTTCTGTGATGCCTTTTCTATGCTACCCCTGCATTTTCTCTTCTCATCCTTCTCACACTAAGTCTTTCCCACTCAATCCTCTTTTATCACTCCATCTTCATACCCAAGGGTTCAGTCTCCTAATCAAAGATACAGAGCAAAGAGCCTCTGGAACCCCAAGTATCACACTGATTACTTCTACACACCTTCCTCAGGTTTTTTAACTGTCTAAAGAGTACAACTTTTTCTTTGTCTGTCCTTTCAGCCTCTCTTTCTCTGGAAGCACATTCCTGTTCACCCCTTTTCTTTTTGTGCATGGTTAGTCCCACTGTCCATGGACTTTTCAGACCAGTCCATAATCACTGTTAGATGCTCTTTCTTACTCTACTTCTTCTCAGTCAGATTTTTTCCCAGTTTCTGAGAAGAAACACAGGTCTAAAAAAAAAACATAACAAAGAAACTAAGTGTTGGGGAAAACTCTTAAAAATAAGAAGGTAAGGGAATCAGGGAAAGGTCTCACGCAAACAGGAGGCTTCAGCAGGAAAGAGAACCATGCCTTCCTAGGGGGGAAAAAGTCTCACTGCTGAACTAGCTGAGGCAGGTAGAAATTCACTAACAAAAAGGAAGTGACTCTATGATCAGAAGAGAACAGAAGCACAAGAAAGGACATCATAGACTTCTCACATTCTCTTTCCCCATAAACTTAAGGAGAAACTGAAGCAGGGAAATATGGCAGACATTCATTATTTTGCTTAGGTCTCCACAAGCTAGGGCATCTTACGACGCTTTATGTTTACAAGCTCTCATATGTCCATTTTCTTTCATAAAGCATGCGATGAGAATGTCACACTGCCAGCAGGACTGACCCTCTGGGGTATCACGAACCTGAGAAAGAGTAAGGGGGATCGGTGGCTGCAGGAGCCATCTGGCTTCACGTCTGTGAAAAGCCACAGCTGTAACAGCAGCAGGCACTCAGGCAGACCCGAGACAGTGCTGTAGATGCCCTCCTCGACTGAGAACGCGTGGGACGGCACCTGCGGCAGCGCCAACACAGCAACCCGGCACGCTTCTAGGGCAGCGACTGACGGGCAGCAAAAGGCAAAAAAGCATTTCAGATGCTGTTCTGCATATTGACTCTCAAGCCCCTGATTAAAAAAAAAAAAAAATCCAACTTTAATTACAAAAATCTGCGCACAATGAATTCCGTTACTGTTAAAAAAAACGTCAATAGCAGCAAAAGGAAAAAACCCCGCAAAGGTAGTGAACCGAATAAATCGTTGTCTTTGCTGCTGTATTATATGTTATACTTTAAAATAATGTATTTTTCTACTTTTTGTTGTTCTTTTAGAAAATAAATTCTAAAGAAACTAATTAAACTCTATAGCTGCATCAATTTCTACTAAAATCCATCATTAATGACTTTCCAATGCAAGTGAGTTTTCAGGCCTGCTTATTTAGCATGTGCAAAAGTCCTCCCTTGGGAAAGAAAATTGCAAAAATCACTGAAAAAGAAGCACTGAAAAGCAACTACATATCCATTGGGGGCTTTCTGCATTAATTTTATGAATCACTACTACTAATGCATCTATTCCTGTTGTTATATTCATTTTTAATACCTAGAAAATATTTTAAAGACATAAAATTCTGTTACTACTGTGTGAAGGAGGTGATTTTAATTGCAACAAGCTAAGATAGCTTGGCAGTAGTTCTGTCTGACCTACAAATGCCACTTAAAAACAGACAAAAAAAACACTTGGAAGTCTGCCTGAAGGGAAATGGTTTTCTTGTGAAAGACCTTGTCAAACATATTAAAATCAAAGTTTGGGACTTTAGCTGAACAAACAGCTTTTATTGCTTAGCGCTGCTAACTGCATTCTAGTACTAAGGAGATATTTGGTAGTAATAGCAAACTGACAATTTTACATCAGCACCTCATGACTATTCACGAATCTCCACTGACCACCACAGACGTCAATGTTAATAAAGGTCAAAATTACAATCTATCTACATAATCTCCTGTAAGAACCATGCTGTAAAGGATCAACCAATCTAATTGTTTTATGTATTTGCAAAAATCTGATTAATCACACTAAAGTCATAGAAAACACTTCCACAGATTTTAAATACTCGATTCAAGCCTGAGAGATGAAGGTACAATAGGTTCTTTATCGAATATTTTAGTCTGATATTAAATTATTTCCATTCCTTTCAAGAGTACATTAGCTGACTTATTAAATCGACTAGTTACTCATTTCAAATTCCTTCCTCGGTTTGTGGTACTAGGAAATGACTCTTTAACAAGTATTCTTGAAAGTGTATCATTGCTCATTCACTTGGTAAGATAAGTTCATGCCTTTTAAAGCAGCATATCAACTTGCAACTTTTAAAATAAAACTGAAGCAGCAATTAGTACTGTAAGTATGCAAACAAGTGAAAGACAGGATTGTTCAATTTTTATTATCTACCTAACCTTAACTCTTCTCACTAACCCTGCCAAACATTTACTTTTCATATTTGTTTTGTAAAGTGCTACACTATCATTATTTTCCTGAAAGAGATTAGTTGCTGCAAAACTTCCTTTTCCTAAGCACTTCAAGAAAACCAGTGCATATATCAGTTAACTAAATGTAAAAGTCACAGGGAGCTGAATGCCACATGTAGGACAGGTCACCTTAAATGCAGGCCGAGCTGCATGCAGAGAGAGTGAGATTGTCTGCAAAATCATTAAATATTGCTCTTAGTGCACTCACTACAGTTAATGCACTTTGTACATAACATTGTTTTATTTATTTCATAATTTAAGGATTTGTATCACATCATTTTCTATTCAGAAAGACAACATTTTGGTGACTACGGATCCAGCAGTAATCACTGATCAATGCTTTTTGGTGGTGTAAGACTTCAGGAGCAAGATGGACTCCTTTTTTGGTAAGAAATATGAAATTAAGTATCTTTGCTATCACTAGGTACAAAACAATGATGCTGTTTTCACAACCAGCAGGTTGAACTTAACCCACTGAGAAAACTCAGTCTCCAGACCTGAGCACACTCCCCACACAGCTGGGCATCAACAGACCAAACATAATCCATCAGATGAAACGGAGTCAGAAGGTTGGCCAGCTCTCTTTAAATTATATCCCTGTATGCATTTCAGATTCAAAGATAAGCTATTTAAGGATGAAGTAAAAATCTCTATTAAAAAGAGAGAAAGAAAAATATCACCATTAAAAAGAGAAAAAGAACAAAGTGATTTAATTGGGGAGGATAACATTTTGTTCCTGCTGACGTCTGTCAGAGCTGTAATGAAAAGGAACTTAGTGAAAAAAACGGTTTAGTTTTAGCGGTCACTACTCCAGAGCCTCTACAAGAAAGATCACTAAAGTTCTGGTTGTGAGGAAAGGGACATCAGGAGGAGACAAGCCCAACAGACCTTCACTGTTGTAAATGTTCACATATTTCTCCAGCTCTGACAAATAGTATATGGTCACATTTTGAGTTTTTTATTGGGATATTTTTCCAAATATAACCTGAATTTTCAGTTTTTTGGTCTTAAAAACATTAGATTGGAAAGTTTTAACTGCAATATTATTTTCTATATTATTTAGTATTTTCTATTTATATACAATAAAATAAAATTTAATTTTATGTACAATTTAATATTTTCTATTTCTGCTACATTAATATTTTCTATTATCAATATTAAAAGGTGTTTGACTTGGAACTTCTTTGGTTTGAATGTCTGAGTGCATCTATGTAGAAAAGTTGCTCAAATACAGGCACTTCAAAGAACCTCACAAGCTACATACTGGTCAATCTGTTCTTTCTCAGATGGCATCCAATTCACACAAAGGGTATCTCTTTCTGACTTCTCATACACCATTTCATTCTGACCAAATCAGATCTGACTGATCCTTACACAACTCCTCACCACAGCCACTCATAACCTCCTGACTTCTTCAAACAAAGGCATTATTCAGGTGTTACAAAAAGACTGAGGGCCCTGAAGTATTTCTGCAAGTTACATAAATATACCATGGTGCACTCTCAGCCATGGCTGTTTTACATATGTAGCATTTGAAGAATATTTAACTGAATGAAAACTAAAACACATTCCCATCAGTCTCTGCAAGTCCTCCTCCCCAAGGCTAATGGAATAAAATACTCATTGAAGAAAGAAAATCAGATAAGGAGAGACTAAAAAAAAGTCAAACCCAGAATATGAGACTCATCTCAATTTTTTTAACACTTAGACCTCCTAGTGAATGTGTTTGTCTCCAATCTTAGCTCCACAAGCTTCAGGAAATTCAGTTTCTATTTTAGCAGAGATATTCTGGTGCTCAAAATTAAATAGAAGCTACTTACTTGGAGGCTGTGAGTTAAGTACTCCCAGCTGTGGGAAGCCCTGATGTGCAGCATGGCTGCAGCGGAGGTGGGGGTATGGAAGATTCCAGCCTCCTGGCCCCCATTGCTGCCGTTTGCATTAAGATGTTTCACATTGTTGGTGGAGTAATCATTCCAGGTACAGTTCCTGTGAAACTGAGACTAAAATAACCACCCACAGCATGATTGAAACATGGCTCAGTGCGTATGAAGGTGGGTGACTTCACAAGAATTGCAGCAGGATTTCAGAGCGCTTCTGGACCAGGAATGCGAAGTGTGTGCATTTATCCACTGACAACCATAGGTTTTCTAGGTATCTGATAAATGCAACAGGATTTTTTTATCCATTTTGTTCTTTCTGGCATACAAAAAAACTCAGCAGACACCAGCTGTTGATGTTTGTACCTTTCCTCCCAAAGCTGAAGGATTTGCTCTTTTGTCTACACGGCCCAGGGAAAGCAGGGTATTTACTAGGGTAAATATTTCTAGAAGCACCATTCCCCTACCTCAGATTTACTTAACTGAAAGAGAACTGCAAAGAGAGGCCTACAGCAAGCTGCAACAGGCTGGAAGACCTGGCCCAGAGGACAAAAGGGAAAACATGATAGGCAACAGGGGGAAGAAGAATAAAAACAAGAACCTTACAACTAATCTTCTCATTTCTTCATGGTATGGCTTCATATTCAGACCATAGCGTCAGCTCAAGGGATGGCTGATCACCTCTCATCTTGACTCATTACTCATTGAGGAAAAGAAACTAATCACCTCAAATCTATCCTAGTTAGCTGAGTATCACCCACTGAAATCACAAACTGAAAATACTCCATGTCCCTGAAAAGTTGTCAGTATCTCTGCAATAATCTAGTACATTCACCGCTATACAAACTTAATTTTCAAGCACCTGAAGAAACTGTTCTGGGGACAAAGCTATCAAAAATGCCTTACTGTTCAAAAGGGAAAAGGTATCATCTTGAGGAACAATTATAAGGTTTACACAAGAAATATTATTTAAATGCTATGCAAAATATATCCCACCCCCCAGAATGACTCTTCTCATCTTGTCTCATCAATATGAGGAGCAAACCTACACTGGTTGTTTCCTCAGGATGGAGAAATCAGATTTAGCAGCCCCTCCCAGCCACTTCTGCTGCTCAGGAAAAGCCCACAGCATTTGTTGTTCTTACTCCAATACCAGCTGTGAGAAGACTTTCTATGCTCTTGGGAGCAGCAAACAGAAAATTCCTGAAAGAAACCCAGTGCGCATGACTCCATTAACAGGCCCTGGCTGGGCACAGAGGATGTAATTATTAAAACTCCAGGAAGCGGAGAATCCCTGTCCAAACTTTGAAATGCTAGGGGGGAAAAAAGAGACAAATCCTAGGGGAAGTATTCCAGAGAAACTAAGAAATAGTGCCTGTGGGAAACTATAAGGGAAAGGAAATTTCGAAAGTATTTCAAGTTAGAACAAGTGGCCCACACAGAAATCCCTCCTGTTGCTATCAGAAGAGGGAAACAAGGGTAAGAAAAAGACGCCTGAAGAACACAAACACAATTAAATAAAGCAAGACCTACTGTAACTTTATTAATTGGCACGCCAGTAAATACGAATCCTGTCTTGAGGTTTGGTATGTGAAGAAACTGAAGAAAAAGCATGGAGAGAGGAAAACTCCACACAGGATATGCTGCCCCTTTAATGCAATCTCCACAATTCCTTTTCAGGTGCTTTTTAATAAAAATGCCCAGAGACAGGGTAGGGAGAGAAGATCGCTACCACAGGGAGATAAAGTGGTTGAAGGGTGAGAGGTACCTGCCTGAAGTGAGCCAAGGCCATGAACTCTGCAGAGAGTCTTCAACCAAGGCCAAAGCATGGACACGGACAGATTTCTACCTCTGTCTGAAGCCAGGAAGAAGCACAAGAAACAAGCTCACAAAGCTGCTGTGACTTGTAATCTTTCCCAACACACTGCCCAAGAAAGAAGAACAAAGACTACAGGGATACAAACATAAAAGCACAGCTCCAGAAACTACTTGGTTGTTATGGACTCGCTCCTGCATCTCCTGTCTTGTTTCATCCCCAGTGTATCGGGGAGGAATTAAAATTCTGTCTGCTTGGTGGGAACGTAAGGGGGACAGCCCTCAACACTGAGAAGGACTCACTGCTCTTTCAAGTAGGGTTTATGAGTCCCACTAAGCAGCAGAACTGGAAGAAGAGCTCCAAAAATGAAGCTGGATGCAGGAAACATCGTCAAGCATAAAATTACTGCTAGTAGAGTTCCTTCACCATGTCCCTTCATTCCAACTGTGAATGCAATGAAGTTCATCAGAAATGTTTGCTGCTGATAATCTGAGAAAGCTTTTCCAAGAAACTCATTATGGATCTCACCTACACATGGATCACAATCACAACAAAGTCCTTGAGGAATCAATAGTTATATTTTCAATAATAGTTATACCTTGAGGGCTTGTCTTTTTTGCAGCAACACACAAGTCGAGAGGTAACTTTGTTCTGACAAACACAGCAGCTTTAAATAGCAATTTGACCATTTCTAAAGAGATGAAAAAATAATTTCTTGCAGATTCATGTATTTTTATGGCCTTTACACAATACTATAGTCTCACAGGGAATCCTAACAACGGTTCAGCTTGAATCACCTCTGTCAGTACTGCACCTCATCTGTTGAGGGATTTTTACCCAACCCTCTTATTCTTTATTAATAGGGTCATTTGTCTGAAAACCTGTTTCTAAAGAGTTTGTCTGTTCATTCTGCACCTGAAGTCATAACCCTTTGTTTGCAATCTCACAATTGGTTGCTGTGGAAATCATTATGATGTCACAAAAAATAAGGATTAGTAAAACTGCAAGTAGGGAATAAACAAGTTGAACAGATGAACTGTTAAAAATGTTTTACTGCAAGTATTCACAGAAATAACAAAAAAGGAAAACAAAAACTTTCCTCCAGACCTGATCTATGACATATGTTCACACAGTGCTGACACAGACCAGGGACAGAAGAATTTTCCTTCATGACTTTTGGTCCAGGGGCAACATTCGGAAAATCTACTGGCTAGGAATATATTTGCTACGTTTTGATAAGATAGAGAACACAGGACCTAACTTTCAAACTACTGTGAACCTTATGCTTCTCTCTCTTTCTAGAAAGAGAACAAAGCAACTATTCTGTGGCTAATCTATGGATGGATAATGTTTTCCCCTGGAAAACAATGCATTTGGCCAAGTGGTAAAAATAAGCTCCTTGATGGACTTCAGACCAAATTAAAACCGACTCCTCGTGTTGCCTACCTGCCGCAAATCCATCAGAGCAACATCTTTGCCATGAAATACCCTAATGCTCAGACTGGTGAACTCTCTCTCTCTGGCAAGTCACATGGGTGCAGTAAGTCACAGGATACGGCCAAGTTGGCCAGCTGCAGGGTCAGATGAAACTTTTGCCTGATAGGGCCTGAGCAAGGACCTTTCCCATCAGATCACAGACCACTGCAACCTTCTTGTCCCAGTCTGGCAGCAACCATTTGCAACAGTGGAGTGGCAGATCCATCAGTCAGCTGTACAGGCGAGGTCAGAGCAGAGGAGGGAGGTTGTGGCTATATGCATGATCAGTACGGGGTGTGCAGCCCACGCACATGGGAGCACTTCCCCTCTGCAGGCCTAAAGTGCTGTGGGCAACAGAGATCCCAGAGCTACCTGTGCTTTGGCTGCCACCCAGACAGCTCCTGGATCACTGCAGCTTGGTGTGTAGCCACGCCAGTCCACACTCCCCTGATGCAATGACAAGCTGCCCCTCCTGCACAACACAGAAGTGAAGCCTGGCATTGCACATACCTGGGATACCTCAACAAGTGCAGCAGAGGAGCAAGAATAGCAGAAGTTGTCTACTACCTTTATAGCTGATCCTGTTACACCACAGATCCATGCTGTTTTCCCACTTTCATAGTCCACCCATGTCCTGCCCCCAGGTTCTTCCCCACACAGGCCTCCAGTAGGACTGCAAGGAGCCCAGCTTTCTGGCATGTGCCCTGCCTTACTGCTCGCAAAACAAGCATAGGGTGCTTGGATAGATTTTTGTCCCCTGGTTCTGCTCCTCTGTGTAACACAGCAGAAACAGATGGAATTGCCTTTCACCTTTGTTTAAGGCAAAGAGCAGCGGATTCTCAGCACAAGGGGTAAAAATCCACTTGATAATGGGGAGAAATCTCTTTCTCTCAGAAGCAAAGAGCACACACAGTACTGGGATGTCATCTGGCTCTCACCAAGACTTTCCAGAATTAAGGTTCTTTGTCCTCCTCCCTTCACTTAGCACTGAGTGAGATGGGCAGTTAAAGCAAAGCTGCGGCAACTCTACTATTCCTGTCAGGACTGATCTGCCACAAAACAAAGTAAGTAGTCAAAGTACCTGTAAGTAGTCAAAGCTCAAATACCTGCCATTTCACTACTGGTAAAGAAGGAAGTATACTTTGGTGGCATTTTCAGTCATTAAAATATCTGAGATACAACAGGCTCAAATATATTGACAGGTATAGCATAAAAGCATCTAAATTTTGTTTTGAAAGGTGCCTGGTGCTTATCTCATCCAACCTCCTACTCAAAGCTAGGCTGACTTCTAAATCAGAAGTTAGATCAGGTTGGCCTGAGCTTTCTTCAGGGAGGGAGAATCCTCAGTCTCTCTACAGAGTATGTCCCCTGCTTACCCCCTTTGATGGTGGATTTCTTTTCCTCGCCACGTGGGAATTCCCCTTGCTGAAACCTGTGGCCTTTGACTCTGGTTCTCTTACACCATGACATGACTGAGGAAATGCCATGGACTCAGGAGACCATGCAAGCGAGGGAAAACCAAGTTCTGCTTCTGTTGGGAATTTGGCTTGTGCACAAATAACACCCTCCATTCACTTGCATCCTCAAAAGCCTCCACTCCCCATGGCCTGACTGTACATTATCTCTGCCTCCTACCAGGCTTAGAACAGGGAATTCTGCTATCTTCTAAATCAGGGTGAGAAACTTGCATATAGGTACAACACGTAACTTATTCCATTTTTCTACGTGTCTTACAAATAATTATTTGTCAAGGTTTGACAAGCACAATGTATTGAATTTTTTTTATACGCAGATCACTAATTTTAAGAAGTTACAAACACCCTGCATAGAGTTGGTGAGGCAATCCTTTGGTAAAAAAGTAAAAATTGCAGTAATATTTAGCCTTGGAAAATAGGTGCTAAAATATTCTTTAAGAGATACTTGCATCTTCTTATTGAAATGAATGTTTCAGCCACACAAGTAACAACTACCAATCTGAAAAAAGGAGACACCTTGCTTTTGGTAGCTATTCAGTGCTCATGAAAGCTTTGCAACCTCCATAATGGAACACAGCTTTTTCTTTCATTAAATACATACCTGTAAAAACAACTCAAAAGACATCAAACACCAGAAAAAATACGTTGAAATAACATTAAAGATCTAATATAAATCCACACAAGCCAGGAAATTCAGAGATAAAGACTTTCAGACAAGGGAAAACTTTCGACTGTATTAAACTGGAGTGTAAATTGACTTCCTTTCTATGCTTGCCATCAAGTCATTCCAGACACAGGGGGTAAGTTCCTCCCCGGGGTAACTCAAGTGCCTTCAGCAGTACTACACCAAAAATCAGTTTGGCCCTACAGAACTGTCTTATTACTTTCTCTGTTTCTGATAATTGCCATTGGTTTGAGTTTAAACAGCAACTTCCTGTCTTACAGCTCATTTTCCCATCGTTCAGAGACTGTATTTGTGAGATCGCAATACTTTCCATGATTACAGACTATGATGTCAGCTGTGGGGTTATGACTTCACTGACAGACTGGCTAGAAGGAGAACCACCGTGCAAAGGAGAAAATCCACACTCAAACACAAATATATCTGAGATTAGCAAAGACAACACTGCACCTCAGTGGGCATGGACATTTCCATCTGCACAAATAATATTCTCTCCTTTTCACTCGAGCCAAGTATGAAAATGTCCCTTAAAATTTATGTTTTATTCATAAGTCATTCATGGTGCTGATGTGTTGCCACCCAAATTCAATCTTGATGTCAGCAGCAGTTTAAATCACAAGCTGTGGGTCCAATTCTGCACTCTCTCAAAGTGCAAAATCAGACATACAGCTTAAGACAGGATATGAAGGGAATGAAGTGATTTTGAACTGCCTTCAAACTTCCCATGATTCTGCCCTCCTCTTCAAGCTGACATGGCTTTTGTCTCTGGGGTCTGGCTATTCGGTCTCCAATAAAGCAAGATAACCATAATGAATCAGCTACTAGGAGATCCCCAGGTATCTGGCTGAGCAACAGAATCCAAAAAGAGGAATGTAACCACCTAAACTGTATCTAACCCAGGTACTAAGAGAGTTACCCTGAGCCTTGATATACACAGCATAACTGCGATAAACAAAAGAACTTTACACATCCCCTTTGCTTCTGAAAGAAGAAAAATTATTTTTCCTTTCAGTTTCCTAGACTGCAAGAGGCAGAGGGGCTATGACAGGCATGCAAAAGAAGAAATGGGTAACTTAGACATTTGCTCACCCGTCACTGAAAACTCAGAGACCAGCACATGGGACACTGACAGCTGACAGCTCAGTGAGATCAAATTCAATCTAAGAATCCAAAAGTGACAATTCCCCACTACCCTAGGTCTTACAGAGACTTGGGCTCTTTGTTCCTTCTTTTTGCCTGTCTTCTGCTCTTTATGTTTGATTTTCTCAAAGGTTATCTGCAATTTCTCATATTTCTCATATTCTCATAGCTAGTCTTGGATTAGATGTTTATTTTGTTAGATATCTTCCAAATAAACCATCACACATTTTTTAAAATTAAATAAATGACCTTTTCAATTTTTCAACAGCCTGATGATGTTTGAATTACTGAAAATGAAAACCTTTTCAAAGTTTCTATCCATGACATTTATGTAGCCCTGAATGAGGGGAGCAGGCAAGCTTTGCATTCAAATGTTGACCCAAAGAAGACAAACACAGAATGGATACAGCTGTGTTCACCTGTGCTTCTACACTTGAGCAAAGTGTCTGGAATGCTCACAGAATAGCGAAGAAAGGACAAATTTCTCCACTTTTTTTTTTAAGGTCACTAAAAGCTTTTCTGAAAACTAATATGTAAAAAAAATGAGAAAGCTAAATAAATCACTAGAGTTCTGCTTCTCATTTATTATACTCTCAAGATAATGGCTTCAGGGATGCAAAGAAAGGTGTACAGAGCTTTGCAATGCACAAAACTTGCTCTGGGACATTACTTCATTATTATTTGA
This sequence comes from Promerops cafer, assembly GCA_013398275.1. Classification (NCBI taxonomy): domain Eukaryota; kingdom Metazoa; phylum Chordata; class Aves; order Passeriformes; family Nectariniidae; genus Promerops; species Promerops cafer. Next base: position 652,417 of record VZSE01003882.1, read on the forward strand.
AATTTTAACCATGCAAAGAAAACCACAGTGATTTATAATTATGCAAAAAGATCATGATGACTAACTTCTCCTGTAAATAGCCTTTTTTGTGATTTGGCATAACGGAATTAACAACCTCTTCCTTGGAAAGCAGTTGCATCTGGTTTGCCTGCAAAGGTTCTGAGACCTACTTCCTGAAATGAGCAGTGAAAGACATAAATTACCTTTCTGCTTGGAGCAAAATTATTATTAAGAATATAATTTTGAAATGTGTGAACGTCAGCTATAGCATAATTTCTTTGTTGTTCTCTGAGCAATGGATATCGTCTTTACCTAAAGGATTTGTTCTAGTTTAAACAAAAAATACAATGTGCAAAACCTTCTCCCTCAAGATATACTGCAGATTAAAGGGCAGATTCTTTCCCTTACTCAAAACTGTAGTAGGTGTTTTTTTGTTAGCATAACTAAGAAAGGGTTTCCAATTTATATATCACCATTTACAAACCTTTGGAGAGAGAAATCCTGATTTCAACCAAGTAAGCTGGAGTCTTGCTATTGGATTCACTTCAGTGGAGGCACTACTTTACACAGACTCACCTTAAAAGGAATTTGCTTCAGTGACTAATATACCCTCAGTATGTATCTACCTACAACCACAGCTCAATGAAAGCTATGCATGCGGAAAAAGCAAGATAATTCAGGCATTTTCAAAACCACATCTTTATATATCTTTAAAAAATTTGCTGAAGGTTACAGTACAGAGCTGTCCATATTTCTCTTTTCAAACAGTTCACAGAAATGATTAAAGAAGAAAGAAGTTGTCCTTTTAAGAAGTATTACTCTTTATGTGGCAGACAAGTTGCTTTATAATTAAAAAAGCAAAAATAAAAATCTTCTGTGTGGATCTCTGTACAAGTCCAGTCCACCTGCTATGCATGCAGCAACTGCTCAAAACTTAGCTGACATTAATAAGAAATTTATTGTATTCACAGATTTAGTCAAATACTGCTTGTTATGTAAGAGTCACCATAAAGTTTCAGTTGAACATGTACAGATGGTCTTCCTCAAATTACCTGAGTTTTGTGCAAACATGGCTACTCACACAATTTATAGAGCTTGTAACCACGCAGCAGACACAGTTATGTGTCACATTAGTGGCAGAGGGAGAAGGGCTGACATCCAGGCAAGTGATTGCATTAGAAGTTTGGCCATTGACTTCAACAACCTCGTATTTTACCACGCATCTCCTAGCTACATATTCAATCTACTAGACCAGGGGCATCATGTCTCACTGGTAGACCATTTGTCAGTGAGACTTGCATATAAAGCTTGATGAAACTATTGCTTGAATGGTCACTCTTGACTTGAATGGGAAGCTTGCAGAAGCACCTGGAAAACTTCATACACCTCTGAGGCCTCTGAATAGTTTATGAATGTTAATGAACATGAATGACTGCAACACTGCGTGCCATGACAGAGGGCACCTTGTCTCATCTACATATCCAATACTTCGATCCAAGTACTGTGTATACTCTGTCAATTGTGTGAGATGTTTTCAAAACCCAAATAAACAGCTGAACATGGAAGGAGGGTCCCCAAGCAGATTTCTCAAGGCATGTAGCACCATTAACAGGAAACAAAGCAGGAGAAGCAGCCAGAGCCTGAATGGCTTCTTTGTGAATACTAAGGAAACCCCAAGAATATGATAACACAACGCAATTTTGAAAAGATCATAACAGAGAAGCTCACATACATGTTTCTATTGCACCTTGTAAAAGGCTCCAATTGCTATTAGGATAATTGATAACAGTCAAAATGGATTTGTGTAATATATTAGGCAAAGTCATGAATTCTGCTCCATATAGAAACTACCAGTCTGACTGTTTTTAAGCTCTCAAGCAGTTACTCAGAACAGACAGGATGTAAAAACCCTAAATCGTGCCAATTCACTCACTATCTTTGAGCTTCCAAAATGGAGACTGCCACCATTGGGAAATGACTTTTAATCAAAGCAAACCAACCTCTGCGGAGCAGGCGCCATTCCCATTGACACCAATACAGATACACAATCAAATTTAATTTATCAGTACTATTATTTAAATCATCATAAGTAGCACCAATGCCTGACCCTGCAGTTCCACAGTTCAACAGCTGTCAGGATTGACAGAGTAGAATAAAACAAACTGAAAATCGAGAGTTTATTTTAAAGAAATGAAAAGAAAAAGCAGAATAAAGACATACGTTATTCATTACTAGTCTCCTAAAACTGCTATGGAAATAGCAGTCATAAAGACATATAACTGAGCTGCCAAAAAACCCCCTGAAACTGTACTATACCTGCAATGGTAACAAGGAAAACAATTTAAACTGGCAAGAGAAGGAATTAAAATCACATGCAAATAGACTGCAGCAAGCTGTTGCCAGCAAAATTCTAGCATCCATGCTATAAAACACACAAATAACATTTTATGTATGTGGAAATTTCAGTAGAGTGGGATTTGATCCATCTATTCTCTGCAGCTATCTCAGTTGCCTAGTATTTTCTTACTGACCTTCAAGCCCTCTCATTTTAATTAGCTGGACATGCACAAAATTGATAATCTAAGGCAGCTAGCCTTACACCTCCCCACTAAAACTCCACTCCATTTCAAGTTTCAGCCAACAGCCGTCCAAAATCTGGCCCCATCCCTGGAGAAGCTTTCAGAGCTATGAATTACCAGGACAGAGCATAGGACCGTTCACAGTGCTCAGGTCCAGCCTGGACACCAGCATCTCTGAGCAAGACTGTTCACAGGGGGTCTATTAGCAAATGCCACAAGGATTTAAATCCACACCTCCTATGTAAGTGTCCCAGTCACAAGCTCCTGTGTTTTCCTGGATGAGAAGCATTCTCCAACCCTTCTCTTGAAGCTGAAATGCCATGCAGAGAAAAAGCTACACATTTTTTGAGTACTAGTTTTCAACATTTAAGATAGAAAAGACTTCTGAGATCATTGAGTCCAAACATTAATCTAGCACTGACAAGTCCACCACTAAACTGTGTCCCTAAGGACCACATCTATGTGTTTTTTAAATATCTCTGGAGATATACATAGACTTTTAAAATATTCTAGGAGCCTGTCCTGGAAGAGAACACATGATAGAATCTAAAACCCTAGTGAGACAGGCTGTAGCTTGGGTGTAATGGATTCCCTGCAAAGCTATGCTATGAAAGAAAAAGGATGAAACCCAGATATGCCTGCATTTGAGAGATAAATCCACCTTCCCCTCCCATCAGCACAGGGTGGCTGGTGGCTGCCCTTGTGCAGAAGCAAGATTTCCTTCCTGAAATGAAATCACTGCAACATGAAAACAACCAAGAAGCAGCCTCCTTGTCTCACTGTATTGCAAAGAAGGAAATCATATCCCACCAACAGCCTATAGTAACAGGAAGGTTAATTAGCATCTTCTCTGCAACCAGAACCATTCCGAACAGAGAGCAACACAGGAACAGAACAAACAGTGTTGTCAGCATTATCAGCCTCCACTCCACAATTACATGCATCTCAACATACAGCTTTTTCTTTCAGACTGTCATCTTCCCAGGCCTCCATGTTTCCCATTTCAGGGTTCCCCCAAGACTGAAAATATCTGGATTCTCTTGGACCTGAAAAGATTTCTTCCTTGTCTAGCAGCAGTGTCACTACTGCATCTTTAAATCATCAAACTGTATATCCCAATCTGACTATTTAAGCAATACAGCTTGTGAAGTCACAATTTCCAAATGTCAAGGTCTTGTCCCTCTACTTTTATTTTGGTTTTCCTTTGCAGTCTGATGAATATCTCACTTAGGGATTTGTAAATGCTATTGTAAACTATGCTCCATTTATATTTTAAATGGGAACTAGCATGAAAGAAATTCAAAACAGCAAAGACACAAAGAAAATATTTTTCACTAAGTGTTGTGTGCTGCAGAATTAGAAGACTATTCCTGGTGAGGATATTTTGCAGCTATTTAATGGAGGAAGCCCCCTTTCTTGTTGAAAATCTAGCCTCATACCTAAAATGTAACACTGAACTGTAATTTGAAGTGAGGCTTAGACTCAGGATTAAGGAAGAGGAAATAACAATACCTGCACTTAAAGCATATAATGACTTTCATTCAAATACCTGAAAGTAATCTCTAAATATTAATTATCACAGTATCAGTCTCCCCCAAGCTCTTCCAGAGGAGGATCAACCCTGCATTCCTTTGGCATCCACATTGCCTGCTTGGATTTGTACAGAATGCAGAACAAAGCCAAAAGTATTACCTGCCTTTAATTATTATGGTAACTCTTAATTGATAGGAGTAAACTCACCCACACAGGGACTGAATGCCATTTATAAGATGGCCTTTGCTTAAGGAGAAAAAATGTGATATCTTCCTGTCGGGCTATTGCACTATGGGGGCAGTATAAAGCAGAATTAAATTAAATTAAATTAAATTACGTTAAAAGAGAGGCACAATTAGTTGGAAATTTTAAGAAAACCTAGGAGTCTTGACTCCAAATCTTCTCTTCTGGATCACACATTAAAACATGGGTTTTCATTCCTTCTGCAGCACTGCCTTTCAAGAGGATAGGCAATGGAAATAGATGAGGAGACTCATCTATTTCTAGATGAGGTGACTTGGAATGGCCCTGCCCCACAGACATGACTCAGACTGCCTAATGCTCCAAAGGACAGTAACCATATTCCAAATATTCAAGGAACCAGGCACTTTGTTGTTGTGACTATGTCTGTCATTTAATCAATCAGTCTTGGACTTCTACGTAATCAAGGTACAAAGATGAAAAAATATCATCGTTATGCATCAAATATCCTTCAGGCTTGTATGTGGGATTGGTTCAAAACCCTTCCTGTCCTGAATCTCTTCATTCTGCCCTGTATATGGAATCACATAATCACAGAATCATTTAAGTTACAGAAGAATTCTAAGATCATCAAGTTCAACCATTAACCCAGCAGTGCCAAGCCCACCACTAGACCATGTCCCTAAGGTCCACATCAACATGTCTTTTAAATATCTGCAGGGATGATATACAGACTTTTAAAATATCTTACTCCTACTCCTCACTGCCTACCAGCTAGACATATACCAGAGATACTGAAATAGTGACTCCTGAATTTACAGAAACAGGTAAAAAAACATCTATTGGTTTAAAATACAGGACTGAAAAGTGAAATATTTCCCTCCCTGCCTCATCCAATGTGCTCTCAAGCAAGCTTTACTGGAGGAAGATGGCCTTGAGCTGAAGGCACAGGGCAGGCTGCCAGGAAATCCGAGTTCTATTCCTGGCTCTCCTACAGATTTCCTTGGGCAAGGCAATTAACCTTGCGGAGTACACTTTCAATGGAGGTGAGGCCCAGCTTCTCTTTCTGCATTCGTAACATTTTCAGTGGTGAACATGGAAATGTAGGAGCAAGAATGAGTGCCTGTACTTTTCTTTAACTGATTTTCTCTGTCAGGTATTTGGATGCACAGTTGCTGATAACTGTGCTAGTAAAAAACCCTAAGAATTCAAACACTGCAGGCATAAAAATGCCTCCTGATGTTGCCACAAACAACCTCAGTGCTCAGTTTCCTCGTACGTAAAACAGGCAGTGAGGCTTATAAAACCAAAGTACACAGCCAAACAGAAAACTGATTTTTAACGTTCTTGAACACCTGTTATCTGAGATCATAAAAAGGAAGTTCCTAAGAATTTCAGTTTACCTTTCACTAGAGATGTTCTAATTTTACCTGGTGCATTTTTTTACCTGATAAAATTTCCTCTTTGGAGGAAAACAGACCTCTGTTTGGACCTCCAACAGAATAAAAGATTTTCCTTTAAGGAGTCTGAAATGTCAGATAAAGTAAAAATATTTTTTTAGCTAAGATGATATATTTTAATATACCTTAACAGAAGTGGAAATGAATTAGAGAATAAGTAAAATACCCTTTTGCTAATATAAATTAATTTTAGAAAGCAAATATCATGGCTAAATTTTCTGCTGTGGTCTATTTCAAATAAATGTTGCCACATCCATTTATAGCAACAAAGAACAGGACTCTGAAGTTCCAAGGAAGGATATTATTTGCTTAGACAAATGTCTAAGGAAATGACGACACATACCTCTCTGAACATTGGGAAGACAAAATGTATTTATAGTGGTTTTTTTAATGCNTATGGTAACTCTTAATTGATAGGAGTAAACTCACCCACACAGGGACTGAATGCCATTTATAAGATGGCCTTTGCTTAAGGAGAAAAAATGTGATATCTTCCTGTCGGGCTATTGCACTATGGGGGCAGTATAAAGCAGAATTAAATTAAATTAAATTACGTTAAAAGAGAGGCACAATTAGTTGGAAATTTTAAGAAAACCTAGGAGTCTTGACTCCAAATCTTCTCTTCTGGATCACACATTAAAACATGGGTTTTCATTCCTTCTGCAGCACTGCCTTTCAAGAGGATAGGCAATGGAAATAGATGAGGAGACTCATCTATTTCTAGATGAGGTGACTTGGAATGGCCCTGCCCCACAGACATGCTAATGCTCCAAAGGACANACTCAGACTGCCTAATGCTCCAAAGGACAGTAACCATATTCCAAATATTCAAGGAACCAGGCACTTTGTTGTTGTGACTATGTCTGTCATTTAATCAATCAGTCTTGGACTTCTACGTAATCAAGGTACAAAGATGAAAAAATATCATCGTTATGCATCAAATATCCTTCAGGCTTGTATGTGGGATTGGTTCAAAACCCTTCCTGTCCTGAATCTCTTCATTCTGTCCTGTATATGGAATCACATAATCACAGAATCATTTAAGTTACAGAAGAATTCTAAGATCATCAAGTTCAACCATTAACCCAGCAGTGCCAAGCCCACCACTAGACCATGTCCCTAAGGTCCACATCAACATGTCTTTTAAATATCTGCAGGGATGATATACAGACTTTTAAAATATCTTACTCCTACTCCTCACTGCCTACCAGCTAGACATATACCAGAGATACTGAAATAGTGACTCCTGAATTTACAGAAACAGGTAAAAAAACATCTATTGGTTTAAAATACAGGACTGAAAAGTGAAATATTTCCCTCCCTGCCTCATCCAATGTGCTCTCAAGCAAGCTTTACTGGAGGAAGATGGCCTTGAGCTGAAGGCACAAGGCAGGCTGCCAGGAAATCCGAGTTCTATTCCTGGCTCTCCTACAGATTTCCTTGGGCAAGGCAATTAACCTTGCGGAGTACACTTTCAATGGAGGTGAGGCCCAGCTTCTCTTTCTGCATTCGTAACATTTTCAGTGGTGAACATGGAAATGTAGGAGCAAGAATGAGTGCCTGTACTTTTCTTTAACTGATTTTCTCTGTCAGGTATTTGGATGCACAGTTGCTGATAACTGTGCTAGTAAAAAACCCTAAGAATTCAAACACTGCAGGCATAAAAATGCCTCCTGATGTTGCCACAAACAACCTCAGTGCTCAGTTTCCTCGTACGTAAAACAGGCAGTGAGGCTTATAAAACCAAAGTACACAGCCAAACAGAAAACTGATTTTTAACGTTCTTGAACACCTGTTATCTGAGATCATAAAAAGGAAGTTCCTAAGAATTTCAGTTTACCTTTCACTAGAGATGTTCTAATTTTACCTGGTGCATTTTTTTACCTGATAAAATTTCCTCTTTGGAGGAAAACAGACCTCTGTTTGGACCTCCAACAGAATAAAAGATTTTCCTTTAAGGAGTCTGAAATGTCAGATAAAGTCAAAATATTTTTTTAGCTAAGATGATATATTTTAATATACCTTAACAGAAGTGGAAATGAATTAGAGAATAAGTGAAATACCCTTTTGCTAATATAAATTAATTTTAGAAAGCAAATATCATGGCTAAATTTTCTGTTGTGGTCTATTTCAAATAAATGTTGCCACATCCATTTATAGCAACAAAGAACAGGACTCTGAAGTTCCAAGGAAGGATATTATTTGCTTAGACAAATGTCTAAGGAAATGACGACACATACCTCTCTGAACATTGGGAAGACAAAATGTATTTATAGTGGTTTTTTTAATGCATTTGGTACAAGCATGAGAGATGATTTTTCGCCTTTCCTAGAATGTTGAATTGAAAAGTAAAAACAGCAAACAACCAAAAAATGGTGAAAGAAAAAAAATAAGAGCATCTGTTAGTCAGAGGAGAAAAATTCAACAATCACTGCTTTTGTCAAAATGTTCATGTTTTGAGATGATTTATTTTACAGGTCATCTGAACTGGAAAGTAAGCATATCGGTATAAAGATTTTAAGGCTTTTAATTCGTGTCCTTCATCCACTTCCTAAGTTTAGGAATTTTAAAGGAGAGGTCAATAGTCTTTTTTTCGTAACTATAAAAGCCCTTCAGGCTCTTTAGACCACTGAAACAATGAACACTCTCGGGTGACGTTCTTGCCCACACAGATGTAGAACATGCTCAAGAAAGAAGGTATTTTATATTACCAAGTTATAAAACAGTATCTATGACCTACAGAAGGAAGCTAAGGTAATTTGGAAGATTAAAGTAACCATAACTTATGTAAATTTTCACACTGTGCTTCACATGAAGCAGTAACACCAAAGATATAGCAGCCAAAAGTTGTCAAGACTCAAAACAATGGAAATTATGTTATTCTTCCAGGACCAAGAAACTGAATTTTTATCTGTGCTATCTTCTGTAATTACATAAATAGTAACTTTTTCATTAATCATCCAATATATGTGACTTAAATTTTACTTCAGCCATGGCTTGCTCCAAATGGACCCAGCAGTACTTAATTTAAACAAACACATGTTCTCATAACAGCAGAATCTCTAGCCTAGCTTAAGGATACACTGGTAAGCACCACAACAAAGGGGGGAAAGTCTCACACTAACCTTTTGCTATCTAAAAGTCAATTATGTGTCTTATTTTATTGTCAAGGTTGTCTTCCACAGTGTCAAAAGATTAATAGAGAATTCACCACTGTTAAAACAAAGCCGTATTTGGAGCAGGATGGACTATGATCTCAGAACATTCTTCTTTCTCTCTACCACCCAGTGAATAAGACTGCGTAAACATCTTTTAGACCATGACTTCATATGAGACAAAAAAGACTGCCTGCATAAGAAGTAAGAAAAACTAGTTAAATTACTTCACATCACAAAGTATGTCACTATCAGGCAGAAACTTGACTTAGGTGTGGAAAGGCTCAGTGTTCACATATTCACAGGATATTTTAAGTTGGAAGGGACCCACAGGGATCATCAGGTCCAACTCTTAAGTGAATGTCTGTAGAGGTATTGAACCCACAACCTTGGTGTTACTAACATCATGCTCTGCCCAGCTGAGCTAATATGGGCAAGAAATAGCCTCAAAACATTGATGGGTCCTCTAAGGCAATGGGATTTTCTTGATATGTATTTCTTCAAAATCAAGAAACTAATTTTCAAAATCTTAATGAGCACTAGGAGTCCTTGCCCTGACACAGGAACTGCTGACATAGAAACATCTCACCAAGTCCATGTTTAAGGTTTTGTATCTCAGCTATGTCAGAATTGCACTGGGAAATAATCTGAAGAAAAAGTTATTATAAAAAAAGCATTTTTGTAATATTTTGTTTTAAATGTGATTTGGCACTGCTTAAACTGGCATTCTGTATAAAGAGAAACTCTGTCCTCATTAAGAAAGTACTATAATCATCAATCACATAATCATCAAATGGTTTGTATTGGAAGGGACCTGGAAAATCACCTAGTTCCAACACCCTGCCATGGACTAAGACACCTTCCACTAGACCAGATTGTTCAAAGCCCCATCCACCTTGGCCTTGAGCACTCCCAGGGGTGGGACATTGACAATTTCTGTGAACAACTGTCCCAGTGTCTCATCACCCTCACAGTAAGCAATTTCCTCTTTATATCTAACCTAAGCCACTCTCTTCCGGTTTAAAGCCATTTTCCCTCGTCCTATCACTACAGGTCATTGCAAAAAGTCCATCTCTTTTTTTCTTGTAGCTCTCTCTGGTTAGTTGGAGGCTGCTCTACAGTCTGTCTGAAGCCTTCTCCAGGCTGAACATCCCCTACCCTCTCAGCTTGTCTAGATGATCCTGACTAGATCAGATTAAAAATCTGCTTAAGGAAATTAATTCCTTATTATCTCTTATCTCCTACAAAACCGAAATGTGCTCTCTATACTGTCCAGCAGAAAAATAAATTGTTCCAAGTTGTCTGAAAAAGTCACAGTTTTTACGTAGGCTTCAGCGACGAGACGCGCAAGCAGATGCTTCACAGGGATCCTGCATGTCCCTGGTCAGAAGGTCACCGACTATCTTCTGCTGTTACAATCATGCAAATTCTAGAATTGCATCTATCCATCTTTTAAAACAGCTCTATGGCATGGACTCAGCCATCTCTTCTCCTCACCAAAGTCCTGCTCAAGGCTGTAAAAAGCTCTGGACTGTTCCCTGGAACAACTCTGCCATGCTACGCAGAGAGTCTGTGGTTCAAATCAATTTGGAAATGCAAAAAAAATTCTACCTAAAGACTCAACAAAAACAATGGAAATAAAAACCAAATACCCTTTTCAGCATCAACTTCAAAACTGGATTTCAGATTCCTCCATTAAACTGACGCCTGAGAGTGCACTGAAGACTATGAAATTTCCCGGGCTTTTCAATGCAGCTCTTTGGAACAAACAGCACAACAATTGATTACTTAGTCCTCTGCTCTACTCATAAACCTTCAGTCCCTTCCTTTCAGTCAAATTATAGGCATACACAAATTAAATAAGCTAAATGAAAAACCTTTGATAGCTCTTCACAAAGGGCTATGTGAAGCCATGAGCAAAACAGTCGCTGAGTCCATGAGCAGCAGCATCAGGCCTCAATGGCAAACACGTGGCCCTGATGGAGTTAATGACAAACCTTTCACTGACTTCTGTGAATGTGAATTTGACTTTATGTTTGTGCTACATAAAAAAATTCTGCTAATAAAAACCAGGTTGCTTCATAGCCTTTTTTTAGGCATCAAAGGCTATGTCTACAATATGCACCACAGGATGGTGCTGAGGACCTAAAGTCCAAACCACACACCTTTCAAGAGGTTTTCATTTCGCTCTAGCCTAGTCCTGTGGGTTGAATGTCTACCAAACTGCACTTCTACAGCACATCTTCCAATTTGGTTTAATTTGAAAGGAGTCCAACCAATGAGCTCTGGGACTGCTACCCAGTGCATACAGTAAGTGGGGAAAATTAGCAGATGCATTTCCAAAGCATACTCCTGACTTGACCTAACACACTAATGCAGATGCATTCAAGGAGCTTAGAATATGTTTGCACAATAAAACCTCTAAAATTAAGGAGTACTGAGGCCCCCATGAAGAGGGTTAATAGGTAATGGACTCACAGCCTCCAATGTGTTCCACACGGGTTTAGCAACCTACAGTGAAGGTCAGCAAGCACTGTGTTTCTGATTTCAACTATGTTCATTTCCCACCTGCTTGACCTTGTTATCTTCAAGACTTTCATTCAATTAGCCCTCCACATTTAGAAAGCTTTGCTATGTAGCTGAATATTTTATTTTCAGAAGATTTTGTTTAATCTTTACTGTCTATTCTATTGATAAGGGTCTTCTTTCCCTTGACAGCTTTGCAAAGTACACATCATTGCATTAAAAAGATCATCTGATGTCTCACATGCTTGTGATAAACTGGGCTTCTTGCCCTCTTCACTTGGGCTCTCCCTCCCCCTCTCAGTTTTACACTAGTCAAAAAAGATTTACTTCTCTTCTAAAAAATAACATATAAATAAATACACTGTGAGTCACAAACATTAAATACTTAATTTGAACCAGCAGAAAGACCAGCTACCGGAATTCTACAGTGGTCTGTTAGCTCGTATGTCTCTGCATGTGCATATTGAAGGAAACAGCAGAAATAATACTTTACAATTTGATGAACAACATATGACACGGAACCTCTAGACTCCCAAAAAAGGCTTACAAACTTATGAAAATGTAGAATTCTGCCCTCTCCAAGGAAAAAACCCCACACGCTACTTACTCACACAATACTAAACCATCATCATTAAGACCTGACATATAAATAAATTGGATTAAGGAAGAATACAATCATTAAGGATTAAACTGAAATATGGGTGATAAAAAGGCACGTTTTCTGACTACATGCTGGAGGTCTAAACAAAAACAATGATGCTGTACCATCTGCTTTCAGGCAGACTCCTCCCCTGATTTCAACTACAAGCTACAAGGAACCCATGAACTTAATTTAAACTGGAAAGAGAGAAAAAAGAGAAGGGGGAAAAACGGCATATTTGATTCTCACGGTCTGAAGAATTATCTCAATGCAAGCTGCAGATTGGAGCATTATGTCTGAAAATTACAAGAAGCAATCATATCATTGGAATAAGAAAATAAAAAGACTACGCTTTCAACAGGCACAACAGCAAAGTAATACAGAGTTTCAAAATACGTATTAATTTTAAAAAAATGAGTGAAACTGTTGAAAGTATTGGTCTCAAAGTAATGCATACAACCCATTTCAGTAATTCCCATTTCTGAAAATCAGATTCTTGACCTGACAAATAGCCCATTCCACACTGAATGCTCCACTGACACTGTCTATTCTTTCTTCTTTGTAAAAATACAAACATAGAAGGGAAACATTCCAGCCTACAAGATGCCAGAAGCGCTATATTAGTCCTTTTCACTGAAAACTCACCTTAGTTTCTGACTATGAGTACTTGGAAGAGAAAATCTTTTTAACATTTCAGGCTGCTGCCTCCTCCCTTTTCCCCAAACTCTTCAACCATCCCTATTCACCTGTCACACATTCCTAACTCAGAGGGGATGGCTTGACTGTTATAAATTAATTACTCTCATAAACCAGGTATTTTTGTTGTTTCCCAGGGATTGTACCTAAGGTGAGGATCCAGCAAACAACACTCAGTGTCCAGATATGCAAGGTTCAAGCCAGACGGGAGGAAGCAGACAGAAACTGACCCATGTTTTACTGCATTTGGCATTTGCCTTCCCCAAGCTGCTTATGAGAACATCACCAGCAGAGATGGGCTTCAAAAAGCCACCTTTTTTTAATGCCAGTGAGCTTCCTAATGTACCTGAAAAGTGCCTGACTTAAAAACTACAGGTATAAACCACTCATCTAGTATGCAATTGTCTGTTTTCTCCAAAGAAATATCCTGTGGTACATTCACTGGAAAATGCAATAGCACTAGTTCTTAAAGTGACTGCTAAAGCCAGCTTTCCTGTGTTTAGTGGCTGATACTCTGGGAAACCTTAGCTGTAGCTTTCAGTACCTTCTCGTGCTGCTTGAGCTTCTGCAAGCATATACTTTAACAACTCTTAACAGCTACGCAAAAGAACTGAACAAAATAGAGGGGAAAATGACAGGACTGACAAGAGGACAGAGAATACAGAGTGAAGTAAGGGTTTGAAATTGAGATGGCGGGGGTGGATTTGAAACAGAAATTTAAAGAAAAATGTTGAGCAGGGAAAGGGAACTGGAAAAGGGAAATCAGAAATGTTAACTTGTGATGAAGCATGAAGCCACACCTTTTTATCATCTAATATTCAATCCCATTTTCCCAGTGACACCCCCCATATGAAAGCCCAAACACAAGTGAAAAACATGCAGGCTCATTAGCTGTAAACGTCAGTGAGAACACAAAATTTCAAGTACCTAAGACTGAAATACTTCCATAGCCAAAGAATAAAAACACACATCTGATAGACACTTCTAAAGAGTAAATGGGGTCAGGAAAAGCGGAAACTTTTAATGAAATATATTACCAGTCACTACAAATATATGAGGCATGAAAATGACTGTGAATGGAAAAACTAAGTTCTAAGTGCAAGTATCCTGCTGTTCATCTGTGCTCTTTCTCACTGGATTTAAGGAAAATATGCATGTTTCCAGGCAATACAGAACAAAAGCATTTTGGTTTTTAAACTTTATCTTGTGCAACCTACATCTGAGTCTTATCACCCTCTGATGTCTGATAGTGGCCCTTTAACCTTTGTTACTCAATTACTGAACAAGTTATCTCATTGTTACTCTCTTTTGAAGGAAGAGTTGAGCCTCTTTTCATGCTGATAAGATAGGCATAAATATTCACTCGAAGCAAACATTCAATTGTAAAGTGTCTTGAGCAAACTACCAGAGTCTAAAGGTAGGAAGCTGTGATCAACTTCTTTGCTCTCTTAACCCTTTCATCAATCCACCAGAACAAAGAGACACAGAAGATAAATGGTTTTTTTTACAAATGAAATTACTGTTTTCTAAAGGAATGGATTTTATAACATGCTTTATAACACAGCAAATAAATCTGGAAGTGAAATACCTACCCATTTTCTGGGCCGGCCTCTGGGTCGCTTTTCACCAGTGGCTTCTGCTTTCTGTAAAAGAAACACAACATATTTTATACCTCAGCATTACTTAACAGCCTCAGTAACTAGGAACTCCTTTCCTGTAACATTAGCTACAATTATACATCTTGGGTGGCACCAGGCCCCCTAGCTCATCTGTGCATTTTCTGGTAGAATGCGACCATGCTGCTTTTTCTGACGCTTCCTAGCCAGTGTGGCTCGGCAGTGCCCCACCTGCACCCAAGGGTGTCCCCAGCCCTGATCCACACTGTGCCCAGGGACACGGAGGAGTGTGCCCACACAGCCCCAGCTGCTCAGGGCCCTCAGCAGAGCCTGGGGTGCCCTAGCCAGCCATCTGACATGCAGGCTGAGGCAGGGGACACAGGGCAACTGGGAAACCCGAGAACCTCCAATAACATCAAATCTAGTCTTTCACAGGCCATCAAAAAGTCTTGAAGATACTAAATTAAAAATACAGCCTCTTTCAAGTTTGTTCAAAGCAGTTTACAGCAGCTACAATTCCTTTTTTAGTCTCATTATGTTCATTCATTAAATTAATTAGGACAGAATATCACCATGAACGTCGGTGTTCTTATTGGGAAACCATTTCTCTACCATTCACATGAAGTTTTCCAGGTAAAAGCACATCTTTAAGGTATAAGTAAACCTTTTATGGTCCAAAACACATCTTCCCTTTTCAGGTTTAAGGAAACAATGTGGAAGAGGCCCTAAAAGTGACAGTTATATTTATGTAAGCCCAGCAGTTGCTCCTGGAGCTCAACTTAAAGGAAATATGGGTCCTTTTATAGGCTCTTCCACTAATTCCACTGCGTGACATTGTGAATACTACTACTAATACCTGTACTTAAGCAGTACACAAAAAAACTTATGGGGTTTAAAATGAAAAAATCAGGTTATTCTCTCTAGCTAGGCTATGCCCATCCATACATTTCACCAGGTAAATAATCCTGTTCCACTCAGGATTTTGCCACCACCTGTAGTCAGGGCAGGACTTGCCAGTAACAAAGTCCCCAAGAATGAAGACTTACAGTACACATGAATTGTGTTTCTTTGGCTTTTTTCCCCCCAGTTAACTGTATGTGTATTTGATTTGCCCCTAGAAATCAACTGTGCCATTAAATAAATCACTTGCTGGTCCATCACTGTAACATATACCGTAACCTAATGCTGTGTAAATCGGATCTCTCTAAAAGAGAACTTGAGCTGAGGAACTAGTGGAGGAATCTCTACAAAAAAACCTGCCCTGTGAGTTAAATGCAATTACTTTGAAATAAATACCTCGCAATAAGAAAGCTGTGAAAAATAAAATTCACACTCCTAAAGGGCAAAATTATCACTCGGACCTGTTAAAAGAGTAAACTTGAGCTTTAATAGTTTATACCGGTGTTACATGTAAGGTGAAACCCTCTTAAGAGAATACTTGTTAAAGTGCATTTACTATATCCTGTAGCTGTCTATTTCAGAGTTTTGCTTCCTTTAAGCTTTCAATTTCTTTGTACCTTGTAACCTGAAGGATGCAAAAAAACAGATATGGTTTAGTGTTGATAAGCTATAGCCCCCTACTTCTACATTCACTTCATGAAACACTGGGCATAAATCTTAAAAAGAAAATAGTGGTTATAATTGGTCTTAACAAATCAACACTTGACATATTATCAGAGCACTAAGGCTATTTATTTTCTTCAGATGTGTATTACTGCATCTGAAGGAAAGATCCTTTTCCAAAACTCAATTAAAAAGAATTAACTTTTTGAAAACAAAAACTACTTTGGTCTAATAATTAAAGTCCATACAAACCTCACACAAATTTTAACTACAAATTATAATGAACATGAGAGATTTCTTTGAATAACTACCCATTGCTTCCTGCCATAAACTGTCACACAGTGTGGCCACTTCCCATGAGCAGTGCTGAGCTCTACCACCACCAAAGATCCATGGCAGAAGTGGCCAGTGTTCCAGCTGGCTAGCTGAGTAATGGTTTGTCATCAATGGTTTGGGGACCTTGCAGATTGAAAGGCCCTATATTCCTGCAGTATATGACTTCCACCTCACGTTAGAAGAAAAATATTTCCATAGTTCTTATCAAAACCAAATCTTTCCCAGAGGTGAGCTGAGCAAACAGCCAGGCATGCCAGAGGTGATGTTTTGGTACATAGAGATTCTGTAAGTAAATAACAAGGTTCTCACAGATTAAACTGCAGAAAATGAATGACAAGAACCTCCGAAGTGGAAGTTTGAACCTCCTTTTCAAGAGAAGACAAAGACAAAACACTTCTAGAACAAATAAAAGGAGTAGTAGCAGCACAGTGGAAATGACAAATACATGAAGTTTAGGAAAATATTCCACGTCCTTCCCTCTTTTTTCAGCCTGCATTTTGCTAAAACACAGCCTGTATTTCCTCCAACAGCGTAAGGCTTTTTTTTAATGGAAGCCTTGAAGAAACGTTTTACTGTGTATCAGATAGATAATACACTGGTTCTCCCTGAAAGCACTAACACACTGCCTTTCCTCTGAATACGTGTTCGCATCATCAGAAACACTCCAGTCTGTTGGCTCTTGGCTTTAATTGAAGTGCTGCCTCTGAAGCTAGGGGCAAATCCTGACAGAGCTCCAGGCCACCCAGAAGTGGTGTTTGGTCAGGGGGTTTTTAAGATTTGGTGCTACTATGCTATGAGGCGTGACCTTGCTTTTTACAGTTAAGACATGAAATCTCCAAGCTTAAAGAAGGGTCGGGTATGTTATCAAACACGAAGTGTATTTCATTAAAAATACTATAAACAATAATATGAACACACCATTTTTGCAGTCTCACGTTTGCGGGGCAGAACTAAACTTACATTTAAAAGCATGATCTATATGGGAGGTGTTTTTTATTTCTCACAGGTGAGAAAGATCACCCTTTCAGTCACAACTCTCTGGAAGCAAGCTAACAGTCCCCAGGAAGATTTGCAATCCACTGAAGCCCTGTACCACAGGGCCATCAAACCCTGCTTCTGAACAGCTTCTCTCAGCAACTCTAGGACTTCACTGCCCATGATCTCTGCCTCCTTACTGCAAAAATACGCTGTACCCAGACAGAAACCAAGGCTGTACTACTGAAAGCAATTAACAAGACAAGACAAATATAAATTTAATGGCTATAAAGTGCTCTTTGGGCATCTATGTATTGTCAAGGAAGACCTCAAATGCAACAGAATTCAAATTTGAAGAACTCTATCTATTTTGCAAAATGATCTGCTGGAGATCCCAGATAAAATGTCTCAGAGCTGTAAGTCAGGTAAAATAAGTGATAGTTCTCAGGAGGAAGATCCCTATTGTCAAACAGTCAAAAGACCTAGCCCAAGAATGTGTCTTTCTCAAAAAACCACACAATTATTTAGTCAAAAAATACACTTAAATAAAACCTTAGGCATTGACTAAGTACAAAAACATCACGCTTTCCATGTCCTGTTTTATCTATTTAAATTCTAAACAAAAGTCAGTGTTCTGCTTTTTCTATCTTGGTCAAAACATATGATTTTGAGGGCTCCTATTTTTTCCATGCAATAACCATGCTACAATCACTTGATAAATTTGATCTTGTTTTCCCTTTATGCTTGTAATGACTGGTGCTGGTGAAAATGAATGAAGCATGGAGAAGCCAACTAGATTTTCGTGACCCAATTCAGGGCAGAGTCCTGATCACATGCACTTTTCTGGTTTGTTTTTTTTTTGTTTGTTTTTTTTTCTTTTACCTTTGGACTGCTTAGCCCAGGGGCATGCCTTTCTACATACCAAACCTGGCCATGTAACTTAGAGACAATAGCAAGTGTAGTCACACACATGATCACAAGCTCTAATTTTCAGAGGACGATGCATCAAGCTCTGGAGGAGTTTTCAGTAAATCTCACTACACCAATAACTACAACAAAACTCTACATATTTTAGCTGAAGGTAAATTTTACTAAAGAATTTTTACCATTTTATGTTCCTAAAATAACCCTTTTAAAGACAATTCCTTTAAAGACAATCATATAGTAGCTACTACTCCTTTTTCTAATGTCACAAACGTGTTTCCTGCTCCCAAACAGGAAAGTACTTATGCCTACACAGTATTTTCATCAAGCCAAACTATAGGAACGAAAAGAAAAAAGAAAAAGAAAAAAAAAAAAAGCCCTAGAAAGGAAAACGTAATGGGCTGGCAACACAGCTCACCAAACAAATAAAATTCAACCACAGAACACCCAGGAAACTACAGGGAAGATTCCCCACTATGATCTTCCTGAAAAAATAGTTGTGCTTTAGAGAGAAAAAACCCAAAACCCAATTTACATTTTGCTATTTAAAAAAAAAAAAAATTTAAAATGTTGCTATTTTAAAAAAAGTATTTTAAATGGATGACAGAATAATTTGTTTAAAGATGCAGACTGCATAATAACAACCTAATTGTGGAGACTCAAGTGCAAGGTGATCAGGAGTTTTTTGTCTCTACCTCTTCTTACCTATCTGATAACACATTGTGTTCCTCCTGTTTGTGAAAATTAAACAACTGAGAAATGGTTTGGTCTTCTATAAAACAGTTTGTTTCTTGTGTCTAGTTTATAAAAACTTAGGCATGTGTTATATGCAAGGCTTTAAGGAAAACAAAAAACATATTACACAAAATTAGAGTAATTGCCACATTATTAGCTGTTCAGTTAGTTTTGCAACATTCTGTATGCGTTGTCAAGTTTCACATTGCTAATTTCCTAACAAGCACAGTTTTCAGATGCCCCAAGGCCAGTTTACTAAGACCAAACACAAGCTCTTAAAGCTTAAAAAAAAAAAATTAAAAAATCCTGCGAACCAAGAAATTTTAAATATACAACACAACCACAATTCCAGGGAAAATTGTCCATCAACACATTTAAGGGTATTTCCTTTTTGAAGTGTAACAAAACAAAGCCCCAGTTCTGGAGTATTTTTAACTCACTGCCAGTTTGTGCAATACATTTTTAATTGTGATGTGTAATGCTTTGCAAGAGAACACCCAATCAATTAATCATGAGTGCCTTCTCATGGCTGCTCGGTGGGTTCTCCTGGTCGACGTTTATCTAACATGTTGTGAACACTCTAAAGCATTTCAATGAGCTCCCTTTGAAACACACAGGGCACGCACTATTCTTTAGAAATTCCAGCCAATTCCAGCTGGGTGTATAGTACCCAGGTTCACATGTAGAGGGGCTTAAGCTAAGATAGCCAGTTCTCCTTCTGGGAGTTGAGACAGGCTGGAGAAAGTCTTAATAAATGCATGTATGCATATGTATGTGTAAATATGTGTACCACAAAATTAAACATATAGTTCACTCCTTTTAGAGGTGATACCCTCACCACCAAATGAAGCTTTCTTACAGTGCCAAAACCTTCCCATCCATATTACAGTTAGAAAAATGACTGGAAATAATATTACATTAAAAGATACTTTGAGATACCTGGTGAGAAGCTGAACCATTTTAGAGAGGGCTAATTATCAATTTGGAAAAAGGGCTAAAATATTTATTTGAAATGTGATACCAGTCTCTTTTTTTCTCGTAGGACTTTATAAGTGCTTTATGTTTTAGAGGATTTATCAAACACTTCTATATTTTATCTATAAACCTAGAAACCAGTAAGACTTGTAATTACATACCCCTCAAAGGGTTTTTTAATTATAAAAAAAGACATGTGGTCTTTGGTCAATTTTTTACATTAGCAACACCCAAAAGCTTTAATTAGAGCAGTAACTTGATGCATTCTGAAAATCAAAATGTTACAGTGAAATTATTCAGTTTGTAAATTAGATTGAGAAAGCATTACTATGTACCAGAATCATCTAGAAAACTCTTGATTTGATAAATCTACACATATATGAATGTTTTAAAATTATTTTCCATTTATACTGATTTCCAAATCATTTATGTAAATGAAATAATGTCAATATTTCTTTTAGAAGCATCTTTGAAAAACACATTCTGCAAATTACTTAAAATTTAATTTTACTACAAATGTTTCTCCTAGGAAAGCCAACACTCCTAGGAGTAATATTTAAAATACTAAAGCTCACATTTGGATTTGCTAGACTAATAAAAAACTACTCTCTCTCTTTTGCAGAGTGACATATAAACTATTTTAACATGAATCTGAGGAATGCTTTACTGTATAAAGGAAAAAAATCAACATTTGAAGCACATTACCTTGCAGAATGGCTCTGAAAGATTTTTAATACTTAACCTGTAAAGCATTTTTTACTAATTCATGGATTTCTTGACAGAACATGCTGCCTTTTTTCCAGCCCATAAAGTAAAAAAACAACAAAAAAAAAACCCAACCAATTTTGAATTTAAAGACAGTTGGAAAAGTACCTCAAATAAATGCTGAAAACACTTTAAACAAAACAGACATGAAACCATAGTCACCTTTTAATAATTTAATATTTATCAGTAGTTGCTATAGTAATTTATAACACTGAAAACTATCAGACTTAATATGGTCAGCACCATAGGCATACTGAAAAATGAACCATAATCAGATGAGGACACAAATACCTTCCCCATGTTTTGTCACACACCTCCTTAAAAGACACTGATACACTTTAGCACTACAGCTCACTACCAGATTTTGTAAGCTTTTGTTTCTGATTTAGTACCTGTAAACTAGTGCTAACTGCTGTATAACCAACAACATAAACAAATCTCCCATATTTGTTTTCAAGCCTATACACAACAATTTGCCTTCACTAAAATATTTCCTACAGAAGGGTATGCATGATTTGCCTTGATAACACAGCTTTTTAATGGTGTGCTTGCCCCAATTCAAATAAAATTTAGCCAAATTTTCATGTTGTATTTGTGATGTCAAGTCCATGCACAAAATGCAGTGACTTTAGGGAGCTTCTCCTGTAGCTAAAGGCAATGAGAACCACCAGAATAAAGTCTGGTCCCATCACCAAGCAGAAGCAGTGGTTCAGAAGACTAAAAGGACTTCCAGTAAAAGTCTCTTTGAAACTGATTACTAAACAAGATATAACAGGCTTTTACTGTAACTTGAAGTTTACTTTACCATCACATTTTAAAGCTGTAAATTTCAATATATGCACTTATTTCCATCAACACATAATTGGATTTACTTCTAATTAACTTATGTTTGACAAAGCACTTAGCTTTAATATACAGATTTGGTCTGTAGTAGTAACAACTGTAAGTGGGCAAGAAATTAATCTTCCTCTTAAAAAAATCTTAATGAAGAAAATAATATCCTTAACATTGACCCCCTTACTAGATACAGGACATCTCATGGTTTCTCATTAAATACATTGTTATTTCACTAATCTGTAGACTACTGAAAAAGATGCCCTTGTAAGTTCTGTACTTAGGGTCTCCATGTCAATTTTAATTTTAAAATTGTGAAATTTATGCCTTATGTAGCTTTCATTATTAAAAGAGCTCAAATCCCACATTTCACAGCCTAAATGATTGGATTTTTTGCTACCAGCTGATAAAAAAAACAGCATTAATAATTCTTTCTCTTTAATAATCTCACCTTCTGAGCTGCTTTAGAGGGACTCTTGTTTTTGCTTCCTTTGGGTCTTCCTCTTGGTCTTTTAGGAGATGGTTCACCAGTTGGTTCCTAAATACAGGAAAACATGCTATTGTGGCAAGAGGCTATAACTAACCCAGATGATCTAAAGGATAAACTAAACTGAGCAGTTGCTTAAAACATATGAATTAGCAGTACCATTAAATAACATGATATGAATAACACAACATGAAAAATTCAGCAACTCCAGGTAAAGGAAAAAAATCTATTTTGCATCAATAGGAGTTTAACTTCTCTTGCAATTGCATAAAAAAACTTGGAAAAGTGTGCATATTCTAACATGTAAGTTATAGCAGGAAACACATTTTTTAAAGATGGCTATGATTTCCCTCATATAAGAGCAGTTACTTAAAAAATAACACGGTTACCCACTTAATTTCAATTGCATTTCATTATAGCAAGACACAATTATCACATGTAGTTTCTAGCACAAACTTTCTGGGGAAAAAAAAGTTAACTACCAAAGTATTGTATAGTAAGATGAGACTACTTCTCTCTCAAGGGGGCAATTTTTTTTCTGTTGTTCTGCAGTCGGCATTATATTCACACCTATTCTAAAGAAAAATTATTTATATTAACATGCAAATGTAAATGTTTCTTCAAATACAACACTTGTAAGCCAAAAAAACTCGACCAAAGAAAAATCTGAAACAAAACCCCAACTCGAAAATGAGTCGACACTCATTATTTTAACTATTTTCTTAACTAGTTCCTTTGCCTGCCAGTAAATAACCAGTCCTTAAAACTGGGTATGAATTACTAAGAGTTCAGATTCCAAATATTTATTCAGTGAATCATAAACACTATAAAACTCTTCTAGTCTTGAATATTATACATTTCATTCAGATTACAGGATGCGGTAGAACTAATTAAGTGCAGTTTGTTAACTTCAACCAGTTTAAAGCCCTTCAGCTTTCATAATTCCCGGGTAGGTTAAGGGGAGGCTGGCGAGGGGACTCCCCAAGTGCTGCAGCTCAGGGGCGAGCCCCGCGGGCACTGCACATCTGGGCTGAGCACGTTTAAAGAGACGCGTTTTTCTTTCACTTCCACACATTCAAATGCTACAGGAGAAAAAAGAGGAATTAGGAAAGAGAGAAAAAGAAAAAGAAAAAGAAAAAGAAAAAGAAAAAGAAAAAGAAAAAGAAGGAAGCCCTGGCACAAGCCAGGGGGGTCGGTGGGTGCCGGCTGCCGGGGCTGGTCGAGGGCAATCAGGGGGTGAATCAGAAGGGGGACAGAGCCCGCAGTCACCGGACCGATGGAGTGAGTGTCACCAAGGGCAGCGCGAGGTAACGGGGGCTCTGCTTTTACGGCTTTCCAAAAAAGTACTTTCTGTGCAATTTACAGGACCATATCGGGGCGGGGGAGGGGAAGGAAGCAAAGCAGCCGGGTTTCCCCCGGCTCGGGGCTCTGCTGCTCAGCTCTCTCCATGTTTCCAGCCCCTCGAAGGCTCTCGTGGCAGTGGGGCTGATGCCAAATGAATGGGAAGTAAACACGTTTAAAGCCCGCGGAAGCTCGCTTTAAAATGAGCTCCACGGACAGCCCTGCTCCTCAATCGTGACTTCCGAGGGAGGCAGGGAAAAGGCTGCGGGCGGCTCCGCGCTGCCCCCGCCGAGCTGCGGGATTAATTGGTTGCATCCGCAGGCAAAATCCTCCTTCGGCGGTGCCGGCGGAGGGGCTGCAGAGCGCGGGGGCTCCCCCCGGGCCCCTCGCCCGGCGGCAGCGGCTGAGCGCGGCTCGGCAGCTCCAGGCGATGCGACAATGGCACTTCGGGAAAGGAAGGGAAGGGGGTGGGGGTGGGAATAACACGCGGATCTAGCAACCTTAGCGAGAATTCAGGTCTTGCAAGTCAAAAAGGGGAGCCCAGCGCGTCCCTTTCGGGGCCCAGGTGGAGGTTGTTGGTGTGGGTGCAAAGGAGCACAGGGCTCCGCTCCCCGCGTCCAGACACGGCAGCGTTCCCGTTGCCTCGACCTGCCTGGGAAAGCGCCGGAGCAAAGGCAAAAGGTGTTGCAAATACAGGGCAAGCCCCCTCCGGCTACCTCCCCCACCTCCATCGGCAACGGGGGCACCTCTCTCCATACGATGAGGGGGGCGAGGGGGGGAGGTG